>CM065926.1:7553841-8153841 GCA_033439105.1 Magallana nippona | reverse complement strand
TTTTTGCCATTTTTATATTACATGTACAAAGGTATCCCGATACCTAAAAATAAATTATATTATGGTACATTCACAATAAACAGAATAGATAAAACAGTAAAGTGCCCCCCAAAAATTCACGTAATAACTAAACAAAATACACACGTATTTCTATATGTTCACAAATTTTTCATAATCTAGATAAAAAAAAAACCTTTACAGCAGTTCACTAAATATTATTGCAAATGACTCGATAATTAATAACTAGAAATGTCACAAGGAAAATTGACTCAGAAGTTCTTGCTGTACAAAGCATCAAAACAAGGAACAAACTGCCAGCTTTGGTGAGTTCTCTTGTAGCTACTTCCTGGAACAGGTACTTGTATCCTGGGGTGTTCCTGTATCCCGTGGTTTTCTTATCCCGTGGTTTTCCTTGTATCCCATGTTCCCAGGACAGATATCAATCAACTGAACTGCACAGCTGTCAGCCTCAGCTCTGGTGGACAGGGGGAATAATTCATGGCATAATACAGACAGCACCAACCATCATGTTATAATGAACACATAAAATAATACAGATCTATTTGATTAAAAGCTTCAGCCCCATGGGTTGTTTCCTCCACCAGGGTCTAGAGAATCTGAAATGTAAAGCAATTCATCTAAATACACTGTACATGTGATGTGTCAAACTGAATTCCCAGAATAATTTATAATGATGAAATTAAAAGCAAAAATCTTCCAAAAGATACAGCATTAAACGCAGATATCCATTGTATTGTATGACCTTGACCTTCATCAAATGACCTTGGCGACATACCATGTGGAGGGGTTGGAGACCCCACACTTTGTTGACTGGTGCTAAGATTTGACCGCCGGACTGACACCTCCTTCTCAGACATTAGGCGGAGATTATTTCTAGATATTTTGACTGGAGTAATACTAGTGTGTGTCACCACGGCATTCCGCGCGGAGTTTGGTCGAGAACTGTCACTTCTTCCACTCAGTGGGCGGCTCTCTCTTTCACGGCTGCAAAAGGAACAACTCAGTGACTATTTGCTACACTGTATGTGCTGTATACTTCATAACACTTATACTGGAGATACAAGATTTTTTTTTAATCCATTGCTCTTTATTGAGCATTGGAAAATTGCATTGCAAAAACATTATTTTACATAATTTCTTCAAACACTGCTTACTTGAGAGAGCCTGGAATGTGTGAGTGGTTGTTTGACATGGGAGGGAACTCTTGTTCATCAACGGAGCTTTGTAATGAATTCAATCCCATATCTTAATTTTGAAAGGAGAAACAAATTGTATTTTAGAATTATTTCAAAATGCATTTACATAGAATGTTAAACATCTCAAGGTTAAAATAAGTGGTAAGAGCTGTTTATAAATCAATTTACCAGTACATTATTCGCAATAGCACTTTATCTGATTTAGTTCCCTTCTTAAATTCTTTTTTGGACATGTAGCACATACCTTGAGATCGAATGGTTCCTGATGCTATCAGGTCTTTGAGCTTTCTTTTCAGGTCTCTACTTGTCTTTTTGTAGAAGTAAAGGTCTTTTTCAAGCCGGTGAATTCTGGAATAAAAATGTTTGTCAAGCTTATAATTTCACAGCATTTTAATACCAATACAAGTTACTGACTCAGACCAATTGTCATCTCTTGAAAGAATTTATGGCATTAAAAACAGAAAATTATCATTGATAAATCCATAATCAAATGAGTAACAAGGATAAGACCTGACTTACTTTGACTCAGTGGTTTCCATCACTGGTTGGTCCTCCACTGCGGTGCTACTGGTGGTGATCTGGTGCATCAGCAGTTGCATCTTCTGTTCATACTCCCTCTGCTGTTTAGTCAGCCGCCGGTCCACCTCCACTGCTGCCCTCTGGAGGGCCCCCTCTAGTTCTCGAATCAAGCGCTCTTGCTCATCAAGCTTAACCTAGAGTAAAAACAATACATTAAGGTAATACAGGATAATTCAACTTAGAACAGTTAACAACATAATATAACTATACTAATGGAGGTAACTGTATTTCTTATGTTATTGGAAATTTTTTGTAAAGACATTTATTACAGGAAAATTAAACTTACAACAGTTTACAGCTCAAATTAATAATGATTAAGGCACCTGTTTAATTGATATTGTTGAAACACTGAAAAGACATAAAATTTCACAAACCTCCATTTCACTGCATTGCAGCTCGGTTTTTCTTTCTTGTTCTCGTAAATTGATGACTTTTTCAAAGTATTTAGACAGCAGTGTTTTGGTTTCTACAGCTGACAAAGCATTGAGCCTGTTTGTGATTGAATCCTCACTCTGAAGTACAAAAACAAAACTAAATATATTGTTTCCATACTCATAGATACATGTACAAATCAATGGACAATGCGTATGTCCACCTATATTTCAATCTAATTCAATCTAAGAAGTTGTCTAACCTGAGAAAGAATCTGGGAATGTCTAAGTTCCAGTTTCTTGCTGCTGATGTTGTCATTCTTGTATTCAATGGCGGCATCCAATGCTTCAATGGCCTCATCTAGCTCTATCATTCTGCATATAAGAATATAACAAAATTAAAACATTACAGTAACTGCACATAAGAACACATAAATATATATGTACCGGGGTACATGTAGATTTCTTTCTTCTTTCAAAATCCCAATTCACAGGAAATTCAGGTATTAATATCAAATATCAAGTCTTGATTAAAACATTTCTGTAATTTATTACACATATACATCTACAAATTTGCAGATAATGTATGTCAGTGAATCATTAATAAAGTGACTTTATACAAATTAATAATAAAGTAACTTTTATACCAAACAAGATACTCCCTTAAAAGATTTATTATTAACAAAAAAACCCATACATAAATGTAAGTTACAGCAATCACAAAGTGAACACTTCATGAAGTTTAGTTTTCTCTGTACCATTCTCCACTCTGTCTTATTGCTACAGTCTGCCTTACCTTCGCTCCTCCTGACCAGACAGCAGTTTGCCCTCCTGAAGCTTCTCCTCGAGGACCGCCCTCTTTTTCTGCAGTGTGTCTCGGTTTCCCTGTAACAGTCCCAGCTCCTCACGCACTCTTTGCTGGTCCCCTTGCGGTGTGTGGGCTAGTTCCCTGTTCTTCTCGTCAATCATTCTGTCCACTGTATCTAACTTTGTGGACACAGTCAAGATGTTCTAGAGAAAAATATTAATGTTTATTATGCTCTAACATTCAAACATAAAACTTCAGTAATAAACATGCTTGTTCTTCCTTTACTGACCAAAATGCTTTCTGCTGATGTCTGATTGCATACCTTGTTTATGACTTGACTTGATCGCAACTTCTTCATTTCTAGTTCACTCTTCTCATTCAATATGGCCTCCTTCTTACCAACGATTTCTTCTCTCTTTTTTACCATCTGAAATCAGGAGAGTACATTTGAACTTACATGTGTATTTATACTTAAAGGATTGTCTTTTATGCTGTCCTCTATTCTTTGACCTTCCTGAACTTTGACCATGACTGACCTCTTCTAGCTCTTCCACCTGCCGCCGTTGTTCCACCACTTTTTCCACCTCGTTGTCAAGCCAACGCCTTTGCTCCTCCATCTTTTCTATATCATCACTTCAAAATAGCACAGGTTATTTCATTAAAAATGTCCTTTAACTGAGATGCATCTATACAATTTAAATATACAAGCTACATGTAAATCAGCACAGTGGTCCCTTATTTGAACAAAATTATTTCTTGCTATTTCGATTTGAATCAAACCTACAAATTTATTTCTATTGTTCATTTACCTCATATATCCAGTAAACGTTACAAGTTAAGGTTTTAGTGTTATTTATGTGATTTGCCCTGGGCTTACATTTGAATGGGAGGCAAGGACCCTGTCCTCAGTTTCCTCTGGGCAGCAGCTATCTCTTCATTTTTCTTCTTCAGCAGTTTCTGTTGCTGCTCATTCTTTTTCTGTAAATCCTTGACTTTCTGTGCTTCCTTCTGCATTTCTTTCTACCATTCAGAATCATAACCACATCATTACTGACCAACACTTACAGCTTTGTTGCTCTTATTGTAAGCTACAGGATAAAAGAGCAGGACACAATGAAACAACGTAATGGCTGACTTACCTCAAGTCTGCCTTTCTTGTCTGACTCGTCCTTGAGGCGTTTCTGGAGCTGATCCTGCTGTTGCCTCATCCTGTCCACCTGCATCTCCAAATCAGAAATCCTGAAACACAAGAGCAAGGTCAGAACTCTTTTCTACAGGTGTATATATTTGTGTGGGGAAAGTATCAAAATTCATGTGAACTTCTTGATGCATAGAAAAGTTCTAAACCTATTTTCTGTGTACAGGTGAGTACATTTGTGGGGGGAAAAGTCTCAAAATCCATACTTATTTCAAAAAGTATATTAAATAAATTCTTTGGTAAAAATTTGCCACTTTTTTCTATAATTTCGTAGATAAGCTTACTTTTTGCTGTTCTGTGCAGAGAAGTTGGCGATTTTCTCTGTTTCCTTCTGTTTCCTTTGAATGGCCGACATTTTGGCTTTTGCCAGTTCTATTTTCTTCTTGTATTCTCTGAATCAGGTTTAAAAAACAAATCCATATAAAATAACATGAACACTTTATGCTATCATACCAGGCTAATCAGCATATACATGTACTAAATGTTGGGATGAGAGCTATTTGCCTATTTAATACGAAAGTTTGGTGATTCCTGTGTCACAGTACACAGGTGTTTATATTTATACATGTAGAGCACACTCACTGTTGAAGTCGCTGCTTTTCCATCTTCTCCTGGTGTTTGTTGGATTCTAGGTCGGTCATCACTTTTTGGGTCTCCTCCAGCTCTGAGCGAGTCTTCTCCTTCTCCTATAGTGTCATAAAACAGGTTCAACAAATGGCTGGTGTTTTGTCAAAGAAAAAACAAATCCAACACACAGTAAGAATAATAATACTACTACTATATGTTTATACATGTACTACAGTTGAACTTCGATATCTCGAACACTGATATCTCGAATACAATGGACATGTCGAAGTCATTTGTGAGTCCCAACCAATTATTTTTTAAAGTATTTTACCTGCGATATCTCAAATACTCGTATACCTCGAAGTTTTTAAACAGTCCCATCTAGTTTGAGATAACAAAGTTTGATTGTAGTATATAAAGGGATAATAAATGAACTCTGGTATATGTATCTAAACTATGGTACCGTCCCTTAAACGTTCTACTTTCCCATTTTTCGTTCACTTAAAGTTCAGTTAGATAATATTGTATTTTGGCTGATAACAATACATAAATGTAGTTTATTTGTTATTTTTTTTCTGATTACCAACGAAACACAATGTAAGGATAACTCCCGAGGCACTCAAAATAAATCGTTCATCTTGCGTTCACATATCGTTCACCGTGTGTTCACAGTTCACTTTGCGCTCGCTTTTGCCCTCCGTTTGTGCTCTGAATTTGCTCATCGTTCATAAGCACTCACCGAATTCCGTTCAGCGTGTGCTCACATTCAAGTGAGAAAGTAAAACGTTTCAGGGACTGTATGTAAATTTTACTTGTAAGCTAATCTCATCTTGTCATAAAATTTCTTGAGAACATTTCAAAGCTGGTTAATTCTAAATCTGGTTAACAGTAAATCTGTTTTCCGTTTAATGCGAGCTTACCCTTTCTAGATGCTTGATTTTGTCAGCATACTGTTTATTGAGGGTTTCTGCATCTTTCCCCGTCTTCACTAGTTCTTTAATAAGCTGTTCTTTCATTCTACCAAAAAAAAAATAAATCAAGTACATGATTCCTTATTCATCAAATATACAATTCAATATACAGTAGATATCAAATCTGCTGAAGTAACAAAGATTATAATAATCAACTCCTGATAATATATGAGTGGAGAACTTAGTCTCCGCTGTGTTTGACGTACCTAATGTTGATGGAGAGGTCCCTCATTTTCTGGTGGTCCTCCGACATCTTGATCTGGGTCTCCTTGATTTTCCGCTGGGTGTTGATGCTCTTTCTGAGTCGGTCTTCCACTGTTTCATACACTGTGTCACCAGCTGATGAGGACAAGCTTCCCCTAAACACTGTCAACAGAAATACATGTACCTAAATCAGCTTTTTAATCTTTAAGTTGTAAGGGACATTTATTAATAAGATATTTTCATTAATGAACTAAAATCACATTTAAAATATATTCTATGTCTTAAAAGTTTCATTAATCATAATGTTTGGTCATGAAATAAAATATTAAAAAATCCTAAAGGTGTAAAACTTTAATGCCCCTATTGGACTAAAATCTGGACAAACAGATCACAGGCTTTGCTACTTTACCATAAAAGTATGGAAGACAAAATATAAAAAGTTAGGGCTAATTCTTCTATTTTATTTTGAAACAAGTACATCATGGAATAAAGGTGTTCCAAACATCCTTAACACACAAATGTTGCCTGAAAGTTACCACACCAATTGACGAAATACCCAAGTGTTTGGTGTTTGTACTCACATGGTTTACTGATCCTGATAGAGGGGACATTCATCTGGTCTCCATTGTTTTCTTTATTGTCCTCTGTCTTGCCTCTCTTAACTTTGTAAGTTCCTTTTCTTGTAAACTTACTGCCATCTCCACTAAAAAAAAATCACTCAAAGACATGTAATTTGAGTGGTGACTCAAATCTTGAATACAACAGTAGGAGTTTCCTTGTTGCGTATCAGTTTATTTTTACATTCACATTTCTTAAACATCCTTTTAATATACTACAATCAGTGAGTATTTAAACAAATTCTACAAAAGTTCAGAAAATTCATATAGTGTAATACAAATTACGGCATGTACAGACAGCTAATCTAAGTGTATGTATGAAAAAAATTCATGGTGAAACAATTAACACTGGCTGGTGTGCTTGTGTACTTACAGACTGCTACCAATGGCCGCCTTCACATCCCCCTCCTCCTCGAATGTCTGATGCATGACCTCATCGCTGTCCTCCAGTCGGCTGACCAGTAGCTGACTGCGCGCTCTGAAGCTCTTCATCACCCGCTCCAGTGTGAACAGGGCCGGGCTGGTCTTGATGTTTCTGGAGGGAGGCCTCAGCCCTGGGTAGGCCTGAAAAAGTTTTTTTTGTAAACTTCAAATTTAGGGACACTGGTACATGCATGTACGGTATACCTATCTTTTATCAAATTGTCTTGAGAGAATTTGATGGTCAATACTTGCACGGCATTGTCTCTATTAAGGCCCCTGCACCCCTGAAGCATTTATCAATTTACAGAGAATAAGGGCTCCCTTTTATTTCTTTCTAACAAATATTTTAGTCATTCAGTAAATGTTGCAACTCCAAAAAGTTTGCAAGACATATGTTACAGCCTCCCTCCCCCCCCCCCCCCCAAAAAAAATATAACAATATAACCTGAGGGAAAACATATCATAAAGGAAAGTATAATTATTTTTATTATAATTAATAAATAAAAAAATTTGATTTGACATTTAATCTTTGACAGGTAAACTTACATCAGGTCTCCTGGACAGTTGGACAGGCACAGACTTGGGTCTCTGACCCCCGGTCATTCCAGCGGGGGCACTGGAGGTCACCGCCTCTTCTTCAATGATACTGCTCTCACTGAACAGCTCATCCTGTAAACAGTGCACTTTGATAATACAGACAGACCAACCAGCACCGACAGACAATGCTTGTAGCTGAACAATGTTCAATGTAATACATGTAACAATACACTCAGACAGAAAATGCTTGTCTGTAAACCAACATTTATTTGCAAGTGAGAATATTTTGCAAGGTTCATGAAAGCCTCGCGAATATTTCTTGCAGTCCTCACAAGAATTAGTCCTCACATGTCTCTAGTATATTATTTTCGATATATTTTACATCCTGATTGCGAATAATAGTCACAGAGAAACAGTTATTCTGCGATAAATCCAAGAATAAAGTTGTCGCAAATAAAAGTTGGTTTACAGTGACTGACAGACATAGGAAGCCATCCCTGATATACACTGGCATCTAAAGTAAATACTGTAGTCCATTCTCAGTTTCTACTCTCAGACTGACAAACATGTATATATGTCATATAAATTCAAGAGGAAAGATCTTTCAAACTTAGTATTTAATCCATATATACATGTACCGGTATATGTACATGTGTGGAATCTATATTGTGCTCTTTTGGTTCCCCTTTCTGAGTGCTATCAATTCTACTTATTACTTTTGTGCATTCTATAATGCATCATGTATTAATCAAAAATAAAACATCTTTACATATATGATATGGATTTTTAAACCTGTGCTGGTTGTAAGTGAACTGGTCAAAAAATGTTAGAAAATCAATAACCAAAAATTGTGAATTGTTGTAAACATTCAAATCAAACAACCAGTGCCATTTTATAACAGTCAACACCATTCCAAAATTCTGCACCAACATAGCCCAGATCTATAAACCTAAGCCTGACACATTGTCTGATTACTGGTAATGACAATTTTCTTATAAGATTTATCTTACACCTGTTCATCCATGAATTATTGTACAAAGGAGACAAGAGGAAAGTGAAAACTTTTACTTCATCATTAATTTCTCTAATTGTACAGTATATATGGTAATACAAGTAGAGATCTTAATACTAGATAATGGAAGATTTAAGCAGAAACCTAAACTGTAGCATCTATTCTGATCTAAAAAAGCAGCGCATAATCATATGAATTATAGATATCATACAAATGTTAAAAAAAAGAAATCTGAGTTTCTAGCAATGATAAGTAAAAAAGACATGCTGCACTGTTGGAAAGCAATTGGTATCATCTTTGTTTAAACAGAAAGTATAAAGTTACTGTATTTTATTTATTTCTGATGATAATGACTGATTTCCAACATTAACAACGAAATATCAAAGAACTGAAAGGTGCCCTGAGCCTGTACCTGGTTTGTCAAAATGACACTGTCACGGATATCCTCCTAGAAAACAGGGAGTTAGCATGTTAATGTCAAGCAATCTCTCTCTCCCTTCTCTCTCTCTCTCTCTCTCTCAATTTGTTAACATGCTGAAATTTTATCAATATAACATGCATTTATAATAAGAGATATACCACTTCCCATCAGATGGTGCATGATGAACTACATTTGGTGAAGAGCTGAATACACAATGCACACAGTAGATTTGTAAGATGAGTTATTTCCAAATTTATTGAAAACTTTTTATATTTTAATAATTATTCTATCAAGAAATCCATAAATGAATTCACCTAACCACAAATCTATGAATTTTAGACAACCTACACTGCCCCCAAAGATTCAAATAAAAGCTCCATTCTATGTATGTGATTGTTTAAATATCCACCTACACGAAATCAAACTGCTCTCAATAAACTAATATCAAAGAATCATGAAACCCCAGTGAACATTTTGAAATATAGATGAAATTATAATGTTGACATGGGTGAAATGTTGCTGTTGAAAAAATAATGAAAAAGAAGAAATTCAAGAATGCATACTCCTCTAATGGTAATGGGAAAACTACTGAAAATTTCTTAATTTCTTTGCAATCAAGTTCTAAAGGAAGATGATTTTCCATATATAAAAGCAAGGTTATGGGGCAAACACAAACTACCATAAAAGTAAGGTCTGTTATGCAGACAGGGTTGTCTACCTTGAGAGCTCTGTTCAGTTCCTCTATCTTTATTTGCTGCTCGATCAACTGGTGCTCCTGTTTTCTGATCTGGTTCTCAGCCTCTGAGAGCCTCTTGTTGCTCTCCTCCAGCAAGTTACCCTGAAACAGTGATAAATCTATCAGTCCAGACTGACTGCAGTTTACATCTATCTTAAAGAAGAATTTTTTAAATAGGCTAAAACAATGCATCTATCCACATTGTATTTTGTAAAATCTTGATGTACATGTATTTTCAAGAATGTGTACAACATGTACTTAACAACTGCAAGTACTGTATATATGAATATCTTCCATGTAAAATGTATGTTATACATATTTAGCTGTGTTTCAATGTTAGCAATTTCATGTAAAACATAAATAATTTGACATTCTGTTTCAATTTAATGTTAGCAATACTTTTATATCAGTTTTGTATAACAACAGCTCCATAGATTAACAGTCCAGAGTAAATGTACATATGATACATGTAAATTATAAACAGAACACAACAGGTAACAGAGAAAGCCATAATGATGTGTTAAGCCAATCAAATCAACTCACCAGTTCTTCATTTCTCTCACTAAGTCCATTAAATTCCTTGTTTTTCTCCGCAAAGATTTCCTCGTCACTTTTGAGATCTTCTCGGCACTACAACAAAGAGTTAACAAAACCTACACTACAGTCCTTTACAATGGCTGTTTACTGGTTTCAGGAATTCCAAGAAAAGTTACAGAGTTTTTATTGTTGTTCACATGTAGTATCATGCAACAAAAAGGATTCCAGTAGCAGTTATGCAGGAATTAGTAGAGGATTAAAACAGCCATTGTTCTGAGTGTTAGATAAAAATCAGGTGCTGTATATTATCACCAAAGAGAAAAATAAACAATTTTTTATCTTCAAAAGTTTAGAAATTTATGAATTCAATATCAAATGGCCCAAAATTACCAATACTTTCTCAATGGTGAAGACTTTCATTGCTTTCTTAGTAGCATTCACTGCAGATTTACAAGATACATTTTCACAAAGTTCACTCGCATTAGTTTGTTAATTCACACAATGTGAATATTTCATTTGCAACATCCTGACCTTACCTTATTCAGTTGTGACTGAAGATCGCGAATTGTCTGATTCTCCAACTCTTCCTTTGTAAGGGTGGCTGGCACTTTGTTCTTAATCTACAATTGATGAGCACATATTACATGTTCGTCTTGTTTGTTTTCTTTTATCACTTTTCTCAATTAATGCTCTCAGACTGATAAACTTTTCTTCGTAAGTTAATTTGCATCTAATCCTCACAAAAGCATTTAGATTTTAATAATGTGCAACGAAGCAATTGGAATTACCCGTTAATTTGCACATCATTCTACACATCTTGTCATTATTTTAAACTACAAGTTCATGAAATTCTGTTCAGTAGTTTAACAGGAGTTGCGCTCATAAAAATAAACAGGACTGATGGACATAACACTCCTTGCGACTCATCGTGTGGGGTATAATGGTATAAATTTGAGTCTAATTGCACTTTAAACATTGCTCACCTCCTCCATTAAGTCCAGCCAGTCCTTGAGACGGACATCCTGACTTTTGGACAGGATGTCTTTTTGTTGAATTTCTATCAGCTGTCTGTATGCCTCCTCTGCGATCATCTTGTAGTGGGAACACTCTGTCTGTAACCTGTCAACAAACAAACAATAGTAAGAAGGAGAACAGAGAAAACTCTAGTAATTTATCACATGTTTATCTCAATATACGGTGGATATCACTCATGGGATAAATTTTTGATATTCCACTGTGTGTTCTTACGCCACATGACGTCATAATTAAACATTACGTAGCTTCAGGCGGATGATTGACGTAGAATGAAAAGCTAAAAAATAATACAGTTGAATAGTGTTGAGTTGTAAAAGTGAAGCATTTAATGTTGTTTTATTTATTTTTCATGAATTCATAAAGAAATTGTTCGAAAATGAAATGTTTGTTTGTTAAACTTCAAGGAACTTTTTTCCATGCGTAAAGTTGTTGACGTCTCGTAGTTAATGTGTTGTGCGGCTCACAATTATAATTTGTACAGAAAAAATTGAGATTAACAAAAAACGTGGTAAAACATGTGATAAAAAGAATCTCTCATGATTTGCGATGGTATATGATTTTTATCCAACTCGTTGTGTGTTTTCTATCCCCTCGCCAAGGCTCGGGGATAGAAAACACACAACTCGTTGGATAAAAATCATATACCATCGCAAATCATGAGAGATCCTATATATATCAATTCCTATCTTATTTTAATTCAGTATACTGGAAGCTTTAAAAATATGATCTGTGTACATGATTACAAACATTACACATACATGTATGTACACCAAATAACATGACATTATGATTACACATATCAGATAACATGATTTTACATGATAATTACACACACAACTAATAACATGGTTCTTAAAGGAACAATCTACACCATATAACATGTTTTAACATGATAACACACACACACCAGATAACATGGTTTTAACATGATTACACACACACACACACACATACATTTACACCAGATAACATGATTTTAACATTTAAAACATGATAAATACACACACCTGATGACATGGTCCTCGAGCTTCTTCATTTGTAGAGCATCCTGCATGGCTTTCTCTGGGTTGTAGACCGAGTCTCCACAGCCATTACTCAACATGGACGTCCTTTGTCTCACCAACTCCTCACGCAGGGCCTACCAGGAAAAAAAATGTTCTTTATAATTGTTAAAGAGCTCCAGCTTGTATCATACACTGTTACTGTCAATATCAATGCACTTCAGTTAATTGATCCATTAACATGCAGTTTGCATGTCAAAACCTTAATACCAAAATACACAAGTTGTAATACAGGTGATTTGAAAATTTGAAATGCTAGTTAATTTTCTAACATATTGAAATTAGCTATATACTGTACCTTAATCTCACTTTGCATTTCTTCAAAACGAATTGACTGCACATCCCTGTTTACTACTGGTGTATTCTTTATATTTCTTGCCTAAAATAAAAACCCCCAAAAATACAAAAACCTGGAACTAAAGCATTTAAAAGGGTATTTTTAAAACTTTTTACCAAGTGACCTACCCTGTTAGCATATTTCAGAGCATTGTGGGATTCATCCAAATTAGCCGAGGATGGACTTATACAGCAAATCATCAAGGTCTTGGCATTCCCTCCTAGAGAATCCTGTGAATGATTGAAACAAAAACAATTAATGCAGAGTTAATCAAAATGTGTATCAATTTTGAATAATCATTATATTATTTGTAAAGTTGTCTTCCTAATAGATGTACAGACCTTGAGAAGTCGGGTAATCTTGGACTCTCTGTATGGAATGTGTGTGGCCTTCTTCTTGGGGTCCCCTAGAGCACTGATAACATTGCCCAAGGCCAACAAACCCGAGTTTATATGTACAGATTCTGTATGAAAAAATCCCAATATTAGACAAAAATTCATTTTTTATTTCAGAGAAATAATAGATAATTGTTTTCAGAAATAAAGTGTTCTCTGACCTTTGAACCTGTCCCCTACATTGCCTGTCCTGTGAGCTCTCTCTGATCCTGCTAGGTCAACAAAGTGAAACTTTCCAAACATGGTGTGTGTAATATCTACAATTTGAAAAAAAAAAAGCCATGTCAAGAATACAGTTACATGTAAAGATATTGTTCCAAATAAATTATCCAATATGACACATTGTTAAAATGGAGGAAAGCTGCTTTAACATTGTCAAATGTATTAAATTCTTCAAAACCCCATCTCATTAATTTCACATTATAGAATCATAACCCCATCCCCAACCAAAATCACTAAACTTTCATTACAGCAATTTAACCACTTTAACATTACAGTTACCCTCTTATTATGTAAAAAATTTTGTGGCTAATTCTCAAGTTCTTGAACAGTGTATGATGAAAGTTATAGCTCACATATACCAAATTGTGAGAATACGTGAATTATATCTGTATCGTTTGAACTTAAATGTAGAGTTCATAAAACATATAGAAGGCTTGTCAATATTTGAAACAAAATACAGTAAAAGAATTTGTATTTGTTAATTTTAAAGGTTTTGATCCACACATCTAGAAATGTCTACTTTCTAAATAAATTGCCAATGTGATTGACAAGAGGATGGCAAGGCACACAGGAATGCTAGGAATGTTTTCATTGACAGACAGATTCAAGCAGACAGAGCCATTAGACCACCTAGTAATGGCTGATTATCTGTGAAGTTAAAAGCTTCAAGACATTGCATAGTTAAGTATGGTCCCAAACAACAAACCTTTAGAAGATGACTCTCCTGAAAACAAAGAGCTTTGATTTTCAGAACTTTCCCACTTGCTAAGAATTATGTCAATACCAATGCCAATGTTTCTAATTGTTTGTTTTACTCTTAAAATTACTGGTACATGTACATTGTATATACATGTATTTTTATGATTCAATAATACTCAACAGATAAGTGTTTTTGAGTACAGTAAATACCTTAAATTTAATGAAAGAATTTGCATAACTTCAAGCAACGAAATGAACTTAAGAAATACAAATACTACATAGCTAAGAAACACATAAAAAACAAAAAGTACTGCCCACTGAAGTCTGATTTTACAAGTATTCTGTGAAAATGCATGATGTGACACTGCTTGCAAAAAAAACAAAAAAAACATTCACATGCAAGCACTAAAATCCCCTAATACACATTCAAGAAATGAAATTCAAATGAAACATACCTTCGTCCAAAGATTCTGTACTTTCACTTTGCTTTCTTTTCTCTGCCATGACATCATTTTCAGACCATTTTTGACCTAAATTAGCAGATTTTTAAAAAATACTATAAGGATTTCTTTCAAATAGAAAAGAAAATATTATTGTGAATTTAACAAGAATGATTCTCTGTAGTTAATTTGTAGTTGATTTGAGGTTCAGGCTCCACTGTCAACAAAATTTGAAACTAATTAACACAGTTCTCAACTCAAATCATTTTAAAAAGTTAAGTGCATATATTTGAGGCAAAACCTTGGATTTGAGGTTTAGAATTTAGACTTTGGTGATGGCGAGGCCAGATCACTTACCAATATTAACAGTGAACACAGAGTGAGATCGACTGGACTGCTCATTCATCTGAGTTGACCCTGTGTGTCTTACGGATGAGCCAGACTCAAGCAAACTCATTACATCATCAAGGGTCTCACACTCCACCTCCCTCGCCCCAATTATAACTAGATGTAAATAGTACACAAATTATCATAACATTCTTCTCACAATAAACAAATATATATATATAAATATGTAATGTCTTATGAATCTAAATACTCAATGTTATTTACAAGATTTGTATCAACTAAACTTTTCTTATTAAACTTCAATATAATAAACATTTGCTAATATTTTGCCCTCTTTATCCACACAATCAGTAGATTCACCCCTCCCCTGGTCACTCACCAGTGATGCTTTTATCATACTTCTCCCCGACACGTGCCCATCCCCCCCCCCCCCTCCCCCCCCTTCCAACCCTCTTCAGTTACTCACCAGTGTTGCCTTTATCATCCTCCCTGACATGTAGATTGTTGGCGGGGGTCTCAATGTCCAGCAGATCTTGTAGCTCCTCCTTGTATATTTCTATGTAGGAGACCTTGACCGAGTATTCCATCTCTTTGTTGGCCTTTAAACAGAAAAGTAAAACTATTACATGGAGATATAGTTTAAGTAAGATAAAGAACAGATGTCTTAATCTAGCCAAATATGACTCATGATAAGAGAGTCTTTTCTTAGTTCCTTAGTCAAAAGATGAGTAAAATAGACTCAGAGGGTCTCCTTGCAATAGACATTATCCGACCATAGAAGAGTGATCCCCAATCGCAACCTCTGCTTGACAGACTCAAGTGATCAAGGACATAATGTACAACATATTTAAAGCACCCTTGACAAATTAAGATTACAACTTGTTAAAGTACAGATAAAACAATCAATTACTTGAACTACATGTAAGTCTGTCATATATTTAAATATTGTCTAACCTGCATGTAATCAAACATGTCTTTGAGGGCCCTGGGAATGATGCCATACTCCTCCTCACTGATGGAATTCATGTTCCCTCCTCCCACAGTGTATGTCTTACCAGAGCCCTGTAAATGAAAATGCAGTTCAGACACCAGTCTAGCAAACATATAGCTGTCACAGTACTGGTACTGTCTAGCAGTTTATAATGTACACCAAAAATTTCTGTTCTGGAGTAAGTTGACCTTACTGTTTGTCCGTAAGCAAAAACTGTGGCGTTGTATCCCTCGAATATACTTCTGACCAGAGATTCCACACAAGACTTGTATACCTCTTCCTTAAGATTGGGAAAAGCACATGTGTTAGTTGGTTATTTAAATAGTAAACAATGCAAATGTACACATTTAATGTCTCTTGAGTACATCATGATTAAGTAGATGTTAAAACTCTATTGTATTAAAACCCATCTGTAATATAAATAAATATGTATCTATACTTGACAGTTACTTCTGAATTTCACATACTGGTTTGTAACCTGTACATCTAAATAATGAATAAAGAGCTCTACATTAAAAATTCTTCTACATATCCCAGCTATACCTGTGATGTTTTGGATGAGAGAACGTAATCAAATGTAAATCCTCGGTCCTTCCCTAACACAAGCTGATTACTAGATGGCATGGTTCGTACACACACTTCCTCTCCAGACACTCTCTCCTTTGGCAGAAGTGGCCGAACCTGTGTGCAATATAATTCAAAATATAGCGTAAAAACTACACAAAACTTCCATTAAGCAGTTGTGTTTTCAGGCCTTATTTTATAAACCTAAATAAATAGACATATCAGCAACATCATTCAAATTAAAAGATTACTTACATTGTACTTTAAAATCAGAAATTAGACAAAATAAAGCATAGGATGTTAATATTTTCACACTTGGGCTTGAAATAATTGATTGCCAAACAGTTTATTTTGAATTTGGGTAAGTGTTTTGTGAAGAGGACTTGAGGTCTTTTCCCTATCTTTTGGTCAAGTATGGCTGAATATTCTTGATAAACTTGTTAAAGTTTAACTTGAAATATTAAGTTATCGTTGAAACTTTATCATTATCTTTAGCCCTGGTAAGTGGCTATTGTATTCCAAATCCATTTAAACTGAAACATAAAAGTTGCTTCTGTAGAACATGACAGTACACACTGCTTACCCTAACTGCCACTCTGACATTCATTTCCTGTTGTGTTGCCATTTTAGTTTCCATCTTTTTGAAACAAAGTATCTTTCAAACTACATCAAGGCATTCATCTTCACAGAAATACCAACTGTAAATTCAAAAGAAATGTTGCAATTAGTCATAACTGCAGTCAGTAATTGAACATGTACATACATTTTATTAATCCAAAACTACAAAATATTTATATTCAGCTACCAATGTAATGTGATAGATGTGTATATATGCTCAGTACTGCCACACTCCTACTAGCTAGTGCTAGTAGGAGCATGACATTCCTTTAGCTGATTCAGTAGAGCATTGGTTTTTAAACTGAAGGGTCCTGGGTTCGAGCCTTACAGTTCGGATTTCTATTAAGCCTACTGGCGTGCGACCAGTTCTCGCCGAGTACCATTTCTCACCAGTGTATTGTTATGTCATTTCATCAACACATAAAACTATATACGAAAACTGATGTAACAATGCACTGGCGAAAAATGGTACTCGGCGAGAACTGGTCAAACGCCAGTGCAGTAAAATAGGGCCTACCTGTCAGGAATGACTGATATTAGGAATTTAAAGTCACATCATTTTATTCTGGCCATTGACTCTTACTATAATTTGTTAACTTTAGAAATACACATATTACATATCTAATTTCAACAGTGTTCAAGGCATCCTACAATGACATTCATGTTACAAATGATTAAAAATTTATTTTTTCCTTGGATGTCCAGGCTTGTCAATATTCACGGTTCATTTAAAAATCATAAATTAGAATTCACATTTAAAAGCATTTAAAAACAAATACAAATTTTAAAAAAAGAATTTGTTTACGTGTTTAACAAACCTTAATTTGGAAGGATAAACGTTAGAAAATCCATTTCATGCATACTTCTTCAGGTTTCGATGTAAACAACAGAAAGTATGAAAGAATTTATTGCGCATGACTACTACTAACATCCGGTACGAAACTATCAAAAACCTTAAAAACAGTAAAAATTAACAAAATTTGATTTTTAATCAATGTTGTGTTTTGAAAAAAAAAAATACTTTTGCACATAATCAACCAAATATATTCTGAAAATTGATTCGAAGCTACTTCCATTACAGTTGAAAGGAAAACGTCATCTGTGCGTTTTACAAACGTTTTCACTTCCCATGTCATTTCGTCATTTGAGTATTTCGCCCCTCCGCTCCCTATTTTAAGAGAAACTTTTTGAAGATTAATAATGTTTTGATGATTGTTGAAAAAGTTTGTCTTGATCTTTCACCCGAAGCTTTTTGGTAAATTCTTGAAACGCATTTTATTCCACAATTTTTAGGGAAATTTTAGCATGAAGACATTTTTACATTTTTAATTATATTTAAATTAACTAATGTTAAATTCATATCTGGTTATTTCAAAGAGAGAATTCTTCTGCTACTTTCAATATATAAAAAAGAAGAACCCACCACATCCAAAACTGTGAGCATGAACGTAATTAAGGAACCGACATTGTAACGTTACATGTAACGTTAGTAATTTGGGATCCAATTTACATACAAACCTTCAACAAGGAATAAAATAACAAACATGTTGTAGGAGACAAAGTTGAAATGGTAATATTTTGAGCAACAGAAAGAAAAAGAAAATGATAGATAAAAATGTGTAGTCAAATACATACAGATTGAGATATACGTTAATATATTGTCAGTTATTCTTGGTATTTTGTGATATTCCAAGACACATAATTTTTTTACAATTAAGAGCAATATTATAGTTTACATGAGGATTATTACAGCGAATCATAGAATACCGGTAGAGTTTTCATTAACTTGTTGGATTGCTCAATAGAGTATACAATTTGGTCAGCCAGATATCACATCAGGTCTGAGACTAAGTCTTGTGGTTACTCAAGTGTAGATTGTTATTTTTTCATTCAACCCATTCATATTGCACAAAGAAAGCCTCTAGAACACTCTCTCCTATTGTTAGTTATTCTATTCATAGTCCTTTTGAAAAGAATGTTCACCTGGTCAGAACTGTATTTTAGAGTATCACTTCTGCTCAGAATAACTTGAAAAATATTTCATAAATGTTATTCAAAAGACATTTCTTAAGAAACAAAAGGAAAACTTATAGAGGTGTAAACCTAAAAAGAATGTTTTTTTTTACTGTACAGTACAATTATATAGGTTCCTCAATTCCTGTACAACATACAGCACCAATAGTATTTTTGTGTTGTTGCTGCTTAAAATAAAGCAAAACTGTTGGATAAAATATGTATAGAAAATATATTCCCAACAAAAAGCCCTCAAAAAATGCAAATATTTGTTATATGACTCGTGCACTTCTTGAAGTTATACCTGAGAAGTCACACGATCTAGATTTAGACCTTATTTGATACCTTGCTGACCAAATTGTATACCCTAATGAGCAATCCAGCAAGCTATTGAAAACTCTACCGGTATTCTGCAATTCGCTGTAATGTTTTTATAAATGCAAACCCATACCATGTTATATTAACATAATCTCAGCGAGATTCGTCGAGACTGCAAAAAATTGACTGACGTCCGAGATTCCATTAACCCATTCTAACTAAAAAGCGCAGATAAAGGTTTGGCTTTAGTCAGATTGCATATCAACCTTGTCGATATTTTCTGTGGTTACAAACACCCGGGGTCGAAATTATGTAGATTCGGAACATTGAGCTGCCGCACCTAAAACTTAAGCGTCTTGTTTACATTGATGGACGTGAGAGAAGCAACAATAATTTTTTTCCCTACATTTAAAACGTAAAATCGGGTTTATAAGATCGTCAATGGGAAGATTTTCTTAAATTGATATGAGGAATTGACTTTTAACATAACCATCTGTTGTCTGTTGGACATGGATCGAGTAGATAGTGCCAGTACAGGTATGGCATCTCTGGTCGAGATGTATGAAGAACACTCAGAGGAAGAAAATAGCCCAAGTGCTCCTTCAGCTGTAGACAATATATCGGACGAGGATGAACACGACAGAGAATCATCAGCTCATAGTTCAAGGCCACCATCAAGACCCACATTTGAAGATTTCAATTCTCCATCGCCAAATGCCGTTTTTGCAAAGCCTCATTTAAAACGAAAACGTATGTTCTCTCTCTCTCTCTCTCTCTCTCTCTCTCTCTCTCTCTCTCTCTCTCTCTCTCTCTCTCCTCCCATTTGGTGGTTAAATGCCTGAATGGTATACCTATTTCACCTACCAAAAGGGACTCAGAAGACATTTTTCGTTCATCTCCGATTATGTTTTTCTGAAGAAAAAGCGCCATATCATACTTTGAATAAAATCTCTCTTATTGAAGACAAAAACACTTTGTTTATACTTCAACTTCTGAGTGCATTTCATTTTGACCTTTAAAAACACCTGTGCGGAAAAATCGACACATAGAATTTTTTAATTGAATGTTATATTATGAAGCAAACATGTCAGAGTACTTGAGCCAGTGGTAAAGAAAGCTTTTTAATCAGAAAAACGTAATCCAATATGAACAAAAAATAAATCCCATTTGGTAGGTAAAATAGGTATACCATTCAGGCATTCAACCACCAAATGGGAGTCAAACAACCAAACAGGGTTTTGGTGCCCAACCTGTTTACTGCATGGAAAATGATTATCAGTTCAATACACCATTAAGAGGGCTGGATGGCAATGGCTATTTTTAGACTGTATTAATCTCCTTTAGAAGAAGAGCTCTGTATTAAGAAGAAGGAAAATACTCAAACTTTACTAAATGATAGTTTATAGCAAGTCATGTTTAAAAATTTAAGGTGGATCTGATGGGCAATTTGTTGATCACCTAACCTCTTTAAAGAATTTCCTTCGTATTTAAATCGTCAAAAACTCTTTTACCCCACAGGATTCGACACTAACCTTAGTCCGTTAGTCACAGACTAATAGATTTTCATGCGGACTAACAAAATTTCTGTCTAGTCAGTCCAGTCGGACTAATAAAAAGTTTTGCTTAAAAAAATGTGTGCATTAACAATGTGTGATTGTCGACATTTTACTGGAAAACCCCGACTATATTTTTATTATCTAGCATATAATACATTGTAGTGATTATAAAGTTACCGAGCGAAAACAACAGAGGTATGCAGGATATTATGGGTGACTTGATTATTTCTTTGCCCTAAGGGGATGTCCAAGAAAATAGGTGACAAGTGCATGCTTTCACAACGAATTCGATAGGGACGCTTAAGTGTTTAAAAAAAAGTGAAACGAATCTTCTGTGAGTTGTTTAATTTAAACGAATTGTGTTTAAATCATTTGTCATAAATTGCTTATGATTTTAAACGGATTTTTAAAGAACTTATAGAATGTAAAGAACAAGAAAGCTCATAGCCTGGATCTATTGCACAGATCTATTTATAACATCTGTAATGGCGGCATACACCATGTACACGGAGATAGTGAATACGCAGCTCATTGTTATGTACGACATAGCAAATACAACTAAACCAGTGCAACACCTGTATGAAAAACAAATACGGTAATGCATTTTAATTTATTTTGGGCGGGCAAATAAAATTGCCTGCGGACTAGTTAAAATAAATAGGCACTTGTCCGGCTGGACTAATGCATAAAAAAGTTAGTGTCGAACACTGCCCCACAGTATTCCATTTTGTTATTCAAATGTTTAGATTGGCAAAGCATATTAATAATCAGTTATCTGTTTTTTTGTTAACAGCCACACGCCTGGTTTCATATGGACCAGATGCAGATGAAGAGGAAGATGAAAGTGAAAACGATTCTAGTTCTGAGGAGGAGGAGGAAGTAGAAGAAGAGTTGGGGTCAGAAGCGATTATTGTCAATGTAAGTACTGCTAACAACAGGAGAGACATGTAAATTGCTACACTCCTGGATAAAGTAGGTGCCTATGTAAGATGTCTGATATTGGTTATGATCACTTTATCATCTTTATGTACAATGCAGCTTAGTCATATATCATGCTGTAGTTGATTCATTCTGTTCAGGATTTATTATATAGAAAAAAATAAACATTTTATTTAATGATTGACAGTTCATTTATTGGTAGATTATGGTTTGAATTTTGCTGTTTGTTTGATGTATTTGAACTTAAATGAATTCATTAAAGCTGACTTATACCAGGTACATGGTATTATTGGTTATGTATATACATGTATTAGCATTGTGTTTATAAAGAATTGGGTTATAAGAACTTTAATTGGTTTAATGAAAAAAAAACAACCTGTTAACATAAGCCAGATCCATGCTTTACTGAATCCTTTTATCTAATTATTACAGAACGATATCAAAGTGGATGAGCCATTGGACTCGGATCAAGCATGTAAGTGAAATACACATTTGATATAAACTTAATAAAAGTAAAATGTAAAGATTTGATACGCACTGAATGTCAGATTTCACTCGTCAGATGCAAATTGACAGCCATTGATGTCAATTTCACAAAACTATTTATTTCATGTTTTTTTCTTCAATTCTTCGATTAGCATCCCTTTCACGTAGCGTACAAAACAAAGCAGCTGATGAAATAGAACTACCGCCGGAGCCTCAAGGGAAGTGCTCTAAAGCTCTTCAGGTAAAAACAATCTCTCTGAAAATTATGCAACTGTATTACGCCTTATTCTTCGAAATATACAAACATAATTTTTTTTTTATAATTCTAATTAAAATTTAGATACATGTATAACATTTGTATTGTAAGAATAGAACAATCAGGCATGTTATTGTGGTTAATGATTAGATTTAGTCCCTAGACTGAACAATTTACCAAGGGTTAGTTAGTCTAAGGGTTTAAAAATCAAAAGTTTACAGTTCTTCAGTTGCATATGATAAGGAAAATTGTAAACCTTGATTGATGCTGGAAATTTATATTATAAAATATATAATCTTTCATTATTTTTAGGAGAAAATTACTAAATTGTACGACAAAATGATGAATGGAGGGTGGAATTTGAATTACATGAATAACAACATAAAGCAAAGAAAAAATTTCCGCAATCCGAGGTGAGTGGAATTTTACATATCTTGTACGAGAAAACAGATGTACACCCAAGTCTTTGAATCTAAAACATACATGTATTAGAGGTGATCATGTTTATGAATGATGAAAATTTCAGCAGTTTATTATATACTTTTCTTAAAACTGTTTTATTTAGAAGCATGTACATTTCTGACTTATCTGATGCTTGTTAGGTTTATTTGTTTATAAATGTGTAAATTCTGTTGATTTTCCGCTCTTTCTTGAATAATGCAAAGAAGAGAATTGCATAAATTAAACTATATAGACTTTGTCTTGATTTTTAATATGCACCTTGGGCTCTGAGGTGTCTTTTAAAGGTCAAGGTGACATGACATGGTCACCATTTTGGATTTTTGTAGATGTTTAATTGGTAATGAATTCGTACAGATAGTTTATCTTTTAAAGATTGATCATTGTATATTCTGAAATAATTCGTATCGTTGTTAATGAAGGATGATTTTTTCTTTATATTCATCATTTTGTACATTAACATGGATTTGCTTTATCAAATATCAAAACTAATTTGCTTTCAGTATTTATGAAAAGTTGATAGAATTCTGTGGAATAGATGAGAAAGGAACCAATTATCCACCAGTATGTATTACTATCATCTCATTTCCTTTTCATATGTGTAAACATTGTTGAACAATGAATTGTTTTTATGAAACTTTCCTTATTGGTGCTACATGTACAAATCTCTAATATTTCTTAGTAAATGATGCACTTAAAAAATGATTCAGAAATAAGATTACAGTAAATTCCTTACTTTACGTGAGTACTTAATTCCGCGATTCCGCTGTTTGAATCAAATCTCGAGAATATAAAATCGTGAGCACCAAATATTTTGTTTTTAGGTGTATTTACTATAGTTCAAACTGTCTGAAAAAGACAGGTGAGATTTTAAAATCTGTGACGGCTGCTTCTCACGATTTTACAAGAATAATAATTCCTTGCGTTTAATAATGAACAGTATTGAATACTATGTTTTTGTGCTTAGTCAGATTTAACTAAATATTATATCATTTTGTAGGAGATGTTTGACCCTCATCAGTGGGGAAAAGAATCATTTTATGATGCTTTAGGTAAGCTCTTTTTCTGTTTGTTTAGGGGAAAGGGGGTTGTTTGATTGTCATTTTATGAATTCCAAATACATGTACTTTGAGTACTGATAAATGAATCCATAATCTTTTCTAATTAGCATTAAAATTATTAACTAAGTCTTGCTGTTATTCAGTTTATGAAAAAGTTTTCATTTCACATGAAAAAGATAGTTATCAATTTATCATCAAATAATTCTATGTACATAATCTTTTATATAATAGACAAAGCACAGAAAACAGAAATGGAGAAACGAGAAAAGGAGAGAAAAGATCGCACAAAAGTGAGCATTTCTTTTAATTCTTTCATATTAACTTTTATATGGTTAAACCTTGTTCAAGCCTTTTGCTTGTATGTTGCATAAGTACATTTTAGAAATACTCATCTCCCTTTGAATAAGACACTAGTTTATCAATGTTTCCATGGAACAAAGAGTTTTTTAAGTTGTTATCAAAATAAACGTTTATTTTATCTTCATTAGAATTTGGTTAACATTTTTAGATAGAGTTTGTGACTGGAACAAAGAAAACAAGTTCTGATTCAGGACCAGGTAAGACATTTTTTTTTTAGGTTGAGATATTAACATAAAATTAAGCAAAAAATTGCACCCTGCAGAAAAATCCAGTTATACAGTTTGGAACCATCTACCATCTACCCAGTTGTGACAAAATGAATCTAATCTTTATCAAACATTATCAAACATTATCAAACATTATGTCAATTATCAATATATATGTACCATCAAAAATCATTAGAGATCTTCTTATATTTATTTGATGTTTTCTTTCTGTCAGATGAAAAGAAGAGAAAGAGTAAATGGGACTCTCTCCCCCAGGTGACAAGCACAAGACCAGGGGTGGTCAATCCAACAGCAGTTGCCTCCCTTACAGTGTCAGCCACCGGCACCAAATCTACAGTCATTCCAGCTGTGGGAAATATCACCAAAAAGTCAAAATCCTGATAGCATTTTATCACACAAACAGTGTCAATTTTTCATAGAAGATGTCAAATTAAAATGTTATGCTGTGCTGGGTGGATTTTTATTCCACACCATGTTTCAAATTTTATCAATGAATTTTGAAACTTCAGGTAGAAGAACTTGTATTCTTTTCGCAGCTAAAAATCATGATTTCAGTTCTTTTTTCAAGCGATGCTATGGTGATTTGAAAATTCATTTTTTAGAAAGTAAAGTTGCTTTTATACTATGTCACTGTCAATCTTTATGGAGGTTTTACATGTTGGTTCGATACACATGTACAAATAATTGGTCCCCTTAATTGATGATTTAGTACCTCATCTTCTCCTGCACAATTCATACTTGTACATTCATTGTATTGTCAGTCAGTGAAATGGAAATAAATGAATGAATAAATCAAGTTTTTTCTTCTCTGAAACAGACAAAACAGGATGTGATGTGGTTCAATTTTCAACATACCTGGTAGTCTTGATCGTGAATTCTGAAGATGTTTTATTTCGATATTATTGCCCATATTCATACTGATATCTAAGATAGACAGGTCTGATAGGGAAAGTCTTATCTCGATAGAGATTTGGTTTGCTTGATATTTGTACTGACACCTTCACTGAATTTCTGGACAGTCCTTCATAATTATACCCTCGCAAATGAAGTTAGGGGGTATATTGGTTTCACCCTGTCAGTCTGTCTGTAGACGCAATATTGTCCCCCCTATAGAATTTTTTACTACTGCATGAATTTTTTTACCTCACCGAGACGAAGTCGGGGGGAGCTTATGCTATACCCTCGGCGTCGGTGTCCGGACCTGGTTAAAGTTTTTGTTGCAGGTCGTGTATCTAAGTTATTACTTGTCCTATCTTCACCAAACTTGCATAGATATGCATCTGGACCTACTTATGGACTTGAAAGACTTGAGTGCTGAATCTGGGCCATGAATTTCAGATGCTGGAGGAGGTTAAGGTTTTTGGAGCAGGTTAAAGTGTTTGGTGCAGGTGCCCTTTGATAGCAATTTCTAAGTTACTACTGGTCCTAACTTCACCAAACTTGCATTGATGGTGCGTCTTATGATACTGATGCACCAGACAGGCTTGAATGCTGAAACTGAGCCATAGGTTTCAGATGCTGGATGAGGTTAAGGTTTTTAGAGCTGGTTAAAGTTTTTGGAGCAGGTGCCCTCTGATGATTATATCTTAGTTATTACAGGTCCTAACTTCACCAAACTTGCATTGATGGTGAGTCTTATGATACTGATGCACCTGACAGGCATGAATGCTGAATCTGAGCCATAGGTTCCGGATGCTGGAGGTGGTTAAGGTTTTAAGAGCTGGTTAAAATTTTTGGAGCAGGTGCTCTTTGATGATTATATCTTAGTTATTACAGGTCCTAACTTCACCAAACTTGCATTGATGGTGAGTCTTATGATACTGATGCACCTGACAGGCTTGAATGCTGAATCTGAGCCATAGGATTCGGATGCTGGACGAGGTTTAGTTAATTGGAACAGGTCACATGTTTAATAGATAATAGCTTGCATAGTTGATTTAACTATAATATAAATGAATCGCAGAGGTAGCTTCAGATGCAGAGCTTGATATCCGTTATCAAGGATGCTAGGATGCTAAAATAAATCTCCTACCTATCTCAAACCTGCTTGATAGATGTGTTTGTTGTTAAATGATATAACATGATTCCTATGATATAGTACTGTATGATATGATACACTATTGTTTTATATGATAAATATTATATCATATATTGTAAAAAGTTATATGATACGATATATTATTTTATCAATTTTTTGTACATTATGATATGATATTGTATCATGATATTGTTATGTATTGTTATGTATAGTATTGTATATTATGATACAATGTTGTATAATATGATATTGTATTATATACTATTTTATCACATTCTATTGTTTCATATGATATTGCAATATATAATATTGTACCATATGATACAATATTCTATAATATATAATATCATATGATACAATATTGTATAATATGATATTGTTTATATAATATATTATTATGTCACATGAAATTGTATTATATGATATTGTTTTATATAATATTGTATCATATGATACGATATTGTAAAATATGATATTGTATTATATAATATATTACTATATCACATGATATTGTATCATATGATATGATACAATGTTGTATCATATGATACAATATCATACAATACAATATCATACTATTAATAAATATACAATAATAATAATATCATATGTTACAATATTGTGATGTATTATGTGATATATAGAGGATATCTATATTGTGTGATTTTATATTTGCTTTATCCAACGAGTTGAAATGGTGTATATATTCGCGAGGCTTGCCGAGCGAATATAACCATTTCAACGAGTTGGATAAAGCAAATATAAAATCACACAATTATAGATGTTCTATTTATCTCATACAATTTGATTTATATTATGAAGCTTTTGAGACAGCCCCTAATATGACCCGAATTGATTTTTTCAAAGATTAAACGATGATGCAACGTTGTGTTATGCGGTTAGTGTGACCTTGCGCAATACAATTTAGTACGTCATTTCGGAGATAAATATAACTGTTTTAATGTAAAGTTTCACTGAAATAAACCTTGAAATAATTGTTTATCTCTAAATAATTTTTCTTAGAGCTTAATTACTTAATTAAATGGAAATACTGATTAGAAACTTGAATAATCAAGTTTGTTGACATACACAAAGTTGCGAATGCTCGTTAGTTTGAATTGACTCGAACGAGGAACAGTTGTTGATGTTTTATAATACGAACACTGGCCTAATGATTCGAAGTTGAAAATATTGAATAAGGATGCTTACTGCTGGTGAAATAAAAGTCTTGGGAGACATTATTTCGGTAAGTTCTTTTATAGAAACACAACCAAAGCGTTCTGTTTTCATTTTGTCGTCAGAATGAACTCCTTGACAGCTATATAACGTGATTTTCAGTTTTATAAACTTCACAGTTAGGCCTATGCGTTTTCCTTTATATTTGTAATTTAAATCTTCGACAAACTCCATTTTAAATCAATGTTTGGTAGTAGATATAGCTTTATGGAAAATACTAGAAAGTCACTGAGGCGTTGAAGCGAGGGGCTGTGTCAAAAATAGTTCGGACCGGAAGTATTTGATATAGCATCACCCGTTTGATAAAGCAAAGGTTTATCACACGGGTAGTATACACCACACGTATGAAATAAAATATTGTATCATATATTATGTATTATGTGATCAAATACAATAATGTATAACACGATACAATGTCATATCATATGTTACAATATTATATTGCATCATTATTTATCACAGTATTTTATTGTCTTAAATGATATATATTGTAAGTATCCTAGGATACAAAATCGTATTTATATTATTGTATTGATAAACATTGTATCCTATAATACCGTATGAAATGAACATATGATTATCATACAATTTTTTAACATATGATATAGTAATACGATATTGTGTAAAAACAGTATCCATGTATATCCAAGATCATTAACTATGATTTTCATATAGTATGATAAAGGTGGTCTCATAAAGGTGATGCTTCATAAAGGTGATGCCTCGTCTCGGTGAGCTTTGTAATCTGTGATTAACTATGTTTTTGAATTTAAATTGGCGACCAAGAAACTCTTCAGGATATTTGTAATGAAATTTTATGCTTATAAGAGATATATTTTTGAGAGTTATTCAACTACATGTATTTCATTAATCCCTAAAGCATTCAGCTTTTCCATCTAAATACAATTTTAAAATAGTTTCTTCATTTTGTTTTAGATAGAAAGCTCCAATGGCCAGGACAGGGTTCAGGAATTGGGATTATAAATTTTCCCTACCGTTTTTAGGTCACCTGAGTTACTCAGGTGACCTATTGCAATTGGTCTTCATCCGACGTACGTCGTGTGTCGTTTATTAACAATTTTACATTTTTAACTTCTAGAAAACTACAAGGCCAATTGTTACAATTTTTGGTAAGAGGTAAGAGGAATCTAAATTGTGAAATTCATGGCTCTACCACCCCCAGGGCACCATAGGTGGGGCCTAATATGCAAAAAAGGGCCAAATTTTTTTGTGCCGAAAATGTCATCAATTTTACGTCATACAAACAGTGGGTATCACTATGTTGGCCAATAGCATTCATGAATATTTTTAATCGCCGATAATCGATTTTTTAAAATGATGACATCCAATTGAGATTGAGCACGATCAACTGACATGGGTGTTGATATTTTAGCCAGTAAACTTATAAATATTTCAATTATTTTTCTAAACTTTATTAATACAACAATACATCAACAATGTATTACAAATAACACACCATTTAAAGAGATAAAATACCGGTACATTGTATTACAAAATACAACTTTTCTGTGTTAAAGAGATGAAATTCTTCGTTTTGTAACATACAACTATTTTTTAATGAAATACCGATACAGCGTACTACATGTATCTTTTTTGTTTTAGACATATTAGAAAAAATTCAACAACACACATGAAGTATACTAAAAAATATATTTATACATATTCTCAATCATAAGCATATTCAAAGGTAAGTTATTACAGTGCATTCTTAAGGCAACAATACACAGTGAATACAATAAGTTTGTAGATGAGGCTAATTAATAGAAGCCATTAAAAGCCCCAGAGGAAATACGATCGATCCTTCACACTTGCAAATTTCATTTTTTTTTAATGTGCGAAGACATTCTTTCAGAAAAGGGGTGGAGAGTTGATAAAATCACCAGTTAAAACAAAAAGCACAAACCGACACCACCTACCAAAGCAAGGAGATTATTGATAATATTTTAAAATAATATTGATGGTATTATAATATAATATATTCAATATATGTGGTAGGTATGAAAAATATATATTTTTTCTTACTACAAATTAAGGCTAATATTATAAACGACATTTTTCCCAGCAATTCCTAAAGAACCTGAGCCTAATCTATTATATTATTGACCGTGTACTTCCATTATTTGAATTAATTAAATAAAATTGAAATTACAGAGCAGGAGTGGGATTTCAGTCACAGATTCTAAATAAATCACCTGACCCTGTCGGAATATTACGGTGGCTGCTATAGGACTTATCGCGGCGACAAATTTATAAAGGATATCTCAAGCATCCTATAGCAGCCACCGTAGCCTCCTGTACCTGACATATATGTTGCTCTATTAAAAACCCTTGCTATTAAATGTAGAGGAGACAGACAGAATCCTAGTAATATACCCATTTAAAAAACTTTTTATCTTCTGAATACTTTTTTATCCAAACATTTATAATACAATTCTATTTATGAACACAGAATTCTCAAGTTCAGTCTGCATGCTTCCAACAGGTTTTTTGAAATAAAGAAAACAAACAGTTTTGATAGGGTTATATGTAAAGGTAATACAAGTTAAAGAATACTGGTATGGGTGGTAATGATTAAGAGTGGCTCGAAGACTAAAATAGTCGTAGAAAGCGGACACTTCTATAGATGGTCATTTCTTTAAGAACGACAGTCTTACACGAAGGAGTAACACAAGGTTCAGTTTTAGGTACGCCTTGTAACTAATATAACAATTGATATTATTGCCTATATAAGATTATTTGTTGGTGATACCTCATTGTTTGTTATGGTTGATAATGATGTTGATCAAGCAACCACATCTTCAACATTTAAATACGATAGTTAATTTGTCAAAGATCAACGGAATCGGTTGTTATCAAAATTTATTATTCATCTAACTAAATTTGCTTGCCGAGAAAGATTATAGCATGCAAAACACATGCAATATTGGCCATATACGAGATTATTGAGACAACACAAATATTTCCCTTTCTAATTGACGGATTTTGGTGAAAATTGGCATAAACATTGAAGAAACCCAACAAATAATTAAACAAAGTAATATTAAAAGAATATTTGATATTTTGTTTACGACGGTAGATAAACAAGTCGGTGGTCGGGGTACCCGGCGCAGGCATAAACTCTGAGATTAAAAAAAACTTAAACATCTACTTTTTGTGTCCGTAGACTTACAGTTAATGATAAAAGAAATCAAATTATATATGTTCATTTTGCTATTTATTATGACTAACTTTTGATGAGGTTTCACTAATGTTCGAGTTGAGATACGGATATGGTACAAATATATTTACCAAGCAATAGAAATCTGACAACGACGTTACATTGGATTTTGATGTCAAGGCGGCGCAGCGAATATGCATCAAATTGGTGGAAATCTTAGAAGAAGACCTTTTAAAGCCACGCAATTGCTTAAACACAAAAACTGTACAATGGCAAGGGATAAAGAGCTTCAATGTATCGTCTTTTTTCACTAATCGTTTAACTAAAACTAAGACAAAGGGACTAAATATCAAGTACTTTTTACACACCAACTGATGTCAACAGTTCTAGAATATGTACAAAATGACTGCAGGAGACATTTCACAGTAATGTGACTTTCGGGTAAAAATAATCGAATTTAAAAAAAAAAAAAAAAAAAAAAAAAGAATGGAGAGAATATGTAAATGTCGACATCTTGAAATGAAAACAAAAGATGAGAAATGAAGAATAATTCTTATTTTTGTTCGTTTGTTAGGGGTGTAAAACATAGGAGCAGTGAGAAACGTTAAAATGACGCTGCGATAAGTTTGTAGTTGCTCCGAGTCACTGGACGAAGGCTCGTTGATCAGCTTACCAGGAATGATCTAATCACGCCATGGACTAGAAACTTTTCACATTGATAAAAACTATCCTGATTTACTTTTTGGTGAAATTTTAAGGGTTTATCTTTTCCCCCAAGGGAATAAGAGAACATTTCTCAATAATTTCCGAACAGCCCTCGTACATGAATTAGTAAATATTTCATGGTGACAGACGAACTTAATGAAGTAAAGAAAACTGTATCCAGAATTTCATATAGCAAATCAGCTCGCTTTATTAGCTAGATTCGGGACCGTAACGGATATGTCTATAGAGTATTGGGATGTCACTACAAACAATAATGGACACAACAAAAACGATGATCCCGATCCCAAGAACGGAGCCAATTCCTTTCGCTGATTTTCTTTCGTCCTTTGCGCAAATCTTCTTCCTCACTGTGGCTGAAAGAGCCTTCTCGTTGATTTCCAATTCTTTTTTTATTTCTTTGATTCTGTTTTGAAGTATTTGAGGGTCTGTGATAAAATTCTGAGACTTTAACCGGTCACATGGACACTTACAACCTGGTACCAGAAAAGTAAACGTGACATCAACAAAATATGAAGTGGGTCGGAAATGGAATGTCAACCCAGTTTATGGTAAATGACTTATACATGCAAGACTAGTTATTAAATTGAAAATGCATTTTGAAATAACAATCTTTTTTTTGTGTTAGTATTAAAACAAATCCCCAACAAGCTGAAAATGCTGAAATGTTTTATAAATTCTATTGACGGATTTCAAATAAGTTGTGATGGCATGTTCTGGAGAGACGGAAGACAGACTCCCAAGTTCAACTGAAGAACAACTCACTACAATACAAATTTAATCAGAATTTTCTGCGCATATGTTCATCTATATGGCATTGTGTCACAAACTTCTTTTCAGCGATTTAAACACCCCCATCTGATGGCTCTTCCGAACGCGGAGGATTCTGCAGAACGCGGAGCAGTGTTTAGTTGACACGGAAAAGCTAAGGTCTTTTTTCTTTCAAAGTCGCTCATAAAATGTTTAATTGAAATTTCTTTTAGGTCTATATCATAAAGGGATGATTAAGCTTTCAAATGGTTCAAAATTCTAACAAATCGAGAAAGAAAGTTTTCCGCTGTTGGTGTTTAAACATCAAAATCGTCGATAATTTTTGTGAACAAAGACATTAAGTAACAAGTGTGACCGTTCAGCGCCATTTCAACGCAATTTTAAAGAATACCAAAATCATAAATCTACATTCTATCCAATTTTTAAGTCATTATCTTAACTTTGTAATGAATTATGAGCGTTTAAAGGGAACAGGGTCGACAAAAATTGGATCGTACGAACGCGGATGTTGGTTCTGTTGAACTTGAGGAGTATATTGAAATGGAACTGACTGAACGCGGAGGAAAGTTTTGTTTAGAACATCTAAATTTAAGTGTTTTGCCTTTCATTTCTATCAAACAGTTCTCATAAGTGACAATTTGTACAATATGCGACTTTTTTATAATGAGATGGACCAACCTGTATAAAATCGGCATGTTTAATCATTTGAAGTGCCGAGATATCATTGAACAAATATATCTGAACGTGTAGTTTTTTTTGTATTACATATAATAGATGCAGCGGGTTGCATGCATTTACTGCCTATAAAAAAAAACCAAAAAACAAAAAAAAACAATTTTGCTTAATACCATACGACTGACTCTCAAATTTCATTTGATTATTAGAAATGCATTCCTAAAGTATTGTAAATAATAATAACAGAGAAATAGAATTTGACCAAAATCGTGACGATGCCCCTTAAAAGTGCATATTAAACTTTTGAATGTTAAATCACAATTAAAACAAAATTTAACAATAAAGAGATGTGCAATTCTTTGACTTTTTTTATGCATTTTAGATATTGAGTAAAACTGCAAATGGACTATAGACTATAGAACGGTAAAAGTAGAAATCGACACAATAAAAGCGTAGATATGTATACATGTAATGATATAACTGTCTCCAAGTTGGATGTACAAACAATGATATGATGGGGTTTTTTTCAATATTTGGTTTTCATGGTTTCAAACTTAAAGGGACTTGGTCGCGATTTGAGCTCAAAGTTTTCAAAATTTATTTTTCCAATTTTTAATGTCTAGAATGGTTAATATGAAGATTGTTAATGCTTCCTCAAAATTCGAAAGTCAAATATCGAGTTACAAGCAAGATACAGAGTTTGAAATTCTTTGTTTTGTAAACAAAGCTCGAATCTTGTTATTGTTTAAATATGTGTTGTATTGGTAAAATTTCAAAGAAAAGTTCTTTTGTTGATAATATTATTTATGAACACATCGAATCAGTTTATTTTGTTTGCCACGAGTCATTTTATCAAATAAATGGTCATTTCTTTACTTTGCATTATTTGTAAACATATATAAGACTCGAGCTTTGTTTACATAACAATGAATTCTTACGTCTGTATCTCGCTTGACACTTGACATCTAACATTCAAATTCTAGTCAATCATTAAAAATGCACAAGTAAACCATTTTATACATAAAAATAAAAAATAAAAATTTGATCTCAAATCGTGTCTAAGTCCCTTTTAACTAATTGCTTTTGTGCCATTTCTTTGATATTTTCATTGGTATATGTCTGTTTAATAAAATGATTGCTGTGTGTAAAGACTCTGCGTTCTACAGGTACGTGCTCCGTGTTCTGCAGAGCAAATACATTTTTAGCTCCGCGTTCGTACGATCCAATTTTTATCGACCCTGTTCCCTTCAACAGTCACTCTCAGAATTGCTACTCCATTACACTGGACACGTTGTTAAAAAAATAAGTTTGCCAGATTGTTTTAATAATTTGGTTTTCCAAAAGAACATCATCTATGATGTTTTTCCTGAAAATTACTCCCATATACCTGTTGTATTTAAAAAACTAGGTCAAATTCTTTGCATGGTGGGTTAAATCACAGTAACGGATGTTAATCTTATCAAAGTAGTGCTTTATTCTAGCAATAAATAAATATATAGTCAAAAGATTCACTAATTCTATGAGTATTTGAAATTATAAAGATGTTTATTACTGGAACCTTGAAAAGTATGATAATTTTGTTTTAAAACTGCAAAAATATCGAATGCGCAGCAGAATGGAAATGGAAGAAAATTTAATTATCGACACCAGAACAACTCGGAGTCTGTTAATGATAATTATTTTAATTTGAGTAACATATAGTTGACTCTTCAAAGCGAATATATGTATGCTTGATATACAAATTGAAAGTTAAATGGATGTTAAAATCAAGTTAAAATACATTTCTTATCATAATACAAGATAAGTATGTCTTCATTAAGTAATTCAATGTTACCAATGATATTATTATTAGTTTGTAGAATAATGGTAATTGACAGATAATGTAAAACAGATAGTACTTCCTTTTCCTTTTCATATATTTTAACCTGCCATCGAAAAAATTAAGATATTTTAAATATAAATATGATATGTTTAATTAAATTAGGTTCATTTTACTGCTACCGAATATATATTCATACTATCAATTTAACCATTTTGGAATGCAATAGATGAATTTATATGACATTTATATTATATTACATTTATTTTGATTTGTCTTCATTACATGTAACACGAACGGGAGGAGAGTGGATCCAGAATTTTTTCGGGGGGGGGGGGGGGGGGGGGGGGGAGTTGTCAAGGCCTTTTTTCCGGTAAATTCATTATGTAAATATAAGACATTTTAAATTTTTAGGTGGGATCAGGACCCCTCCCGCTCCCCTCTAGATCCGCACAAAATATTTCATTCAATAAACTTTTCTGTTTTATAAATTGCTTAATTCATTGTACAATACATTGATATTGAAATGTGTCTTTTTCTATACAACAAAAAAAACTAGATGCTGTCATTAGACAGTAATACCCGCACCAAGTGTTAGCCTCTAAATAACACTCTTTTGTACCAGTTTTAGTCAAAAGGAAAGCCACATGCAATTTCAGGTACTTTTTAAAAATTATAATTTTCATAAATGATGAGTTCACATCCAATAATACACTAATTGCCTTTATGTACAATTTGGGGTTGAACTGTTTGCATCTGTTTGTGATCTTCATATTATTTCCATTAAAAACCCATTTTTAAATATGACGCAAACAAACATTCTTAGGATTTTATATATGTATTTGTGCCCTCATGCAGAAAAAAATATGATAAAATTTAAAAAAATCACTACCTACCTAACCTAATTTTTTCATCAGTGTTACCCTCAACACACAATTTTTTTTCTTAGGCCTAACTGTTAGGTAACATTATTTTGGGGGAAAATATTATATTTTATACACTTTATTTAATGTTTCGTTCAATAAGGAGTACATCACAATATGTGGGTGTCCCATACCACTTTAAAGCTGAAAATTGTGCTTTACATGGTTAATTACCTAATAAAATTGTGCAAGGGGTTTTAAAGAATAAAGTCTGAAGTTACGTACATAACACATGTCTACAGGTTGCATTAGCGGGTACTAGTTTTACCCAGCTCTTTGGTTTGATGAGTATCACATGGTGTACATGCATGTGTGTTTTCGATATGCAGAATAGGATTAATTAACACGAATAAACGTTTCTTTTGTGGTGATCAGCTAAAGGAATTCATATTGTGCTAATTGGATTATCATTATGATGTTGACCAATACAGGTAAGTAAAATACATGTAGTAGCGCAATATTATGAGACACCGGTATACAAAACAGTTAAGTTTTACTTTCACTTTCTAAAGTGTGATCTCCCTTTGCCAGCATACTGTATCATCATCTTTATCTAAATAAGCTTATCTACAGTTTCTGTCATTTTAATTGCAGAATTTTTTATTTTTTCATTTGTCAGACTTACACTATTGAGTTGACTCCATATTGACCCTATTTTGTATTAAATTTGGGAATTAAATATCATGTTTATATGAGTTATAATAGGGAGGAAGGGGAAGGGGCCTTAACCGTTCCCCATCCCCAGGATGTGTGGATTAGATATACATTTCTAGTGAGAATGAAGGCATGCTGCAGCTTTTTTCCCCCATTACACCCCCTACCCAATCATCATACACCAGTAATAGAAAAAGAGTTAATGACTAATTTTCTTTTATTTTAAATTGCTTATTCTTTTTTGTCAAGAGATATGTGGTATGTCAAGATTTATGACTCATGAAAATGTGTGCATTTAAATCCTGATTGTTAACATACATGTATAATTATATATAAAAAAAATACATGTGATATTATACTAGGGATCATGCAATCAATTGCAGAATTGCCAATCGGTTATCTCATTTTGACTGATTAATTTGTTAATTATTTTGAAAATAAAGACATTTCTAAATACATGTATAACATATGATCAATAGATTGATTTTGTAACTATTTAGGGCCCCACTCTGCAGATGCCCTATAGTGATCATTCTGTCCAATTCTGCTGGAGTTGTTTTTAAACAACCACCCCCCCCCCCCCCTCTAAAATAGGAAATTATAATACATTTTAATAACTTTGAGATCCCCACCCTAGACCATATTTATTCTTCATCCTTGTGTCATTGCACATCAATTGGTACATGTATATAGGTTATGCCCCCTTTGAGATGCCCAGTGACTTTCCAGAGTTGGAACTAATCAAGTATTAATCTATCTTATTCATATGTAGTGTCATTCCTAGCCCTAGCCCAATGATGACCCTGCTTTGCTTTTTACAGCAAGGTTTTTGTTGACTGACTTTATAATTTCCACAATTATATATAACATTTTGTTTATCTTTAAGATTAAAATGCAATTCCCAAAATCTCTTTATGTACATCTGACATCATACAGAAAAAAACAATCAAGAAATGATTTTGCTACTGTAAAAATGTGAGAAGAGACTCTGAATCTCCCTACCCACCTGCCCCTGAAAACATGAATAGTCGAATATTTTCAAAATATATGAAAATATGAATAAGATAGATTAATACTTGATTGGTAGTTCCAACTCTGGAAAGTCACTGGGCATCTCAAAGGGGGCATTACCTATATACATGTACCAATTGATGTGCAATGACACAAGGATGAAGAATAAATATGGTCTAAGGTGGGGATCTCAACAGTTATTAAAATGTATTATAATTTCCTATTTCAGAGGGGGGGGGGGGTGGTTGTTTAAAAACAACTCCAGGGAGTGGGGGAATAACCCAAGGGGCAGGGGCCAATTTGTCTTAAATGTGTCTAATGTATCTTGACATGATCAGCAGAATTGGACAGAATGATCACTATAGGGCATCTGCAGAGTGGGGCCCTAAATAGTTACAAAATCAATCTATTGATCATATGTTATACATGTATTTAGAAATGTCTTTATTTTCAAAATGATTAACAAATTAATCAGTCAAAATGAGTTATAAATAACCGATTGGCAATTCTGCAATTGATTGCATGATCCCTAGTATAATATCACATGTATTTTTTTTATATATAATTATACATGTATGTTAACAATCAGGATTTAAATGCACACATTTTCATGAGTCATAAACCTTGACATACCACATATCTCTTGACAAAAAAGAATAAGCAATTTAAAATAAAAGAAAATTAGTCATTAACTCTTTTTCTATTACTGGTGTATGATGATGGGGTAGGGGGTATAATGGGGGAAAAAAGCTGCAGCATGCCTTCATTCTCACTAGAAATGTATATTTAATCCACACATCCTGGGGATGGGGAACGGTTAAGGCCCCTTCCCCTTCCTCCCTATTATAACTCATATAAACATGATATTTAATTCCCAAATTTAATACAAAATAGGGTCAATATGGAGTCAACTCAATAGTGTAAGTCTGACAAATGAAAAAAATAAAAAAAAATCCTCAATTAAAATGACAGAAACTGTAGATAAGCTTATTTAAATAAAGATTATGATACAGTATGCTGGCAAAGGGAGATCACACTTTAGAAAGTGAAAGTAAAACTTAACTGTTTTGTATACCGGTGTCTCATAATATTGCGCTACTACATGTATTATACTTACCTATATTGGTCAACATCATAATGATAATCCAATTAGCACAATATGAATTCCTTTAGCTGATCACCACAAAAGAAACGTTTATTCGTGTTAATTAATCCTATTCTGCATATCGAAAACACACATGCATGTACACCATGTGATACTCATCAAACCAAAGAGCTGGGTAAAACTAGTACCCGCTAATGCAACCTGTAGACCTGTGTTATGTACGTAACTTCAGACAAAGATCATTTAATTGTAACATATTGCATGTATTTTCTTAACTTTATTCTTTAAAACCCCTTGCACAATTTTATTAGGTAATTAACCATGTAAAGCACAATTTTCAGCTTTAAGGTGGTATGGGACACCCACATATTGTGATGTACTCCTTATTGAACGAAACATTAAATAAAGTGTATAAAATATAATATTTTCCCCCAAAATAATGTTACCTAACAGTTAGGCCTAAGAAAAAAAAATTGTGTGTTGAGGGTAACACTGATGAAAAAATTAGGTTAGGTAGGTAGGGATTTTTTTTTATTTTATCATATTTTTTTTCTGCATGAGGGCACAAATACATATATAAAATCCTAAGAATGTATGTTTGCCTCATATTTAAAAATGGGTTTTTAATGGAAATAATATGAAGTTCACAAACAGATGCAAACAGTTCATCCCCAAATTGTACATAAAGATAATATTTGTATTATTGGATGTGAACTCATCATTTATGAAAATTATAATTTTTAAAAAGTACCTGAAATTGCATGTGGCCTTCTTTTTGACTAAAACTGGTACAAGAGAGTGTTATTTAGAGGCTAACACTTGGTGTGGGTATTACTGTCTAATGACAGCATCTAGTATTTTATTCTTTTTCTTTACATGATTGCTTTTCTTAGTTCGAAAATCGCCAATACATAAAGCTATACAACTATCTAGAATATATATATAGTGATTATTCAGAGTATTGTTTACGCAGAGAAAAAGAGGTAATGCTTGTTAATCCTAAATCATATGAGAGTGAAGAGAATCGGATAGATGCCGAGTTTTTCAACAATGCAAAGCCATATATTATAAACGGATCTTATACATAAATACCTACAAGATAGATATATTCAGATGAAACTTGATTCACATAAGATCCTTTTTAGCTTAATTTCTATCGGAGGGTAAGTTTTGGTAACGCTTGTTAATGCTAACATTGCGACATGTTTTATCAATCCTTGATTCAAAAAATATTGACGAGTGACAAACATTTAAGTCTCTAAAATGTTGTGGTTGTATTATATCAAAAATCTATATAATTTTTTTCTCTTTCCCGACCTCGATAGCAGAAAAGTGAGCAACCATTTTCATGAGCCATCATAGCGACATATGGAAACCACCGTGATATCTATAACTTGGCTGTTAAAATAATAATAATAATGATTTAGACCTAAAAGAAATATCAATTAAACATTTTAAGAGCGAATTTGAAGGAAAATTAAAGACCTTAGCTTTTCCGTGTCAACTAAACACTGCTCCGCGTTCTGCAGAATCCTTCGCGTTCGGAAGAGCCGTATGATGGGGTCTTAAAACATAGTCAATTTTTGCAAAACAATCAAATTAGAATTTTCTGTCAAAATATTTTTTTTCTGTAAAAAGTTTCTTACTAAAACTCTTATCTTTATCTGGCTAAAAACAAGACTGACTGACTGATAAAATCAGTTAAACATATTTTACTCGTTGCTTGGGAGGATTATAATTAATATTTTTCCAGTGTCCTTGTCTATGTTAACACTACGAATCGAGTTTGTACCATACAGCCTAGTAAATTCAAATTCGTACAACTGCTGAAAATTATATAAATATAAGTAAACGGAATCATTCTTTGTATATTTTTAAGAGATAATAGAATAAGGAATCATTCTTTGAGTATTATGAGGTGATAGTTTCGGTCGGGGCGTGATCAAATCTATCATAAAGCCCTTCAAAGAATGATTCCTTATTCGAAGGGCTTTATGATAGATTTGATCACGCCCCGACCGAAATTATCACCTCATAATACTCAAATAATGATTCCTTATTCCTTAATTAAGGACAACGGACAATATTTGGTTTGCGCATACTGTTTCGCAGCACACTGAATAAAAGAATAATTGATGAGTTATTTTCTCTTACGTTTACACACAGGCTGATATCCTGTCCAATCACCACTCTTGTTACAAACTCTCGTTAGATTTCCATCCACGAGACGATGGTTTTTCCTGCATGTGTAAGAGATATTATAGCTCTGGAATATATAGTCCCCAAAATATGTTGGGGAAGGAGCAGTTTTTCGAATCGTTGTACTGTTCTCGTGTATTGGTTGCTGACAAGTTACTGAGGAAAAAAAATAAATTTTATATCTATATAAACCATAATTCAATAACATAAGAGTGTCATTCGTAAAATTGATTGTGCCATCATTTGAATTTGAATTTATCCAATTAATAGACCAGAGTGAATATATGTTCCCCATATTTTATTAAAGTGAAACATAAGAAAAAGTTAACAATACAGTTTTCTTCTGAAATAAAATTAAAACAAAGAATTATAAAAGGAAATTTTATATATAAGATTTTTTCACTGTAATAAAAAAGAAATGTATATCACTTTGAAAATACATTCATTCATAATACATGATAGATCGTGTTGTTCTTGTTATTGACGTCAAACGTAAAATCTACGTAAATCCGACATATGAATAAAAACTTCTCGAGACTTGGAGAACGCAGTGAAATTATTGCTGACTTCACGATGATATCGTATATCTAAATCCTTTATTAGGTTAGACACAATAACCGTGTTCTTGTAGTCTTCATTTACACATCGGTCTAAAGTAATAGATCATACAATGTGGATATATTATAATGTTAACTATATTCTTTCAGCAAGTGTAATCGATAAAACCATGCGTGCAATGACTTTATACTTGGAGTTTGTGAAAAATATCTCCATGTGTTCGTGTTTCAAAAACAGTGCAATAGAACTCGAGTGACATTCGTATTTACCGAAGTAATATCTGTACTTACTGTAACATATAGTCAACAAAAAAAGTTAAGGGCCACTTAAAGAGACATTATAGCTAATTTTCCTCATCTTTGTTATTTCCCTTTTTAAACACAGTTCTATAAAAGAATAGAAGTTGTGCATGTACTGAAAGTTTGAATCTTTTTACTGCAATAATAAGCTCACAACTGCGTGTTAAGATTTTTGGAATTCAAAATTTATATAATATCGACTCGAAGTTTAAAATTTTATTTACACCACGTGATTTTGAATGACAGCAGTTGTCAATAGACTTGGAGGTATATTAATTGACCAATTTTATAGAAATAAATAGGTAGTGAAAATAATTCATGCACAGGATCGTGCACGAGACAAATAAAGCGTCATAAATGGTGGTTAATTTGTTGACCACCCAGCCTCATTAAGTTATGGGAAAATTGTCATTTCATGGTATTTGCGCTAAATAAGCTGTAGTGTCTCTTTAATTTTTTCAAACATTTTACAACTATCATTATTTAATATTAATATATATATTTTAGCTTTATCTTGGTTTCCATACATGTTTATGAATTGTTATTCAAACACACTCTTGATTTGTGATCATAAAACGGGACTTTTATTATCATTTTGTTACATGATTATTTTTAAAATCTAGATCCGCCGAGTATTTTCATGTCTCTTCTTCATCAGGTGCATCATAATGTTCCAAGTGTACGAAGTTCTTAATATTTAGAGTTATGACGCTTTATTGGTCTTGTCGAAAGTAGCAACAGGCATTAGGATCTCCATACAAATCTTACGAAGCTGACTTCATGATGCTTGATTTGGCGCCAGAAGACCTGCAGTGTGCCCACCTTTGACACAGTGGAACATCGCAAACGTTACCTTCAGTTTGCTCAAGACGATGTCAACTGAGACCATCATTATATCCAAGGAGTGCTTTAGCCTAATGAATCCAGACCTAATCTGGATTTCAGTGATAGTCGTAGGCGTGTAAGGAGACAAACTGAGCGATTCGAGGACTGCTACTTTGCTGAACATGACCGGTTTGGTGGTGGGTCATTAATGGTTTGGGCAGATATAAGTTACAACGGTTACACAGACCTCTATATAATAAGGAACGGGTCTCTAACCGTTGTCCGTTATAAGGATGAGATCCTTGCACCTATTGTAAGGCCTTATGCTGGCGCCATTACTGACAATTCCATTTTGATGGATAACAATGCCAGACCCCACCGTGCGAAAGTGGTCAATCAGTATTTGGAAGAGGAAATAATCGAGAGGATGTATTGGCCAACAAAATCATACCTTAATCCAATAGAGCATGCATGGTGCATCCCCCAGAGACACATTTTACTATGATAAAACCAACTAAACACTCTCCGTAATCTTGAGATTGTTCTTGTTGAGGAATGGTCAAGGATTCCCCAAAATAACTTATGAAATTTAATCAAAAGTTTTCAAAATCGATGCAGGGAAGTGATAAGGGCTAGAGGTGGCCACACAAGATACTGAAAACAAACGTAACAACAGTTTGGACTGCTTATGTTCATTTAAACCCTAATTGTTCTGGTTATTTTTTCTTTTTGAAATCCTGTATTGGTCGATATTTTCTTTGTTTTTTCAAATGCATGTTGTTCAGATGTTTATTATTGGAAAATTTATTATTGTTATTATTTATCATTTGTGTTCGAAAGCCCAGAAGGCTCATTAGAGAATCGAGATTCAAAATACGAGATTCGAAATACAAGATTCAAGATTCGAAATTCGAGATTCAATATCTAAATTAAATATCCAATCAAATCAAGGATCTGAAACCTGTATCCTAGCGACATCGAACGTTCTAAATAAAGATAATTCGTACATCTCTTATATACAAATAACTGTCTTAATAACTCTTATATAATGGTTATATAATCATTTATGGTTAAATCAACATCAACGAATTAACCACACACAGTATAAACAATTAAATTATGATAACACTTTGTGCTTCGCGATTCAAAGTGATTTTCTTTGCACTGTATGTATTCTCCCCGATACATTTTAACCCGTAGTGTATTAAACCCAGTTTTGTAAAAATCGGTTCGCGAAGAAAGATCTGTTTTATCTTTGAAACGAAATTTAATGAAATAATCAACCTATCAAAATATAGGTTATGACGAAGTTCAAAAGTTTTAAATCCATTGAAGATTTACAACCTCAACGACAACAATCCAAATACGAATAGTGTATTGTAGTGTACCAATGCCATGATAGAGAGAGAGAGAGAGAGAGAGAGAGAGAGAGAGAGAGAGAGAGAGAGAGAGAGAGAGATTCGTGGTGTCAAATTCAATAAGTATATATAGAGGATAATAATTAAGCCTTTTAAAGGAGAAAAGAGAGGCGGTAGCTAGAGTGGGGCACACCTACTAACAAATTTCCTTCAACGTTGGTAGCGCACGTGTGATTTACATCAACTGACTCTCTCTCTCTCTCTCTCTCTCTCTCTCTCTCTCTCTCTCTCTCTCTCTCTCTCTCTCTCTCTCATCACCCTTATGATGTAACCCGATCATAAGAGTCAGATTCTAAAATAAAATACGTATATACATGTTGATCAAAAGTAAAACTACTCATAATTAATCTGTAGAGTATCGTTATGAAGCTACACAGAAAGATTGAAATTAATTCGCCGAACCAGAGCAATAAAAAACCTCGAAATCGAACTGGGGACAGAATAACTGACAATGCGGAATGAAGACTATAGCCCCCCCCCCCGAAATTTATATACTGAAAAAAGATCATTGGTACAACCCATCCGGAAAAAAAACCCCAAATACCCCTCACAGAAATGGAAATGCATCGCCGCAAACCACGTTTTTGAGTACACAAGCTTCCTCAAACCAGGTTCCAATTAACAAAGGCGAGAAAAGAGAAGACGGGAATTTTTTGCGCAGATCCTACTGTACCACTGTAATAAGCTTCCATCATTTTGGCCCGTGCGATAGTTTAAAACAATTCTCAAAGCATTTAAGTGTAATTCTACCGATCATTTTTGGAATTTTTTTTCTGGATCCCCGCCTGATTCGTCCGCCTCCTTGAAATTTTGAATTACATGTACCTTGACCATATATACACATTAATTAAATCGGCTACGTTATGTGGAGATAACATTTTATTTATCAATGTATTTGCAGGATAGGTAACAAATTACAGCCTAATGTTGGTTTCTGTACTGATTATTTGAGAGAATTTGCCGCCTGTGTCATGATCTTCTATGCATTCATCACATCACACACAGTTTCTTTATTTGGTGTTCTGTGTGTGTATGGCGACAAAGTGGTAATTTTGCACCACTCACCCCCTTGTAGCTTCACCTTGATTAAATATTATCCGACTACGTGTTATGTAGTAGTATATTATGTACACATATCTTTGCAGTGCTTATTTATTTTTTATTTTTTTTTTACATCTTTAGAAAGTTACATGTACTTACATACGAAGTACACATTTGTATGATTTTAATGTAACTGTCAATTTTGGTGGTGGTGGTGGGGGAGGTGGTACAGAAAAATTCAACTTGGATGTAATACAATAAAAACGATAAGTAATGCTTACATGTATATTCATTTTTGAAACCAGACTGATAATTTATAATTAAATTAAAACAACGTATTTTAAATAATAATTTTCATGCACGGGTCTAGAGGGGAGGGGATTAGGGGGTCTGGGGGTCTGGACCCCCCCCCCCCCCCCCACTCCTTGGGAAAATTGAAGCTTAGTAAATTTACATAGTAAAATGATTGAAAATAGGCCTAGGACCCACCTCTCTACCATAACCGCATTTTTAGACAACAGGGGTGAAAAAACCCTGGTTTTCAACTATTGATGGTAAAATATCCCAGGGTTCAAACGCATTAGGTGGGAATGCACACATGCAGGGCAAGCAAAATCACTTATATCCGCGAAACACACAGCATTATTACTAGTCCACTTATGTATGTATATTCTGTGTAAAGATATATACAAATAATTATTTACTAGTTAGGGAGAACAGCATTTATTTGTAGGTAAGAGCATGTACGGATGATCTTTATTTAGAACGTTTGATGTCGCTAGGATACAGGTTTCAGATCTTTGATTTGATTGTTTAATTTAGATATTGAATCTCGAATTTCGAATCTTGAATGTCGTATTTTGAATCTCGTATTTTGAATCTCGAATCTCGAATGAGCCTTCTGGGCTTTCGTATTTGTGTCTTTTGCTTCAACTACATTTACAAAATGTTTGCAAAAAATGAATTTCTATATGTGGTCCTTAACTTTGTTAAATATATGTACTTGCTAGTGCATTCTATATGGAATAAAAAACGCACTAATGGTACTTCAGGTAGTTCACAATATTCAGATTTGCCAACAATATCCTGAAATTCATTTATGTTAAAAACTTTTAAATTTTTTTCAGCTAATGAAACCTGTATAGCTTTTAAAAAATGAAAGAAGTCTATCCACATATTATTGCCCACATCGCTTCAAACCTACCATTTCAAACTCCCTATAGTGGAGTGTAAAATGAAATTTTTATTGTTAGAATATGCTGGTTTAAGATATATCCTAATAATGATGAATTTTAGATTCATAAAAATTTTAAATATTTGACAGAAGTAAAAATTGATATAAGTTACATATGACATCATCATATTTGCCCTTTGCCCTTCTGTAGTAACCTTGAAATTCGATGTGGAGTAAGAAAACTAGTGATGACTGTGTCAAAATTTCAAATCTTTACAATAAAAGAAGTAAATTTAAAGTTGCACATTCTTCATGGTAAAGGGTATATTGCGCAAAGATCAAATGAATACGAACATTGGGTGAACTTGGAGAAGTACTCGGATGTCTAGTGACAACGTATTTTTCTGTGCAATGAAAGTTAAATGAAATACTTACTTACCAGTGCAATAAAAGCTGACTGATCGGTTTTTCAATTCCTGACTTGTGTGGATAATACATTGTTGTTTTCCGTCACACGCCTCTAAAATACTCTCTAGTTCTGACTCATTTTGACTGGTCAGGTTCATGATAGAGAGATAGTACTTGTTACAGTGTAGGGTAATAGTCCCTTTTCCAAAGGCAAATCTGCTATCCCAAAGGACTATAAGAGTGGTACCAATTAAAAGAATAAGGAAATATAACATAAATCATCATTTACAAATAATCGACAAACTGTTTTGGTGAATCAGCAATTTGTTAATTTGAGAAGAAGTACTTTAAAATAGTAAAGTTATCTTGGCTTTTTAAATATTATATTAATACCTAAGTGTTCATTATCCATCGCGGTATTTGCATTTGAGCAATTACAACTAGGATCATCGTTGTTAGTTACATGTACACAACCTGGAATTTATTTCAAAATTATATGAAAAGTGCAAACGAAAACTTAAAATCAAATATTTAAATACATATATACAAAGTACCGTTTTTAATTTGTGCATCACCATTCGTAATAATAATTGAATAATTTCTATGTCGGTTGTAACAAAGTAATTTACATGTATATCAAGTACTTAACATTCAATTAATCAAAACATATGCAATTCTTCAGACTACATTGACTACACAATTTTTGAAGAGGGAAAGGAAACATTGTAACTGTGAATAAGGATCAATATATATCATATCCAGTTGTCGTTGCATATTTTATGCATAATTGTATATCAAATAACTCGAAAGTATTAACTGCTCTGTTTAAATCCATATATGGAATTTGATTTTCAAAAGCAAATTTATTCGTGTCCTACCCCAAACTTCCGCTTCACAGAGTTCGACAAAATTGCCATCATCTTTACCGCTGGAATCAGTCCTGTTTACTAAGATGTAAACTTGGAGTCCAATGTGACCCCCAGGGAAAACGATCGTGTTTTGATAGCTGGGCAAGGCGTGTCGTCATGATACACAGGATTAAGGGTGTTCAGCTCATCCACTGTCACAGTCTTATTAGTGACAAAGACGTAATATTTCTTGTGGCGAGTGTCTGACCGAATCAACCGTGTTTAGAATTAGTTAGTATGAAAGATGAGAAATTTCAAGAACATTGATTTATTGAAATGAAATGAATAAATATTCGTAAGAAAAGTATACATACGTGTTGAAAATAATAACAAGTAGAGATACCCTAACCCCCCCCCCCCCCAAAAAAAAAAATAATAAAAATAAAAAGTAAGTTCTCTGAAAGACAAGCATATCTATGCATATGAACACTTACAAGTGAACTCTCTGAAGATTAAATTGATTTTGAAAATCGTTGAGAGAGACTTGAAGGTAACCTGCCACCAGGCGGTTTGATTCCAGTCGTCCTCATGAGTCCCAGCACAATCTCTTAGGAAATTTGAATATAATCCGTTCAATGCCTTGTCTGCTGTTAGTTGACCATGAGGACTTGGATATACTGATGATATATTGGTATCGGTTCGATGAAGTCTGCCTAGATTGCACATTTGACCTGGAATTGATAACAAGATATAATTCAGTGACGTTGAGATATATTAGGCTTACTGATGATGTTTCCCGATATTTGTACATATTGTCTAATGTTGAAATAAAATCTTCGCAAACTATGGATTTTAAAACACTCTTGATTTAAGTATTCTTGTGTTTCAAAATGCAGAACTTTGAATCGAATTAGGAAGGCTTTAATTTTCATAAATGTTAGTTTTGGTTCATTCTGAAACGTCTTGGTACTCAATTTTCCCGATAGGAATAATTAAATTAAAATTTAACAGCATGTTAAAAGAAAACGAGCTACTCTTTGATCATCTTCGCTAGCCAAGGGTGTTCGGTCCACTCTGCTCCCCATAAACTCCTGGGATTATGGGGAGCGAAAGGGATCGAAAACCCTTGGCTTGCAAAGATGCTCTTTGAGTGAATGCTATAGTTTACAACAATTTTTGCGTTTGCTTTACTCTTTTTGCCCCTCCGTTCAAAAAACAATGAATAAAGTTTTGTCATTTTTTGATGATATATTGTGAAGCAGAATTTATTCAAAAACTTGTACGTGAAAAAATAAATCACTCGCTGTGGCCTTCAACTCAACATTCAGGTATATCGACGACGTCTTATCAATTAACAATTGTTATTTCCATACTTACGTCGACTCGATATATCCCAGTGAACTTGAAATAAAAGATACCACAGAGTTGTGTCATATGTTTCATATTTGAATATTTTACTGGAAATGGACATTGATGGTAGCCTAACAACCAAACTTTATGATAAGCGCGATGACTTCAATTTTTCTATAGTCAACTTTCCTTACTTATGTAGCAATATACCTTCATCACTTGCATATGGTGTTTTTGTCTCTCAGTTAATTCGATACGCAAAGGCATGCTCTTCGTATGAACAGTTTCTAAGGCGAGGCAAGCTACTGACAAACAAGTTGATAAAACAGGACTATCAACAGGCTCGTTTGAAGTAATCTTTTCGTAAGTTCTATGGTCGATACAACGACCTTGTCAGCAAATACAATCATCCACTGGGTCGCATGCTGACAGACGTTTTTCATACTAATTGTTAGACCATAATTTATCACCTAATTGTCTACGGACTTTTCCGTTTTTTCCCGATTACGACAAAGAGCACATGGCGGGTACGACCGGTGTCGTTTAATTTAAGGTCCGCCCAGTAAAATTGTCCGGTGTCGTATAATTTAAGGTCCGCCCAGTAAAATGGTCCGGTCGGACCTTAAATGTTAGCATATCAGGTCCGGCTTTTAACATTTAAGGTCCGGCTTTCCCCTATAAGAAAAGGTCCTACCCTTAGTATCTTATTAAAATTTCTCTTAAATTCACTATTATTTTTGCTCATGTACATGTATCTAGAACTGATGTCTTTGTTTACATAAACCAGTCGGTCATTTGTGTATGGTACATGTATCACCGTATCACTAAATCACTCCGTAGGATGTTAAATATTGATAGCAGATGAGATTTTGACCTATTGTTTATAAGAATCTGAACCAAAAATGAGTATTTTGACAATAATTTGCACACACCATTTAGTCCCTTTGTTTTTAAATCTCTTTTTAAAATCCGGTGTATATACGGATTAGCAGAGGATTTCACGACGGGTACACACTAGTAAATGAAGCCCTGCAGGCATTCACACCTGTGCTAATCAGCTTGAGAAAGAGAATATGTCTCCGCTGTAGTATTCTACACAGCTAAGATTGTTATTTTTTCCTCCTGCAAAATTTAATTTGCAGTACCGGTAGATCAGGAACGTATGCTTATATACTAACAATTTATACGTCTTAAGGTATATTTATTATTCATCATCATTGTCCTTTACACCCTGTGGTGTGTAGGGCAGCATCAAACTTCCTCCACCCCTGCCTATCCTATTGATGTATGCCGTGATTTTAAAACGTCATCTCTTTTAGTACTATAATCAAAAGAAACTACGGTTGACACAGCTTATATCCTCTGCTCTTGAAAATTGAAAGATAAGAATTAAAAATTTACTCGTAGTTGGTTTATGTATCACACCAAACGCGCTGATCACCTGCAGTCTGTCAAAATCACGTTGCACCGATCATCTATGAAAACGTTCTCTTTTAATAATAAAGATGTTTGTGAATAATTGAGAATACAGAATTAAATTAAATCAAATATTGCGTCCACAATTCATAACGTTAGTTATCATATATCTTTGAGAAATTCCACGAGCCGAAACCGGAAAAGAAACAAGTACAGACAATTTTGGTACATGCGCAGCTGGTAGAATCATGTGCACTTTAGCAGCTGATCGGAGAAGTAATACAAACGTATGTCGTATTAGTATTTGAGTACGGTAAGATGATCACGTATTGCATAAAACATCGCGATAAATTCTCACCAGATCCCGTCAAAAACTTGTTTTCCCACGTCGCACGCGGTTATTTCATGCTTTTATATTCATTTTAAAGATCGACAATTTGTTTTTCCTAGTACATATATAAATACGATATTTTTCTACATCATCGAAAAAACTCTGTTGAGAGCATTTTAACACTCCATGTGTATAGACATGTATACACAAGCGAGCGTGTTTCCCTCGGGGCTTCACGCCTTTATCAAAATAGGCTCCACCCCCAGCTGAACTTACCGGAGGTAAACCACCCGGTTAAAAACCTTGGCCTTTAAGATAATTAATAAAAGGTCGCATATGTGAATTACCTGGGCGGAGAGTGTCCATTGATAATATAGTGTATAGGTAACTGTAGTAACTATAAGGGGTAAAAGACATTAAGAAATTAATAAGATGATAGATGTACCTTTAAAAGGCATGTTTTGATTGACTACAGGTAAAGTATTTCAAAAATTTGATAAAAGTCTGATAATGTAGAAATCTCTCTCTCTCTCTCTCTCTCTCTCTCTCTCTCTCTCTCTCTCTCTCTCTCTGCCTTCCACTTTGAAGAGGGGGCATAATTTCATATCCAAAAATAAGGTCTGCCCCGTTGAAATACTGGTATAATGGTTAAATTAACAAATTGATAAATTGTTGACTTTCACCTAATGATTCAGTGGGTAGGACACAATATTATAGTTAAAGAAAAGGTTGTTGAAATACTGGAGGCAGATAGTTCATATTTTAAAATACTTGTTTTAATTTTAACAAGATGATTTTTTTTTAGATTTTTTAATTTAAGGGTAGGACCCAATATTATGGCTCAAGAAAAGGTCCGCCCGTTGAAAAAAAAAAAAACCCACCAAAAGCATGTTAATATATTTAGTTAAACAAGGGCGTACTATAAGTTAATATATATTGGCACATGTATTGATGTTCACCTAAGTGTATATTACATTTTGATTCAGTGGGTAGGACCAAATATTATCGTTCAAGAAAAGGTCCGCCTCATTGAAATAATAAATGCAGATAATTCACAGTATTTTAACCCGATGACCTTAATTTCAGAGGTTATAATACCAAATATTATAGCCCAAGAAGGTCCGCCTGGTTGAAAGAATAAGTAATACATTGATGTAAAAAGTATAATAAAGATTCCTGTAATGATATTTTTCAGATGATCCTCTTAATGCTGGAGTAGAACATAAATAATAATATTTGTATCTCATTGATTTTCATCGTAAAATATTTCAATTATAGGAAGGGGGACCCATTACATGTACATGCAATAAATCAACAAAAAGACCGTAGAATCACTGTAATTTTAAAAAAGGGAAGTAGTATCACTTATAATTAAGATTTATCCGACAATTATTTTTAAATTGTGACAAACGCCTGGAATCCATTGCAAAGGATTGCCCGTCTCGTTGAAATAATTAAAAAAGGTAGATTTGCCATGTTTGTCTGACGGTGTTCATTTTCATCTATAATGACCATTTTATTTTTTTTATTTAGGTGGGGGGGGGGGGGGAGAGAAATGCATGTCATGATGTTTATATGATATTTGTGAAAAAAAAATGATTAATGCTATAAGTGGGGGTAACAGGCGGGAATCTAGAAAAAAAATGGGGGGTGGATGGGTCAACTTCTGCCTTTTTCACACAAATATTTTCTTATTAAGAAATAGAATCCCCTTCAATTCAATTTCTTTTCCAGATGCAAAATGCTTATACAGTCGAAGGAATGGGGCTCTTTACTAATCTTACATGTATCTAATTTCTTTGGACACCCGCTCTTTTACTGTAACTAAGGAAAAAGTCCGATCGAAATAAAAAAAAAGGTTCGAAGAAATGAACTATTCATTACACATGTGGCTTACGGCGAATCAAAAATAGCAATGATACTGTTTACATGTATCGTTATAATTGAATTGTAATTATGGATATTTGATTTTATAATGGTGTAATTTTGTTTTAACCTGTATCATATTGGAAAGATGTGGATAACAAGAGGTGTGAAATGTCCGTTGTTTTACTTGAATGATAACTTCAAACGGTCAAACACCTAAAGGTGTTAACCCTTCACACCTGCAGGGTTGTGTGTATATATCACCTGGGTCATGCCATTGTTCAATTGATGACACCAGTGAGCTTCATTTCCTGTTTATATAAGACAGCTGTAAAAAATGAAATGAAATTAAAAAAACCCTGTAATTTCAATTTATTTGTGTTGACCCAGCTAAATGTACCTGTACATATTACTATCGCCCGAGTATATTTTCATATACACCCTGTGCTGAATATTTACAAAATCACTTCGGGTAAGTACTCATTTAATTGAATTACAAAATAATTTTGTAACAAAATACTCGAAATCAAAAAGATAGAAATGAAATATATACCCCGGATCTTTTATGTTAGGCGGACCTTTTCTGATACGGGCCGGACCCTTTTAGAGCAAAGGCGGACCTTAAATGTTAACATTAAAGGTCCGCCCCGGACCATTTTACGGGATGGACCTTTAATTATACGTCACCGGTCAGCAGAGGATGCTCACTCCTCCTAGGCACCTGATCCTACCTCTATCTTTTTGGAGGTCCGTGTTGCTCTGCTTTGAATTTGTATTTCGTTTTATGGATTTTGAGATGGTTGACGGTTTGTTATTGTCATTTTTTTCATGCAAACTATATGTGTATTTATAATCAATAGCGAGAGATTTATTTGTTAAAAAATGTTAGAACAGTAAAATAAATTGGAGAATCTGATTGTAAGGTCTATCATTCTTAGTGTTTGTGGGATGATTACATTGCGTTTTTTGTTATGGTTGAGTCAGGTTAATTGAAATGTTCTGCTTTATTCGGGTGTATATCAGTTAGTGTAATATTTTGGTTATTTAATCTAAAACAATAAAAGGAATAATTTTGAATTGTCTTTTTGCAACTATTCTACAAATTCCTTCGATAACACAATGTATCACGCTCATAGTATCATATCATAAATAGTTTAATTAAAGACAAATTTTCATTTAAAAAACATAGAGTATGTCGTAAAAAACATGTCGTTATTTTTGTTAAAAATGTCAAAAGTTCTAATATTATCATTATAGACATTTTGATTGCAATACTTATCAAAAATTCAATGAAATAATATATGTTTGATATATATAGTCTATTATTTATACATTTGCAAATTTCGACCTCAGGGCAGGGGTACCCCTAAAAATCCTATCTAAATTTATTCCTTTGATCAAAACCTGTCATATATCTTAGCTTTTTTTAGGCTTTCCTGGTGGTTGCCAAAATTCATGCAGAAATAGACCGTACGCGTTTTACTGTAAAAATTATGTTTTAGTCAACTTTGAATTTAAGAATTACAAGCGCAATATGCTAGGTTCTAAATGAAAATTCGAAAAATTTAGAAATATGCACAATAGAAAATATCAAATGAACTTGGATTTTTAAAAGTGATTTTTTTTCCAGGAAATCGATCTCTCCTATAGGTCAATCCTATTGTTATATGCAAGTGATCCTTTGTTGTAACGAATTTTTAACCCTGGTACGACCTAGCTCTTTCCATTTTCTGTGACAAATATTAAGTCGTATCTAATCAGTTTTTGGTTCACAACTTTCCTCTGAACTACACATTTTTTGTCATAGTTTTAATTTTGATATTTAATCTATTTACTATGGCTCTTAAACAAAACAGCACCTTCAAACTTCTGAAAAAAACAAAATAAGAAATGTATCAAAACCAAACTTAGTATTATATTTAGAAACGTACAACAACTGTGATTATACCAAAAGGTTCCAGATAAATATCACTCCCATCATAGGGTCTGTTTCTTAGAGCTTCCAAAAACACTGGGACTTCAGACCCCGACAGTTGGAGAAAGATATAGTTTCACTGGAGTCTTATCTTGATAAATCCACATTCCATGCATATTTTGATGAAGCCAAAAGAATCATAACAACATTAAACAAGACCCAATCAAATGGCCTTAACAATACACAGAAAAGAAAGTTCCTTAGGGATGTGTTCCAGTAGCACACAGACTGAGGCCTAATGTGTTGTCACTCAAACGCCGTGCTTCTGCTAAAACTATGCGCTCTAGACGCCAAGACGAGTCCTTGACCGACACTGCAATTTGCCTAGTACTGAATGCAAGAAATGTGGTAATAAGGAACAGTGTTCATAAAATCAAAAGTCCAAAGAAAAAATACAAAACAGGAACAGAGCAAACACGGACCTCTAAAAAAAAATTAGAGGTTGGATCAGGTGCCAGTGAGGAGTGAGCATCCTCTGCTGACCGGTCACACCCGCCGGGTACTTTTTGTCGTAATCGGGAAAACGGAAAAATCCGTAGACAATTCGGTGATTAATAATGACGATAGAAAAATTGAAGTTAACACTTTATCATAAAGTTTTGTTGTTAGGTTACCATTAATGTATTCTTTTTTAGTAAAATATCTAAACATGAAACAGATGACTCAGACTCTGTGGTATCTTTATTTCGAGTTCACTTGGATACTAGTATATCGAATCGACGTAAGAATGGAAGTATCAACTGTTAATTATTAATACGTCGTCGATATACTAGCACCTAAATGTTGAGTCGAGGGCGACAGCGAGTGATTTCTTTTTTTAACATACAAGTCTTTGAATAAATTCTGCTTCATATGAATATAGAAATAGGTCTGCTAACACTGGAGCGCAATTGATATGGCACGCCAAATTCACAAAAATGAGCTACACATAGTTTCACATTTGATAAATTAGGTTTATCGACGGTTAACTATAGTTTACGAACCGTAAACTATAGTTAACCATTCGTTAACTATAGTTTTCATCTGTAAAACTATATTTAACGGTTGAAAACTACAGTTTACGAATGATAATCTAAGTTTATCTGTCTGCAAATAACTTTAACGATAGATTTTGCTGATAAATATAGATTCACATCTGTAAACTATAGTTAACATTCGTTAACTATAGTTAAGAGCTGTTAATCATAATTTCACAATCGTGAAACTATATTTATCAGATACATTATGATTTGCAATCGCAAATGGTTGTATTCAGTGTTAAGTATAGTTTTTCACTCCTAAAACATAACCTAAACTATGTTTTGCAATTGCAAATGATTGTACTCAGTGTTAATTATAGTTTTACACCTCTGAAACATATATGATCGCGTTAAGTATGGTTTACAGATGTGAAATATAGATAATCGTCGTTAACTATAGTTTTCTGTCCGTAAACTATAGTTTACAATCGTTAAACCCCAGTTTATCGACTGTGAAACTATGATTAGCTCATTTTTGTGAATTTGGTTTGCCATAAATTGATACCCATGGGAATTCCAACAGATTGTTGGAAGACTCTAAGGTTTCTCTCACAGACGTTGAGACGTCGCTAATTATCGTAAGGTCTTAATTTTTGTCCATCACCGCATGGGTTCGATGACATAAAGGCGAGAGAGGATACCAGGGCATTTTTCCGAAGGCTGAGATTAAAGGAACACTTCTCGCAAAAAGAATCTAGCAAAGATCACGCAGATAACCCTCCCCCGCCCTTGCACATCTCAGAGGAACATTAGTTGTACCGACCCAAATGTACTGGGGAACCAGCAGGGAACCAGCCCGGGCAAATGTGGAGTACTTGTGTCTTACATTAATGCTGTTGAGTCGAACATTGAGAAGCTACCAACCAACAAATTGTTTCTGACAATCTGACGAAAGAAGAAAGATTCTGCCTCACAGGTTGAAAAACAGGGACGATAAAGTCATTAAAAATCAGACAAAGGATCCAGAGTGGTTGTCCTAGACAAACAAGCGTATCTAGCTGAAGCCAACAGACAACTGACAGACGAACGTATCCACAAGAAAATTGGCTTTGATCCCACCGAAAAATTTTCAGCTCTTATCACCGACACCCTGGACGAAATTATGAAATTGATGAAATTGGTGTCAATGCTTACAAAACGCTTCGCCCTATCAACTGTAGACCGGGCCAATTTTATCTGTTCCCAAAACTTTACAAGGAAGGAATGCATGGATTTTCAATCATATACATTTACTTTCCTTAGCAAATAAATATTCATTAGTTGCCAGTGGTATTTTGCACGTTTAAACTTGTCGTTTTTGAATTTTAATTTGTTCAAACTGTATAGTCTATGCCATATTAAAACGCAGCAGTCAATACTGTTTTTAAATTGTTTTAATATTAAGCTTTCATTATTAAATAGGGATTCACAAAATCTAAAGAAAACGTAAACTGGTCAACCCGTGGAAATCCTTTTTATCTAAATCGCACGCAGTCTTCCAATATACAGGAAATATTGCTGTTTTATTTAAAATTCCGATAATTTTTTTCATTACAGTCATCTGCATCATTTAAAATTAATATTTTCATAAAGAAAACAGATTTTTGATTTACTGATCATATTACATGTAATACATATACACATGTAGCTTGAAATTTACATAGAAAATCACATTCAAATCTGCAACATTTTTTTTTTATATATAAACAATGATTGAGTTGTTGAAATGAAGATATACACTTTTTACATTTGTTACTTATATTTCTTACATATCGGTCGAGTTAAAGACATATTGTGATCGTATTTCGGATACATTAGCTATCATATTTCATACAATGTACAATGTTTATATAAACTCAAAACTTGCCTGTAATATTTACAATTATAGCGCAAAGAAGATATAGTAGATAAGAAGCTGAATTTCTTTAAAATGCGACGTTGCGTTTGTGCGTCGTTTGACGTTATAAGCGTAACGTTAAGTAACACCGGTATTGTGCGCGACGTGACATAGTTTAGGGAATTCTTTCAATGCAATACCCTGCATTAATTTTGATTGATTAACATAGAATGGTATATAATAAATGAATATTTTATACAGTAAAACATGTTGTGTTCTACATAAAATTCAGAGAACTCTTTTACTGCAATCCCTGTACCAATTTGATTGATTTACACGGAATGGTACATTATGAAATGAATATTTTATACAGAAAAACATTTTGTGTTTTAATTATAATTCATAGAATTTTTTTATTGCAACTCCCTTCACAAATATAGATTGATTTACACGGAATGGTACATTATGAAATGAATATTTTATACAGGAAAAGAGTTTGCTTTACTTGAAATTTAGAAATTAATTGCATCTCCTGCGCCAATTTTGATGATTTTCACGGAAAGGTTCAAAGGTAAAAATTCTGAAAAAAAATCGCTGCAATTCTCTGCATCTTTTTGATTTACATTGAATGGTATGCCGGTGCATTATGAAATTATTCTTTTATAAAGAAAATTTAATTTGAGATTGGTTTTGATTGATGAACACGGAACGGTTCATTATGAAATGAATATTTTAAACTACTTCTTTCGTTGATATCATCATACTTCATCGATTGTGGTTTATTTTGATTAATTTTCACGGAGTGGTACATTTTTAAATTAATATTTTATATAGATGTTTACAGGCAATTTGTGCGTGCAATCAAACGTATCTGTGCTATTTAGTCATCCCTAATATTGTCTGACTTTTTAGTTATCATTCAGTTAGATGGATAACACAGGTTCACCCTGTTATCATGGCTTGATTTTAAATACCATTTAACATAATTACATCGACCAAGACGAACCGGAAAAGAATGAATCGGAACCGGAAAAGAATGACGACAATCATAGATCTAACAGTTACATTTTGATATTTTAATATTGTAAATGTATATGCTTTAGACTCCAAGAAATAAGAAAACATCCACCAATTCATATTTATAACATTTTTCAATATTACATTTTGAGAAATGTAATAATTACTTATGATCACTCAAAACCCTCCAAAATGTATTATGATAAAGATTATTACATCAGTAATCGATACCTTCCTGATACTGGTACGGTACCAGTATACCAAATTCAACATAGTTTAAATGTTGCTTCCTTATATCACCTCTTTCTATCAAGTTATAATATTATACGAATTATAGAGGAATTTGTACCTTTTCTAGGGCTATATAAAAATACTCGAGGACCATTTTTCAGCTATATAAGTGAAACTATTGCAAACAAATTGACATTTAACCGTAGATGTATTTTTAAATTCATAAATATGATATAATTTATTTATTACCTCTATACAGTACTGTATGAGTCAGCTATTGTTATAGCATTGATCATTCAAGTCACCAGGACACTGTACTGTACATACTATTAAGACATATTAGTGTGTAACTAATTTAAAAACATTTATTTTTGTAATTTTTTATTGGTTGTAAGAAAATCACGTGACATATTCTGTCCCTGGACAGTGAGTCTTTACCGTCAACTGACCTTGATCGCCTGCATGGGATGATTACACAAAGAGCTTAGGAAATCTTGTCTGAGTTTATCTAATGTACTACATTTACTAGTTACATGTATTTTAAATATGACTGTCTGATCTGATGATTATATAATTTAACTATTATGGACATCATTGTACCAGAAATATGTGGCTATAAGAACCCATGTCAAGAGATATCGACTGAAGACACAAATAAGTGATATCGACTTTGCAAACTCAGTCTATATCACTTGACATGGGTCCTAATAACAACATATCGACCTACAAAGAAGTACACAAATAAATAAATCTACAGAGTGCTGTAGTTTACATTTATTACGGTTAAAAGTCACAGTCACGTTTAAATTAAATTGTTTTGACGTTGTATGTGCATAACACGACGTCACATTTTTTCCTGTTGAAAAATCTTATTTAAACCGGAGAAAACATCAAATTAAAACTGGTTTATATCCATAAAATTTCAGATCTGACAACTTTGAGATGTGTTTTATTCAATTGTGTAAAAATCTAAAAATGTGCAAAAAATACCATAAGCACCCTTTTCCCATGGACGCAATAATATATTATGTGATGTCCACCGTATATTGAGCTAAACGTGTGATAAATATAGATTATTACAAAATTGCCATGTTATGATTTTTATATCATATACTTATAGAAAATATTAAAGAAACAATAAAAAAACATCGTGTGATGAATGGTTATTGTTAACAAATCGCTCCGTGTCTCTAAATATTCACTCTCTATATAATAGAGGGCGAAGCCCTCTCACGGGCCCGAAGGGCCCGTGAGAGCGAAGCTCTCCCTATAGACAACACGTGTATATATGCCCAAATATGGAAATTACACTTTATACCTATGACGTTGAAAAACTTTTCCAAGATGGAGGAAAAAAGAATCACTTCACGCGCAATGACATCACCGGCATCCATGTTGAATTTGAATCTCGTACTAACTTCACGTTTGGTGATAATTTATCAATATTGTTTAATGAGTGATAAATGCATTCAAACTTACCTAGTGTGTTCTTGAAAAATTAATTCCTAATTAACAAAACAAATTTTCGTTTCCTACAACTTTCAACAGTTTCATTAGATCCGATCAAATGAATTTCAAGACATCTGATTGGACAAAACAAACGTGTTTCAACAGTGAAGCAGATTTATTTCATTGTTATTCAAATAAAATAATGTATTTTAATTGAATTTGCCTTCTAATTTCTTTATGAAAACAGCAAAGACGTTTTCCCTTACTTTCAATTTGAAATTTCGTTTTTTTAGGTTTCATCTCAAATCATAGTCTGACCTACTCGTACCCAGGTCATTTCGGACCCAGAATTCAAATTATATCTCAAAAACAAAAAAGTCATGTTACGACTAATAACTAATTCAATAAAAACAAAAGATAATCTTATTTTTTTGGACATTATAGTCTTTGACAGACACATTGTAAAATATTTCCCCATTCTAATTCACACCCCCCCCCCCAAAAAAAAATGTATATATATATATACAATAAATCATGTTCAATTTACCAACAATCTGCCATGAAAATAAAAACAAATAGGGAGACTATTCACAATAATGCATTATAGATACTTAAAATGTATGCATAATAGGAAGAACTGATCTGCATTCACAATCATAAATATGTATTACACACTAAATGTAAGACATTTGTCAGATAAACTCAGGTTAAACTATATATGATTGTACAAAATACATGAAGGACATAATTTGCACCTTATGATGTGAATTAGCTAGGGTATCTCAATTCTCCAGTTTTAATACACAATTTAATCAATCATTGAATGTTCAATAGTGTATTGATAACAAATTTTAGTGAATTTAGGGACCAAAACTAATCTCAATTTATTTCTGTCCATACATTGCCATACAAGTGAAATGTTCTTGAGATAAATTGATTTTCCTATAAAAAAAATTATAAACATAACTCTTTAATTCATCATTTTATTTTTAAAAATGCAAACATTTAAAATAAGGGAGTAAAAGTTAAGATACTTCATGCTGAGAAATTATCCAGAGGTCTGTGATTTTTTTGCATTCATAAATACACCTAACTTCGCTTGCCAAGGGTTTGTGATCTGCAGGAGTGGTGCGAATCAGAAACCCTTGGCTAGCAAAGATGAAATATCTCAGGGTTCTTGAAAACAATATTTATTTTCATACCAGAATGAAAATTTGTTTACATGTTTTTGTATTTGAATCCCCCCCCCCCCCCTCTCTCTCTCTCTCTCTAACTTGTTCGGCTAAAGAAAGTGGCTGTTAAATAAAAATCTATGGAGATTCTTTGGATTAATTGCAAATGATATAAAATAAGGTCTGGATGGTAGCATTTGAAATATTGTGTGAGGTGATCCAAGAGAGTTCCGAATGGGAAAAAAGATATATCTCCGCAAGAAATCTGTTTTTCGTTCCTGTGAAAATCTCTGAGATGATGTTTTAAAAAATGATTTCAATTGTATTTCATTTAGTTGTGTATATTTCTACAAAAATCGTCAAAATGTGATGGAAACAGTAACCTGAGACAGACTTTAGTCTAGTATTTCAGGGCTTGAACAAATTTAACAAGGACCGTGGGCTGGCCAATGCTCTTGGGCCAACAACAAAATTAGAGTCCAAACAAAACAAACAATATATGAGATGACAGGCTAGAGATGATGAAAGGCATCTACTGATCTAGCCCCATTTATATTGGCTTCGCCCTCCAAACGGTTATGCCGTAAAACATATTAAATTTCTCTGAAATTTTTGCGCCAGCTGTTTGTATACCAAGTTGACGTCGACGTAACTATTTGACGTCATACTCGGAGATCGGAGTTGAACGATGCATACCGAACTCTACCTCATAATAACCGATGATTAACGGAAAGGGATGTGATATAACATCCGAAGATTGCCGGAGAGGGGTGTGATATATAGAGGATATCAATATTGTGTGATTTTATATTTGCCTTATCTAACGAGTTGAAATGGTGTATATATTCGCGAGGCTTGTCAAGCGAACCATTTCAACGAGTTGGATAAAGCAAATATAAAATCACACAATTATAGATGTTCTATTTAACTCATACAATTGATTTGTATTATGAAGCTTTTGAGACATCCCCTAATATGACCCGAATTGATTTTTTTCAGAGATTAAACGATGATGCAACGTTGTGTTATGCGGTTATTGTGACCTTGCGCAATACAATTTAGTACGTCATTTCGGAGATAAATATAACTGTTTTAATGTAAAGTTTCACTGAAATAAACCTTGAAATAATTTTTTTATATCTAAATAATCTTTCTTAGAGCTTTATCACTTAATTAAATGGAAATACTGATCAGAAGACTTGAATAATCAAGTTTGTTGACATACACAATGTTGCGAATGCTCGTTAGTTTGAATTGACTCGAACGAGGAACAATTTTTGATGTTTTATAAAACGAACACTAGCCTAATGATTCGAAGATGAAAATATTGAATAAGGATGCTTACTGCTGGTGAAATAAAAGTCTTGGGAGACATTATTTCGGCAAGTTCTTCTATAGAAACACAACCAAAGCGTTCTGTTTTCATCGCGTCGTCAGAATGAACTCCTTGATAGCTAACGTGATTTGCAGTTTTATAAACAGTTATGTGTTTTCCTTTATTTTTTTTTAATTTAAATCTTCGAAAAAATCAATTTTTTGTTGTAGATATATCAATGTGGAAAATACTAGAAAGTCTTCAAAAATAGGTCACTGAAGCGTTGAAGCGAGGGGCTGTGTCAAAAATAGTTCGGACCGGAAGTATTTGATAAAGCATCACCCGTTTGATAAAGTAAAGGTTTATCACACGGGTAGCATACACCACACATATGAGATAAAAATCATATATCACACCCCTAGGGTTTATATCACACGAGTAGGCGAATTTTCTGTTTATATCGCACAGGGCGGAAAAGGGTATATTTTCTATAAGTATACGATATATATATTTATTATATACTATCTTGTTAAATAAAAGCAGCAAGAATTGAAATATGATACTAACAAAATATTGGTATATACCTTTATAATAAATTTGATATTAAGGAATACTTACAATTTAATCTTCTATACAAGAAAATTGTGATTAAAATACTTGTATACTCGATTCCTCGCAACATAATTGCAGAGAGAAATATTTTTTTGTTTCACATGTAATTCCAAAAACGTTTAAATCTAACTTCGTCCTTAACTTCGGCCAATGTAACACATTCCACAGTCATTGGCATTTTGTGTAGAATCAATCGACACGACGGTATCCTAGTTCTATATCCTCTCTGGTGTCGATCAAATTCATACACATAGGCAATAAATTATATGCGTTGTCAAAAAAAAACCCTACAAATCAACGCCAAACATCCTGAAAGACCATCTCATACACGTCTATTGATTTTTACGATACAGACAAACGAGTTTTATTATTCATATTTATTTCTCCATTTTTTCAAAAATACGTAACACATCGTTTCTGTCATGAAACCGAATGTATAATTGGCCCGCAGTTGATATCAAGGGCCGTAACGGATAATAACAAATCAGATGGGAGTTGATATCGAGGGCCGACATGGATGATAACTAATCAGCCCACAGTTGATATCAAGGGCCGTAACAGATAATAACAAATCAGCCCGCAGTTGATATCAAGGGCCGTAACGGATAATAACAAATCAGCCCGCAGTTGATATCAAGGGCCGTAACGGATTAACAAATCAGCCCGCAGTTGATATCAAGGGCCGTAACGGATTAACAAATCAGCTCGCAGTTGATATCAAGGGCCGTAACGAATATGTCTATAGAGTATTGGGATGTCACTACAAACAATAATGGACACAACAAAAACGATGATCCCGATCCCAAGAACGGAGCCAATCCCTTTCGCTGATTTTCTTTCGTCCTTTGCACAAGTCTTCTTCCTCACTGTGGCAGAAAGTGCTTTTTCGTTGATTTCCAATTCTTTCTCTATTTCTTTGATTCTGTTTTGAAGTATTTGAGGGTCTGTGATAAAATTCTGAGACATTAACCGGTCACATGGACACCTACAAACTGCAATCAGAAAAAATCAAATGTGACATGAGCAAAATATATAACAAATACAATGAAGCAATAAACCCGATGTAGGGACTATAACCAATGCACGAAAGCCAAATTATGAAATTGATGATGCAGTTTTAAAATTACAACCATTTCTGTGAAAGGATAATAAAAACCTTATTTCTTTTTAATAAAAGTTCTTTTATGGGTTTCAATAAGTTGTGTTCACAAGTGCTGGACCGCCGGTGAACAATCTTTAAGTTCAAAGGGAGTATGAATCCCATCTAATAAACACAAATTAGAAATTTTGTTTTGCGTAATGACCATCTATGGGATGTTTTCCCATTTGCTACAAAGTATCATTTAATTCCTTTCAATGGTTAATGGGGGTTTTGTTTACAATCTTAAGAATATTCAGTTTGGGTAAATTACAAAAGATAAATAGAAAAATAATGTTCTGTCAGTACACACATTTACACATTATTTCCCTTTATACCACAATAAGAGTTTATCTTCCTAAAAACATGATAGACTGAAAAAATACAATTCTTTGCTTGGGAAAAGGACAATGGACAAAACTTGGTTTGTGCATACGATTGTGCAGCGCAATGGAGTTAGCAAAATACGAAAAACATAATTAATTAGTTATTTATTTCTTACGTTTACAGACAGGCTGATCCCCTGTCCAATCACCACTCTCGTTACAAACCCTCGTTAAATTTCCTTCCACGAGACGATGATGTTTCCTGCATGTGTAAGAAACATTATAGGTCGGAAATATGTAGTCCGCAAAATAATTTGGGAATGAAGCTGGTTGAAGAATCGTTGTTCTGTTCTCATGTATTGGTTCTTCGCAGGTAACTTAAAACACAAATAAATTCTAAATTGATATAGTAAGCGATAAATCGATCCGTGACCATTAAAGTAAAAATCGTTATTGCTAATTGATCTTTCTCATTTTGTAAGAGAGAATGTTGATACAGTTATCAATACAGTTATTCTCTTGAAAAATTTAAAAAAAAATTATGAATCTGTTACATGTACTGTAAAAAAATTTGTATAACTTTAACATACGTGTATACATAATAAATATCGTGTTTTGCTTCTTATTTTGAGTTTAAACGTAAAATCTACGCCAGTCCCACATATGGGTTAAATCCTATGAAATTAAGAAAAGTAGCATTTTATTAAGAAATAAACAGCAAGTTAAAACATTCACCGGGATATGAACTTGGTTGGTCACGTGATCAAATCCTGTGAAGCCCGAAGTGCTTCTCAGTAGATTTGATCACGTATCAACCAAGTTCATATCCCCGTGAACTTTTTAACATTGCTGTTTTTACTTATATTTACGTTTGAGAATGGCAAATCGTTCAGGATCATTAATGTAACGTTGTTTCTACGTTTACAGTAATGCAAACGTCCAATGATAAGCGCATGCGAAAATCATTGTAACGTCATTAAAAAAGTTTACACAGATTTGAACGTTTTCGTTTTTCTATAGGTTCATATAAAGAGGCATATTTGCAAATGTAAATATGTTAAAATGAACTCTATATATAAATTTAAATTCTTATGGTCTTAAATCTGACACCTTTCCAAATGCTGATCCATGTTACAAAATGGTGAAAAGTACATGAATACCAAACACCATTGAGCTATCTTAATACAATGGAAGTACATGCAATCTTACTATTGCATACTGGGGTTTCCCCAATCCACCGCCCCTCTTGTTGACACTGCAGAGTGAGGTTTCCGTTGGTCAGTACATGTCGCTCCGAACAGTTTAATTCTCGAGACTTAAGGAACGCAGTGAAATTATTGCTGACCTCAGTATGATATCGTATATAATCTGAATCCATCATCAGTTGAGATAAAGGAATCGTGTTGTAGGGTTCATTTACACATCGGTCTGAAATGAGGGATCAGCTCAGTTACCATGAATATATCAAAATATCATAATTTTATGATATCTTTACTTTCGGACCCACGAGAAGTCGATCGAGAAAAAGTAAATAGGACATTAAAAGTCACGTTATTTTCGGTTAAAGCAGTTCGAGCAATGTATGTTAAATTGCATACGTATATATTTTGTTTTTACCCATGCAATATATGCCTTCGGTATACTCCTGTGAAGAAAAAAAATCTCGAACTACATGCTTACCTATCGGGCAATAGACGGCGATTGACAGTCGTTCTAACCAATGATATACGTGAAATAGAGATACCCATGAGTGCAATAAATGTGAAGTGAATTTATGTATTTCGTCTCAAGACGTCGAATAACGTCCATATAAAAGTTTGCATCAGATATTGAATGACACCCTTATTTGCCCCAGTTACTTGTGTAATAGAGCATGTAGATATTTGTATACTGACATTTTCACTGTACTTGTTATCATGTAACATATATACTAGCAAATGCAACGTATGTCAAAATATATATCTTTGTGTCAACTGAGCACTGGTGATAAACGTTGAATTATTTCCAAAAAGATGTAATAAAAGACATTATTTCTTATGTTGCTTATAACGCGAGATCTGAATGTTTAACAAGCCGGGTGTAAATTCCGGTACCACATGCTAAAGCCGGGTGTAAATAAAATATGACGTCACAAAGCAATTCTTTGCGCGAAATAAAGTAACGAAATCCCTGTTTAACAATTGAATTAAAATACATTGTTTATAATGATTAATTAATAAAATATGTTATATGATTTATTTATCTTTATTCTGAGTGATCTTAAATCAGATTTTCAGAAGCAAAGCATTGGTAAAACAATATAACTTTAAAATTTGTATAACATAGGAAATAAATTCGTTATCCAGGCCCAATCAAGGGTGTACGGGGATTTTCCCCGGATTGTATTCCATACCTGCTGCCTCAGGGTGTATGGAATACAACTCGGGGTAAATCCCCGTACACCCTTGATTGGACCTGAATAACAAATAATATATATGTACATATACTTCCTAGCAATGGATATGGAATGGAAAACATACTAATGGTACTTAAGTAGTTCACAATGTTCAGATATGCAAACAATGTCCTAAAATTTATTTTTTAAAACCCCTATATTTTGTTCCACGACATAAACTTTGCCTCAAACCTACAATTTAAACTCCTTTTAGTGGGGTGTAATTGAAATAGACATTATTGAAATATATCCATGGACAAAAAATACTTTTCAAGATACAACAAATATTTGTGCAGCTATTTATAATGGATGTCTATTTGTACGGATATACTGTGAAATGTATTCCAACTGATATTTTTGGCATTATTTGTAATGTAACATGTACAAGTAACGCTTAATTACCCTTTTAGACAAAATTTGCAACACTAAAATATCTAAAAGGAACTGATGGACTTTTATTTAGACAAAATTTAACAACATTGTTTTCACGATCCTGTTTTGTTTAAGATATATCAAAATAAAAATGTATTTATGAGAATTAAAAATACATCTATTTGCGTAAGTAAAATAATGATAAAAATAATAAATGATGTTCTCATAGTTTACCTTTGTCCTGTGAAATAACCTTGAATTCAATGTGCAAACTTTAAGTTAGATACAATAGTTGCATATTCTTCATGATGAAAGGATAAATTGTCCAAAGATCAAATGAATTCTTACCTAGAGTGAATATTGGCCGTACTTACATGTCTTGTAACGACGTATTTATTTGTGGAATATAAGTAAAATCCCCACTTACCGGTGCAATAAAAGCTGATTAAGTTGTCCTTCAATCCTTGGCTCGTTGGAATGGTACATTGTTGTTTTCCGTCACACGCCTCTAAAATACTCTCTAATTCGACATTATGACTGGTCAAATTCACGATAGAGAGGTAGTATTTGTTACAGTGTAGGGTGACGGTTCCAGATCTAAAGGCAAATCTGCTGTCCCACAGAACTATAAGGATCAAAACCAAAAAGAGAGAAAAAATATATGATTGTTAAAATGTTTTGATAATTTTCTGTATCGGCAATTCGGTATTGTGAATAGTACTTGGAAATAGGAACATGTTTAAATTTGGATAAAATTCATAAATACCCAAATCCTGATCATCCATCGTTGTGTTTGCATTTCGGCACTTACAACCAGGAGCATTGTAATTAGTTACCTGTACACAACCTGAAAATTAATTTAAAACTCATGATCAGAGTGCAAAAGATAATTAGAAAAAAATACATATACTAGTAGACAAATTTGGAGAAATGATAAAAAAGTAATGGTTATATCAATATCATTTGTAAACAAAAAAAAATACAGTTGAAGATGTGAGCAGGTAATCTCTTCATTTGAAATAGGTTTCCGAGATGTTTTTTATTTTTACATTTTTTTTAAAATTCAACAAGTTTTCATAATGTTCAAATTTAGACTAATCTAACGCCAAAGGCCACTTAACAACTCACAATCAGAACGAAAGTACTGAAAATACTTATGGGAGTTAAGTTTTGTTTTACCTGTGCATCACTTTCCAATGATAATTCAGTAATTCCGAGTCACGTTTTATAATCTAACTGATATCAAGTACTAAAGGCGTGTTATTAATCATAAAAAATCCAATTGTTCAGACTACATTGTCTATATGCAATGCAAATATTTTGAAAGTGAAAGGAAAAAAAATCACTATGAACTAAGTTAAGAGGGGTAGATAGTTGTGACCATTTTTATGCTGTTTTGATTTCCTTTAGAAGAAGAGCTCTGTATTAAGATATAGGGAAATACCCAAAATTAAAAGCTAAAATTTATGGAATGTTTATTAACTAGATAATAGTTTAAAGCATAATAAATAGTATCTAAATATTTAAGGTAGATCTGATGGCTAATTTGTTGACCACCCATCTTCCTTAAATTTATAATATCGCATCTTCGTTGCATAAATGTATCAAATAACTCGAAAATATGACTAACTCTGTTTGAATTTGATTTTCAACAGCAACTTTAGTTATATAAATTACCGTAAATTTCCGCCTCACAGAGTTCCACATAATTGCCATGGTCAGCATTGCTGATACCAGTCCTGTTCACTAAGATGTAAACCTGAAGTCCATGGTGACCCCCAGGGAAAACAATTGTATTTTGGAAGCTTGGCCTGGAGTGTTCGTCATGATACACAGGATTAAGGGTGTTCAGCTCATCCACTGTAACAGTCTTATTAGTGACGAAGACGTAATATTTCTCGTGGCGAATGTCTAACCGAATAAACAATGTAAGAATTGGTTGGTGTGAAAAAACCCCAAAAATTTCAAAAACAATATTTATTGAAATGGAAAAATAATGATTAAATATTGGCTAAGAAAAACATACATACAATAATCACTGACATAGGAATACCCCCCCCCCCCCCAATAATCGGTAATACTTAAGTTGATCGATATTTGTTTCGAATTCTGTTAAGATCTCGAAAGTTAAAAATACACTTCCGAGTTTCAGTTAAAAGTGAAAAAGAGAACCATTCGCCCTTAAAGAGATATTTACCGTTGTTATGGATTGGTGAACAGTGTTACAGTGTTTTATCAATGAATTCGATCTAGTTTGATTTATTAGAAAAAAATCTCTTAAAAATTTATGTTAAATTCCCAACGTATTAGTAGTGATATATTAAAACCAGTTATGTTTCAGTAGCGTTGTGGTTATATAAATCGGACACAGGCTACCTCGGGATATTATATTACTTCGTCCAGTTGTGATCATAATGTATCCCACCAACTGATGTCACAAATTTCCGGAGCTTATACAACCCAAGTATTTCCTTTTCTTAAAGAAAAGCATATCCATAAAAACTTACAATGTTCCCTGAAGATTAAGTTGATTTTGAAAATCGTTGAGATAGACTTGAAGGTAACCTGCCACCAGGCTTTTTTATGAAACCAGGCTTCCGCAGCAGTCCCAGCACAATCACTAAGGAAATTCGAATGAATTCCGTCCAATGCTTTGTCTGCGGTTAGTATAATGTCATCATGCACATATATCGATGATATGCTGGTGTTGTAACAATGAAGCTTGCCCAGATCACACATTTGACCTGATATTGAAAAAAGATTTTTAAACATTGACGTTTAGATCTCTTTAGCTTACTCCTGATGTTTCTAGTCTTAGAAGCACTAAAGCGGAATATTGATTTCTGTACACGTAGTTTAATGTTAAGATAAAATTTGAATATAAATAGAAAATAATCGTTCTTTGCAAAATTACCTAAAAGAAAATTAAAGGTGTATATATGGATATTTATTTGCGTGAAAAACACTCTTTGGTTCATGTTTGTTTCTAGCGTTTCTATTAATTTAAATTTTTTTCTTTTTGTTTTTTTCGAAAAATCGACGAAAGTCGATAAGATTAGGCTCAATTTTAGAAAGAGAAAAAACTTTAACTCGTTATTACTAGGAAGTGATTCATTATAAGATTAAGTATCAGGCTATAAGAAGTTAACATCTCGTAATAACGAGATAAATATTGTGTAAAAGATTTACTAGTTAATTAACTCGTTATTACGAGTTAGTATCTCGTTATAAAGATTTAATTATCTCGTTATTACGAGTTCGTATCTCGTTGCGGGCACGTGAATTGAATAGAATGTCTGCCTCACCTATCTACAATATCAGATTCTAGTAATTAAATAGCAATTAAAGAAATATCTGCATTTTTAGACGTTTAAATTCCTTTTCTCTGGAAGCAGTATTCTTTTTTTATCTCTCATAAGTTCATGGGAACGAGATTCCGTTATATTACTTGTATAATGTTAAATACTTTTTCTCATAATTCGTTTAGGTTTTTAATTAACGGATGACGGGGATCCACAAAACCCCTCAAAATTAAACCTGCCCTACACGAATTCCAATTATTTCTCAGAAGCTGTCATTATCAATGTAAATGTGCTGTCTAGAGCTAGATTTAGGAGAAAGTGACGTTCCAATAATTACATTTTCCAGTGTTTCGTCTGTGATAACACTACCAATCGATTTTGTACTCTACAGTCCAATAAATTCAAATGACGTAATTTTTTATTGTTTACATTACAAAAAAATGGACCGTTCTGCCTGATTTCATTTTTGCAGGTTTAAATTATAATAACTCTAATTAATAAAATCTAATTATTTAAAATAAAATGATAAATTATATCTGCCAAATTAAACAATAATTCACCAATCCTCATATTACAAAAGTTATGTCCCTTGTCCACAAACTTTGGGGGAAAACCGATAGATTTCTCACAGTAGCCTTTGTACATTTGAGGTTTGTAACTTTGTCATTTGACATTAAAATCCGTCTCCGTTGTGTTTTTTATTGCCCCAGGATGGGACAACCCACACATCGAAGGAATAAATTAAATTCAAAGACATTTTGTTGCATATATATATATGCAAATATTTGGTTGCATAAAGAAGAGGAAAGATTGGTTTTTCCTTTCTGACCTTTGGGTTGACCCCACGATCGGAAACAACTTTTGAAAAGTGTTGATTGGACTACATGACGTTAGATAAAAAAGCTAAAAAGGCTTAATCGTAAAAAGGACAATGAAAATGAAAAATAAATCTTTAAATTATAGTATAAGAGACCATTCCAGCCAGAAAATATTAAAACTTTTGATTTTCACTATCTTTAGCAGTGTATTGATGATTTTAAAAAGTAAGAACTAATATATTTAGGAAACCTTTGATAAATAGATAGGTATTTTGACAACGAGCTTTATAAATGTATTGTTTTATTAATTTCAGGATATTAAATAGGTCTGAGAATTCATTGGTATTACTTTATCCAAAAATAAAAGTTTCTTCAAACAAATTTAATTCGATATCTTTTGAAAAATTTTTGAACAATAGGGCATTCCCATTTCCATATTTAATGATAAATTGTTTCTTTCTCTTATTCCCAAAAAGAACATATATTAGTATCTGTTATGCCTATTTTGTACATAAGACTTTTAGTAGTTAAAATATGATGATTTACTCTGTATTGAATCACTGCATTTTTCTGTTCTGCAAAACAAGATATGTACGATACTAGTAATAAATATTCTTCCGCTGTTCATCACTTATATTAGAATATCTAGCCCACTTATCTTTACCCCTTCGTTTTTACTACTAATTTGTTCAAAATATCATACATAGGTTTTGATCCTTTTTTATTTGTGCAAGCACATTAATGTTACTAAATTCATTGGTTTATTAATAAAGCCATTTCTACAAAAAGTGTACCTTTTAAGTCGGCTAATATTGTCAGTCTTAAACTATTGTATGTTACATTTTTTGTTTTAAAACTCAATTTCTATTGAAGATAATTCATTGATAAAAATTGCTCTTTTCATCTAAGAGATCATTCATATCAACTACATTAATTAGCAAGCATGTTCACGAATCTATCTTAGCACTATGGTGCGTCTTAAGTACGACTTGGGATATATCTTAGTCTTAAGTCTGTTTTTCGAAGCTCTCCTAAATTTAGGAACCGCCATAACTTTGTCCTAACTTTAGGACATCATATACCCTGTCCTAAGATTATCCTAAGGTTGTAAAATCATTTTTGGGGATATTGGGACTATTGTGAAGCTTTTTCTTAAGATCGGTAGAATAAGGCAATCTTTTTTACAGTGCCAGCATTTCCGACAAACCTCAAATTCCTAATCTGGGAGGGGGACATAGTGATTTATTCTATGATGTACGTTTATTTTAACAAAATTATGTAGAGAGTGACCCCGAACTCTCCCACCCACCCCCATTCTCAGTTGCTTCATGCCTGCCTGAGAGCTTACAAATAAAAAAAAATTTGGCAAATACTGTCTCTGTTTGACGAAATAAAAATATTCACTTCTTTTAAGCATCTGCACTAGGTAAGTTACATTCATTGTTTTAATTACTAGTATTGTTCGAAGAATTATTTAAATGTCCTTGGCTAAAGAGTAAATCTACATCGGTTTATATAAGCCATGCGGAATCATTCTTAATTTTTATCACTTCATTCTAAAAAATAATCTTTAAAAAATTCGTAATGTTGATTTAATTGTATTTATGTATTTTCGAGATAGATTACAACTTATTTCTTATTCAACCTGTACGTGCATTCTATATACTGCAGATTAAAGGAAATTGTGTTTGCAGATGTAACGTTAAATTCTTTGAAAAGCGCGTGTTTATGTATGACTTGAATGACAAGAGTATCAAATGTTAATTTACACTCAAAGAATGCACATGTGTTGTTTAAATAATTATTTGTTGTTAGCCAAAAGTTGCCCTGATACAAACTTTCTTTATACAAAATAACATTGGATTTTTGGATTTCTAGGTTTTTTGTTGTTGTTTCAACTAAATTTGTTATTGGTGGATGATATATATATAGTAAATATATATTTTTAAAAATGTATACATATTAAAATTACATATTATTTTCACTGGCAAAATGTTTAATGATTTATCCCTGCACAAGTCTCTCTTATTCTACCTGTATGAATTGATGTGAAAAATACGAATGATTTTAGTAGGTACGAATATCCTTAAGATGTTCCCAAATTACCGTCGAGCTACATCTTGACATGTCTTAAGTTGATCTTACGGTGTTCCTAACTTTTTTCCTAAGTCATATCTTAGGAACACACTTAGGTTATATCTTAGGAAAGTTTCGTAAACATGCCCTCTATTTCATACCAGAATTTATATAAAAAAAAAAAAAAAAAAAAAACAACCAAAAAAAAAAAAAAAAAAAAAAAAAAAAAAAACACAAAACAAAACAAACTAGATGCTGTCATTAGACAGTAATACCCGAACCAAGTGTTTGCCACTAAATAACACTCTCTTGTACCAGTTTTAGTCAAAAAGAAGGCTACATGCAATTTCTGGTAATTTTTAAAAGTTATAATTTTCATAAATGCTGAGTTCACATCCAATAATACACATATTACTTTTATGTACAATTTGGAGTTGAACTGTTTGCATGTGAATTTTAAATTAATCAATAATCTAAACGTTTCATGTCATAGAAAGTATGGTCTATATAATTATTACAAACAAAATTAAAATATTATATTTTATACTTTGTTTCGTTCAATAAGGAGTACATCACAATATCTGGGTGTCCCATTAAAGCTTAAAGCTGAAAATTGTGCTTTACATGGTTAATTACCTAATAAAATTGTGCAAGGGGTTTTAAAGAATAAAGTTATGAAAATACATGCTACAATTAAATGATCTTTGTCTGAAGTTATGTACACAACACAGTTGTACAGGTTGCATTAGCGGGTACTAGTTTTACCCAGCTCTTTAGTTAGATGGGTTTCACGTGGTGAAGATAAAGATAAACAAAATGTTATATGTAATTGTAGAAATTGTAAAGTCAGTCAACAAAAACCTAGAGATTGCTGTAAAAAACAAAGCAGGGTCAACATTGGGCTAGGGCTAGGAATTACACTACATATGAATAAGATAGATTACTTGATTAGTTCCAACTCTGGAAAGTCACTGGGCATATCAAAGGGGGCATAACCTATATACATGTACCAATTGATGTGCAATGACACAAGGAGGAAGAATAAATATGGTCTAGGCGTGGGGATCTCAACAATTATTAAAATGTATTATCATTTCCTATTTCAGAGGAGGGGGCGTGTTTAAAAACAACTCTGAGGGGGGGATAACCCAAGGGGCAGGGGCCAATTTGTCTTAAATTTATCTTGACATGATCAGCAGAATTGGACTGAATGATCACTATAGGGCATCTGCAGAGTGGGGCCCTAAATAGTTACAAAATCAATCTACAAAAAATATTGATCATATGTTATACATGTATTTAGAAATGTCTTTATTTTCAAAATGATTAACAAATTAATCAGTCAAAATGAGTTATAAATAACCGATTGGAAATTCTGCAGTTGATTGCATGATCCCTAGTATGATATCACATGTATTTTTTTATATATATAATTATACATGTATGTTAACAATCAGGATTAAAATGCACAAATTTTCATGAGTCATAAATCTTGACATACTAGATATCTCTTGACAAAAAAGAATAAGCAATTTAAAATAAAAGAAAATTAGTCATTAAATCTTCTTCTATTACTGGGTGTATGATGATGTATGATGATGGGGTAGGGGGTATAATGGGGAAAAAAAGCTGCAGCATGCCTTCATTCTCACTAGAAATGTATATCTAATCCACACATCCTGGGGATGGGGAACGGTTAAGGCCCCTTCCCCTTCCTCCCTATTATAACTCATATAAACATGATATTTAATACCCAAATTTAATAAAAATAGGGTCAATATGGAGTCAACTCAAAAGTGTAAGTCTGACAAATGAAAAAATTTAAAAAATTCTGCAATTAAAATGACAGAAACTGTATATAAGCTTATTTAAATAAAGATGATACAGTATGCTGGCAAAGGGAGATCCCATTTTAGAGAGTGAAAGTAAAACTTAACTGTTTTGTATACTGGTGTCTCATAATATTGCGCTTCTACATGTATTATACTTACCTATATTGGCCAACATCATAATGATAATCCAATTAGCACAATACGAATTCCTTTAGCTGATCACCACAAAAGAAACGTTTATTCATTTTAATTAATCCTATTCTGCATAAACAAAAAAAAAATATGCATGTACACCACGTGAAACCCATCTAACCAAAGAGCTGGGTAAAACTAGTACCCGTTAATGCAGCCTGTAGACCGGTGTTGTGTACGTAACTTCAGACAAAGATCATTTAATTGTAACATATTGCATGTATTTTCATAACTTTATTCTTTAAAACCCCTTGCACAATTTTATTAGGTAATTAACCATGTAAAGCACAATTTTCAGCCTTAAGGTGGTATGAGACACCCACATATTGTGATGTACTCCTTATTGAACGAAACAATTAAAGTATAGAATATAATATTTTCCCCCAAAATAATATTACCTAACAGCATAGTGCGATGGGTTAGAACGTTAACAATGTGTCGGGGGGGGGGGGGGGGGGGGGGTCAGAGTAATAATTGTGTTTGCAGGGGGGGGGGTTGTAGTCCGAGGTTTACTTTTGGTAATTTTACTACATAAATGAATTTTTTTTTGGGGGGGGGGGGGGGGAGTCTGGATTTCTCACCTCCACCCTTTCTCTAAATCCACGAACACGATGATGTTGGCACACAAAAACATTTATAAAGCAGGCAACCGCCTAGGGGGGGGGGGCATAATTTAATTTTGTTTGTAATAATTATATAGACCATACTTTCTATGACATGAAATGTTTAGATTATTGATTAATTTAAAATTCACGTGCAAACAGTTCAACCCCAAATTGTACATAAAGGCAATGTGTGTATTATGGGATGTGAACTCAGCATTTATGAAAATTAAAATTTTTAAAAATACCGGAAATTGCATGTGGCCTTCTTTTTGACTAAAACTGGTACAATAGAGTGTTATTTAGAGAAAAACACTTGGTGCAGGTATTACTGTCTAATGACAGCATCTAGTTTTCCTTATCCATGTTGACTTCAGAGCTTTTATGTAACACTCTATATCAATCATTTTGAATCCAGCATATGATCATTTCGGGGTTGTAATTTTTCTTTTTATTTTATAGACATTTGAATTCCTTTGAAAATTAAACAGTATATTGTTTAGATTCTTCAAAAAAGATATTGTCTTTTTCCACTGTTCCACAATTGATATGATTTAAACCAATTTTGAGTCATAATTCGTTTTAATGACCTTTGAAAGATCTGCATCATATTTAATACCGATAAGTTTAAAGCTAGTTGTCCATATTAATTCAATTTCCTGACATAATTTGTAGTTGGAATATTTTTTACTACCTATCCGTACAACTTGGTTTTTTTAATTGATTAATTTCGAACCCTTGCATAATATAAAACATATTTAGTTCAAACATTCAGTTTTGAGAAGATTTTTCTGATCCATCGAGGATTATTGAAATATCGTCGGTATATTACGACTTTTAAATTTAGTATTTACTATTTCAATTCCCTTTATGCTTTTGTTGTTTTTAATCTTTAGTGATAACATTTCTGCACATAAAAGAAAAATATACGAGGAGATGACGTCACCTTTTCGACTTCCACGTTCTAATTTGAAAAAAAAATTGATAGAAACCCAGCCTAGCTCACACATGTATTCAAATCGTATTGAAAATGTTTAATCTACTTACAGAAAGAAGGACCAAATTTTTTTTTAATGAGAGTTTCTTGAATGACATAACCAGTAATCCAGGTATAAATTTTAATTCAGTAAAGACCATTTATTCATATCCTAAATAAGGCGAATATTTTATCCTATATATCTCCCTTGTATAAATCCAATTTGATCTACACCTATGATCTTAAGTAACATATGCTTCATTCGTTGTGAAATACAGCCTGACCCTTTTTATAGATAACATTGAGCAAAGAGATTGGTCTCCAGTTGCCGAGATAAAATTTACTTTTACTATCTTTTTATGTTAACGTGTTAATTGTTTATATACATATTGACATTTACTACTAAAATAAGAGCAATAAATATTGATAAATGGTACTAAAATAACATGTCATACAAGATATCGGTATTACTTTTATAATAAATTTGAATACAAGGAATACTCACAATTAAATTTCCTACACACGAGAATTAATAAAATACTAGTATACTCGATTCCTCGAAACATATTTGCAGAGATAAATGTTTTTTGTTTCACGTGCGATTCCAAAAAAATCCAAATTTTAACTTCGTATTGAATTCGTAACACATTCCACAGTCATTGGCATTTTGTGTAGAACTAATGGATACGATGCTGCTCTGATTATATATACCCTCAAATCCATACGCATAGGCATCAAATTATATGCATTGCCCCCCCCCCCCCCCCCCCCCCCAAAAAAAAAACAAAAACCACACACACACAGAGAAAACAATACCAAACATCCTGAAAGACCAATTTATACACGCCTATCAATTTTCAAGATATAAACAAGAGATTTTCATTATCTATATTTATTTCTTCTTTTTGTCAAAAATGCATGAATAGATTGTAACATGATCACGACAGACAGAAACGGTGTGACAAATTACCGTAGCATATGATACAGTTCACTACTGAAGCATTATAGATTAGGTCAACTCGTATCTCCGATTCCAGTGTCGAAGCGATATCTATATGACAATGATGAAAAATTAAATTTCATTTTAAACATGAACCAATTTGGGGTTTGAGTTACAGGAGCTTTAGACCAGTCCCTGCCTAAGGTTGATCTCCAAATCTATAAAGCGACTCTCTTGGAAAATCTACACAGCACAAATCTCTTGACTATCTGGGCAAATATTATATTGATATTCTCTTTAGTAGGTTGGACAAGAAAATGTTTCTTCCATTTCTCTTTTTTTTTACATTTCGATTTCGATAAAGGCCAATATACATTAAATTTCCTATTTCCTCTAACTTCCTATAAAGTAATGAAAATGACTATCTTTAGACCATGGATAAATTACTCCAAATATACCATTAAACAAACAAAAATAACAAATCAACCTGTAGTTGATATCAATGGCCGTATTGGATTATAACAAATCTGCCCGCAGTTGATATCGAGGGCCGTAACTGATGATAAAAAATCAGCTCGCAGTTAATATCAAGGACCGTAACGGATATGTCTATAGAGTATTGGGATGTCACTACAAACAATAATGGACACAACAAAAACGATGATCCCGATCCCAAGAACGGAGCCAATCCCTTTCGCTGATTTTCTTTCGTCCTTTGCACAAGTCTTCTTCCTCACTGTGGCAGAAGTGCTTTTTCGTTGATTTCCAATTCTTTTTCTATTTCTTTGATTCTGTTTTGAAGTTCTAGAGGGTCTGTGATAAAATGTTGAGACCGTAACCGGTCACATGGACACTTACAACCTGATACAAGAAACAAAAACAAACAAAACGTGACAAAAATATAAAATGTGGACAGTAGTGGAATGAAGTTTGAAATCAACCCAGTTTTAAAAAAAATTACCATCATTTACGTAAAAGAATGATTTTGAAACTATTTTCTCTTACGTTTACAGACGGGTTCATCTTCTGTCCAAACACCACTCTCGTTACAAACTCTCATTAGATTCCCATTCACATGACGATGATTTTTCTTACATTTGTAAGTGACACTATAGTCCGCAAATAATTGGGGAAGGAAGCTGTTTGTCGAATCGTTGTACTGTTATCGTGTTTAGGTTCCTGGCATGTAACTGAAAAAAAGTTGTGGTTTATGTTGTAAAAGCGGCAGTGCAATTCACATTTAAGCAAGCAATCGTATAATCATTCTAATTAATATTATTTAATTTTCTATTTTTATACATGTACATTAAGTGGTCCATCAAATGATAAATGATACAGTTAATGCTTATTCTCCTTTTTGGGGAAAATGACACAATTGATACACGTATGCTGTTTTTCCTCCAAGATAAAAAAATATTTTTTTAAGAAAAAGGTTTTTCGATTATTTATTGATTGAGAGACTTTGAAAGTTAATTTCTTTATAAGACGTTTAGGATCGTTTTATCTTGTTTTCAATGTTAAACGTAAAAAGGTATGCTTTCGCTAGATAATAATTTTAAACACCCTGAAATATGGATTATTTCCCTCCAGAAATTCTACCTAACGCAATTTTTTGTCATTAATATGTTATTGTTTCAAACACTGGTCAACTTTATTGATTTGAGATAAATATCTCGAGCTGTGTTGAGCACCGTTAAAACTTTTGGAGAGTTGTCTTACTATTGCATACTGGGGTTTCCCCAATCCACCGCCCCTCTTGTTGACACTGCAGAGTGAGGTTTCCGTTGGTCAGTACATGTCGCTCCGAACAGTTTAATTCTCGAGACTTGGAGAACGCAGTGAAACCAGTGCTGACCTTAGTATGATATCGTATATCTGAATCCGTCATCAGTTGAGAGACAGGAATCGTGTTGTTGTAGGCTTCATTTACACATCGGTCTGAAAAAAAGATTAATTAGGTTACTTGTGAATATGTAATTCATAATAAACTTTGCTTTCAGCAAGTGAAAGTGTTGAAACCATTCAAGGATAATAGACTTCCTTGAATTTTTCTTGAGAAGCATAATTATATCTTTATTTCAATACCTGTTTTAAGTTATATGGCAATTGTATTTACCGGTGCAATAAAAGTTGATTGCGTTGTCCTTCAAATCATCACTTGTTTTAATGGTACATTGTTTGTTTCCGTCACACGCCTCTAAAATACTCACTAATTCTGACTCATTCTGACTGGTCAGATTCATGATAGAGAGATAGTACTTGTTACAGTGTAGGGTAATAGTCCCTTTTCCAAATGCAAACCTGCTGTCCCACAGAACTGTAAGAATGGTAACAAAGGAAAAAAAACATCTTTTATAAATCTGCATTCGAAAATATGAGAGAAAGAAAAACTAATAAATTTATCTATTATTTCTTAGAATATTTATCAATACCCAGTTCCTGTTTATCCATCGTGGCATCCGAACAGTTACAATCCGAAACACTCTCATTTGTAACACAGCCTAAAATTCATATAAAGTGCTTATTGACAAAATTTCAACTCGAAGAACACGTAAGTTAGTAAAAGATGATTTCAAATGAAATGTTTATTAAGAATTGGAATATTTTACGGATTGAGTTTTTAAAACACCAATTCTTTATATAAACCAATATTCGATCATTAAGCACAACTAACTACTTTCTTCACATTTCATAGTTTGATACACTTTGAGAGATTAAATATCAAATACACCCTTTACTTATTGCTACATATTGCTACACGTATGTGGCATCTTACAAAGGCTAAAATGGTTAGATGTCAGTTTAAAGCTTATTTGAGAAATTGCAGATTGCAGTAATTTTTGCTATTGGGGATGCAATGTAATATGCAAAATGTCAATTTCATCACAAAACCTTACGACATTTCAATTTTTTTTTAAATGTTTAAAACAACTTAAATGGCTAAATATATTAATCTAACGGCTAAACAACAAAGCTATAATCTAAAACATTATTAGATATAATAACAAGTTAGTAAAGTAGACAAATTTTAACATTTTGAGATTATTTTGAATGAAAATATCGTTCAAATACCGGTATGTGACACGATACTTTAAAGAATGGGCATGTTTCTAAATATTAAGCAGTTTTAATCATAATTAACTTTAGAAGAAAAAAGTGTCTGCTGCTTCGGTGTTATCAAAAGTAAGAATTTCTCAATAGTTTTCTTTGTGCACAAAATAAATATTCATAGCAGGAGCATAATTGTGTTGCTTAACAATGCTTCAAATTGTTGATAATACTAGTATAAAAGTTTATGCAGTTTTGAAAGAATTGACAAAGGAACGGTATTAAGAAAAGTTAACAAACAATAATATCAATATCAAAATAACCAAGATTCTTTTTTAATTAATGATATTTTTGAAAACTTTGTACCCATAGCAACGGATGTCAAATTTTATACTTAGTATAAAAAGCCCGCATTTAAATAAACATGTATAGAAGACATTTAAAGGGGTATAAAATATTATATATTTAATCCACTTGGGCTTAAGATAATCAATTGAGAATGTTCAGCGGTCATCACAACCATAATAATCTACAAAGAATTATTAGCAAACCGAAGTTTTGGTACGCTATGAACATTTAAATGTAATTTAATCTGTGATAATTTGCTTTTGCCTAGTCTATCGCTAATGTCATTTTTTCAGAAATGAAACCAACAAAATGTTAATCTAATAACCCACCTTAAATTTTTATCAAGTACAGTAAAATCTTATAAATGAAAACAATGCTTATGTTCGGGCTAATCTGTCTACATGTACTGCTGAGTTGTCTTTCTTTTATAAAGCATTTTAGATTAATAAAAACAAAATTGTGTGACTATAAATTATTGGGAACATATCATTTCACTTCTACGTCTATTTTTATTAACTAAAACTAACTGCAGTCCAAAACCATACCGAAGATTTCCACCTCACATGGTTCGATAAAAGAACCGTTGACCCAGAGGTATATCTGGCGTCCGTAGTAGCCCCCGGGAAAAACTATCGTGTTTTGGAAGCTAGGTTTATCTTTCTTGTCATGATAAACAGGATCTAGGCTGCTCAGCCCATTGTTTTCACCGTATGATTAGTAATGAACACGTAATATCCCTCATGTCGATGGACTGACCAACCCAAAATCATCCAGAATCGGTTGTCAGGGAAAAAAAGAAAGAAGATATCAAAATAAATTACTTCATTAGATCGTGTGATGATTTAAATCAACTATACCCGTAATTTCAACGCATTGAAAAAATATAAACATAACAGCGAACTCCACCATACAGTTGTTACACATGGCATCTTGTCACCATGCATGTATGAGATGTTTTCTCTATTCTACCTGAATAACGGTTACATGCACTGAGAAAAAAAAACCCACCAAACAAACAAAACTAACATAAGCCAAGTCACTGCTGAGCAACGCAGTTTATTGATAACAATTAATGGACCAGACCCAGTACTTATTTTAACTTTGACACTTCACCATATTTGTGGGCTGCATTGAAGATCGTAGGGGCTTGACTTGTGTCTAGGTCTTTGATTCATGTATGCAGCCGAACTACTACGACTACTAGTATTTAATTGTATTTAATCAGCATATTGTATACTAGTATATTGTAAACTGTTATGTTTTTTTCTGTAGGTGCAGATATTTGCTGTATAAATTTTCTTAATGCATTTGAGATATGTTGCAAGTATAAGACCAAATTAAAATTAGATGAATGTTATAATTGCATATATGTCACAATTAAATAGGTGAAAAGTTAAACTTACCCAACATAATACTAATGTAAAAAAAATCTTCGTTAATTTATGTACAGTGGGACACATACATGTATAATTCTCCAAGCATATATTTTTTAAATTGTCACGTATACTTAACCTATGCATACTTACACAATTCTCTGAAGATTAAGTTGATTTTGAAAATTTTGGAAACAGACTGAAAAGTGACCCGCCACCAGGCATTAGGAGATTGATCATCAGCAGACCCAGCACAGTCAGTGTGGTGAATAGAATAATTTCCATTCAAGGCTTTGTCTGCGGTAAGTTTTGGCTCGCTGGGAATTGCAGTATACTGATATATCGATGATAAACTGGTTTCCTTTCTGTTATTCATGCCAAGATTACATATTTGACCTGTGGATTTAAACAAACGCAAAAATGTTAGCATATACTGTAGTAATCCTCCTTTGCTGATTGGTGTAAAGCCTCAGTCACAACAGGTCGTACATGTGTCTATAGGTGGTCTGCGGGCAGATTTTGATGAAAATCTTGCGAGATAAGCAAGAGCAAGAGCATCTTAGGATTTTGGAAGGACGTACGTTTCTCGTTAGCACACACGGTGGCTGTTGGACATGCACAACAATCACTACGGTTTCCTTGCGAGATCTGAAAACGTACAACCTCAGTCAAATCTGGTTGTATCTGCTTCTATGCGTGTGACCTACAGGAGAATTTTGATGAAAATCTTGCGAGAAACACATGCAAGTGTATCTAACGATTTCAGAAGGACATGCTCTTCCCGGACATGCACAACTATCAAGACGGTTTCCTTGCGTTATGGTATAACGTTTAATTCATCTACATTACACAACCGTACTTACATACGAAGTGGACAAAGACTGCAAAATGCACAATTAGGCTATCATTCTGGCAGATAAAATTACTTTGAATTTTTGTGTTGAAACAAAATTGTATTTCGTGGTACTTTTAATTTTGACTTGTTGCATCTGTTACCATGGTTATATATATATTTGTGACAATTTACGTCGGTTTATTTCATTTGCCAATTCATCGTTTAATGCCGGTCACATAATCGGCGCATTTGGTGTACGCCGATATGGGACAAATGAAGTCCGCTCATCTGATTAGAGATGCGTTGATGCAACTATTTACCCAAATGGACCCAAAATAAACCGTAATGGACCTAAACATGATGAAATTAATTTCAAACAACTCAACTCGTTTTTCATTACTAATGGGGTAGTCCTTTAGAAAAAACCTTGAACCAAATTTGTCCCACACCTGTTTAGGAAATAAAATGAATAATGTGTCAAATGGGGGGGGGGGGGGGGGGGGGGGGGGGGGGGGGGGGGTCACGTATTGCTTGTGCAATAATCTCAGAATGTATGTTTTTATAGTTAATGCATATAGATATGAAAAGAAAGTTTCCAATTACACTGCAGCTTCCATCATTTTGGCCCATGCGATAGTTTTAAAACAATTCTCAAAGCATGTAGACCTATAAATTTTGAAAAATACATGCAATCAAAATTTTAAAGCTTTATTGTTTCCTTCACATGAAATCGGCATTGTGAACAAATCTGCATCCTATTATCCCTATACATTTGATCGCATAGAATACTAATAGAATCATCCATTATTACGAGTGTGGGGTAATGAAATTTCACCGAGGGGACAAGATTCACGGTCTAGGACGAGGCTTTGCCGAGTCCTAGACTGTGAATCTTGGTCCCGAGTTGGATAAAATAACATTCTCATCACAGTGAGTTATATGTATCTCATTATTAGGAGTGAAAACACATTTAAATTATTTTGTGATACAAGTCACTATATAACGAAATTCTGTTTATTGGCGATGAAAGAGTAGACTCTATATTGGTCATGAATTATACTTGCATTGGCGTTGATAATTTGCCCCTTCTACTAACTACTGGGTATGCAAGTGCAGCACCCAGAAATAATGATTTAACCAAATTAAAATTATGAATTAAAAGTTTACTCCACTGTTCGGAATTATTACTCAAATGATATATCTATCAAATCTTAAGCTCTTAAAAAAACCTTGTTCGCAGTCAAAACAATTTCTTCAGATTGTGTTTTATGATATGCAAATTAATTACCGTAGGCATGGCGAGACTCTCAGCATACATGTACTATAACAATTGGAGTACATGTTTTACAATTGTTGTTTACTTTCAAAACTCTTGTGCACAACTTTAATTGTGCGAAATCTTCGAAATTTGCTTCGTGAAATTACATGGTTCAGAACCATACTTATAAGAACATTCAAAGTATTCTTTGTAGATAAAATAATTTTATAATTTTTCCTCACCATAAAGACAAGTCTTGTATTTTATTTTACACAAGTTTTAAACCATATAATTCCACAAGAATAATTCCAAATGTTTGATTAAAACTAACACCAGGATCACATTGATTGACCAATTCAAACAAAACTACCATTAATTTAATCAAACGAAGTATGGTCAGCAAAATCTTTTGTTAACGTTTATTTACAGACAGAAAAACTTGGATTATCATTCATAACTATATTTAGTTTACATCCGTTAAATATGATTTGACAGATGAAAACTATAAGAAAACGAATCGTTAACTATAGTTTAGGGTTCGTAACCTATAGATAGCAGTCGGTAAACCTACACACACACACGCGCGCGCGCGCGCGCTCTCTCTCTCTCTCTCTCTCTCTCTCTCTCTCACGGTTTCTTCTTGGAAGTAAGCAACAGAGTCACAGGCGATTGTTGTTCAGCGTTGAAGTTTACAATATAGTATAAAACTAACATTATCATTGTATTATGGACTAAATTCTTCGCTGTAAGTTAATAGTTATAGTGATCACCTGATCAATGATGACACATTGAGAAACTCATATTCCGGTAAGCAGAATAATGATCCCCGTAGAATAATGACCGGGTGTCATTTTTCGACGTAGAATAATCGCCCCCCCCCCCCCCCCCCCCCCCCCCCCCCCCAGTTGTAGAATAATTGGATTCTTTTGAAGAAAAAAGACCCAGGGATCATTTTTCTTCACGTATAACACGAAGAGAATTGACCCCCGTAGAAAAATGACCCCCGCCGTAAACAAGAATAGATATGCGTTACCCCATATCTATTCGACTTTTGAATTACATGAAGTTTCACTTGTCTCTGCTGATTTTGAAGTGAAAATACTGAACTTGTTACGAAATCGCTGTATAATGTTTATAGTTTTTCATATCCGTAGCAAACACACTTACATTGACACAAATTGATTGTTGATAAGGTAAAAAAAATGCATTTACATATAGTTCACATTATATATTTCATTCTTAAAGTTTATATTTAATGTTTCAATTGCAATTTCATGTAAAAATTAATACATGTACAGTGCATCTGTGAAGACCGTGTAGGAAGGGACTAAAGTATAGGGTGCTACCTTTGTTACAACGCACTTAACGTTAATTTTGGGACCAAGTCAACGCAAAGAATATTTTTTCCAAAGTGCGTTGATACCGTCGATATTAACGCACTTTGATAAAAAATTGTTCAGGGTTTGGTAGAAATAATTGATATTTTTATATACATTGTACAATAAATAAAGAATTGTTTAGCCTTGTTTAGCTCAATGAGATATATTTAAAAAAAGAACCCAATTCATTCTCAGCGAACTTGATAAACAGTTTCTTGATTAAACTTTTTTCTTTTCTTATAAGCTTATGTAGTTTTACACATAAAGAACAACTCGGGAGTTTTGAATTATCCAAATATGACACAAACGGTTAGCAACTGCCTTTTCCTTCTTTGTGTATGCAACAAATTTACTTCTTATCTGGTTCATTGGGTTATATATGCCAGAAACGAAAATGATTTATATAATTATATATTGATAATGGAGATCGATGTATAACATATTTCAACCGGCTTCAATTGCATGTACTTATAAAAAAAACATGATCTGAAAAAGGATACGTTAGTTATGTTTATCAAAAACAATATGATCTTTTAGAATATCAGTGCGAGAAAAAAAAATCACACCCTAATGCTTATTTTAAAGTTTATAATATTTTAATATTTGTCGATGTAATTTATTTGATTAGAATTTGAAAAGAATGTTTATGTTGAAACACTTATAGATTCTTTAACATACCACTGCAAAAAAATTTTGTTTGGCCAGCTCGTTTTTTTCAATATCACTGTACTTAATTTACAACAAAGCGTATTTCTTTTTCCGTTCTTATACGTTTACTTCAAGTTGGTGAATATCATGTTTTGGAAGAAAGGCTGAGGGGTGGGGAATCTTCTTCCTGTAATCAATTAAATGATGTACTGTTAATTAACCTGTATCTTTGGTTAATGCTCACCCCCACACCCGTTTTCAAGGACGGTAAATTGGATTCCCTAGTGTTAACAAATCATAATACTATTATGAAATTGGAAATTCAATTCCAGAATTTGTGATTTATACATATTTTTTCAAAGTGCGTTAAGTGTCTCGATAGGAAAAAATGTTGATGTACCTTCAGAACGCACTTTGAAATTTTTTTTTCAAAGTCGTTAACTTGGTCCAAAATTTAACGCACTTTTAAAAAAAAATTCAAAGTGCGTTAACTTGGTCCCAAATTTAACGCACTTTTTAAAAAACTTTCAAAGTGCGTAATTTTTTGAAAGTGCGTTAAAACATACCTCTCATTGAGTTCTTAGGGAGGCTGGGTGGTCAACAAACTAACCATCAGATTTACATGTATCTTAAACTTTGATTTATGATATATTTGGCCATACACTAACAGTTGACAGTTTGATCTTTTTCTCGTACTTTACGGATTTAAGGTCAAGATCTAGTAAATGATTTCAGAGTGTCTTATTTGTGCTAGAACCATTATGACGTCATAATTGATTTGACAAATCTTAATTATGTAGAAAATTAAAACGTTTTTTGAGATTCTATATTAAAGCATGGGACCCCCCCCCCCCCCCGATACCTATATTCAATTTGACATCATTTTAAATGGGAGGTCATGAGCTTGTTTAATTCCGTTTTTGGAGAGACTGTAGGCATTCTAGATATATTTCATTAGTCAAAAATAAACAAGACTATGAGATTTGTTACTTATTTCCTTCATATAACTTAGAAAATGATAGTTTTAAACATGATTTATCATTGTGTATACCACAAATTTAAGCCCCGATACACCCTTTCAAACAAAGTTGTTATGAAGCATCATTGAACGAATTTATATCCTGAATTTCATAAACCTGTAGGCATCTTTCATTTACTAGATCTTGACCTTAAAGGAATTATGTAGGAAATGAAACATTTTTTTGACACTCTATAGATATTAAATCATGGGAAAAATAACCCCGGCCGATACCTATATTCAATTTGACATAATTTCAAAGGGGAGGTCAAGAGCTTGTTGTAAGCCGATTTTGGAGAGCCTGTAGACATTTAAGATATATTTCATTGGTCAAAAATGGACAAAACTCCGAATTTTGTTACTTTTTTCCTTCACATTACATAGAAATTGTCACTTAAAAACATGATTTTTCACTGTGTTAACCAAAATCTTAAGCCCCGATACACCCTATCAAACAAAGCTATTGTCATGAAGCATCATTTAAAGAATTTATATCCTTATTTTTATAAACCTAGGCATCTTTCATTTACTAGATCTTGACCTTAACGCATTTGTTAAAATGAAACCGATCTGTCTCTGAATCATTTATGAAGTTGTCTAGTTGTATGGGGGTTTTTTTATGACAAAAAAAATCATTTATTCATCGGAATTGTTAATAGATAAGGGTGAAATTTTGTGATATATTGATTTCATTTCTCACATTCTGTCCGAGACTTGTTTATAGATACTGAAGCGTGAAACTAATTTTCCAATCGGTGCACAATGTTTGGGATCGGAGCTGTTTCCATCTTCAATCTCTAGGATCAGGCGCTAATCCACTTATTATTTTGTTCCCGCGTGGTGGGGGGATTTTGTGAAATTAAATAAGATACAAATATACCGTTCATCGAATTGACCAAATTAAATATATTTTTTGAGATGGTATCATATGTCTCATATAGTGTCAGAAAATATTTCATTCATTATTACTTCAGTATTCACTATTTAAAAAAAACAACAACTTTATCATTCATTACGCAGTTATTGAATTTTAATTCTAAAAAATTATTTTTCCCTTAAAATTGTTTTTAATCACTACAAATGAATCAACGAATGAGTAGAAAGAGATTCCCCTGTGGACAGTGGACATTCCCCGTATTTTTTTGTCACACGAAAACAATACACAAGACACGGCTAATGCAATAGGTGCATCTAGAGACGAATCGTTTTCAATGTCTGGGAATATCACTATAGAAAAATCCGACATTATCAGCAATAGGATCTTGTTGTGATTTGTGTTTATGACTGAAGAAGTTGAGAGGACAAATAAGTCGTTCGATTTATCGTCTTACCAGACGATGGCCTACCAAAACGAAGAAGAAGTCATTTATTGTAATTTTTTTCCACATTAGCCTCGAAATCAAGACCCCATGAATAATTATTTTACGTTCTTTGCATCATATCAGATGTTGATAACGAATAAAAAAAAACTACCTTGAATTGTAACCATTGTCTACAAAGGACTTTTTTAAGCAAACGCCGTATTTCGATGTCTAGATCGTCTTCTTTACAAATGAACATCGTAGGCGTTTTTTCCTTTACTTCTCATATTAAGGGGGAATGTAGCGCCCTCTATCCGTCAATAACAGATTTTCACCGTATTTTTTTTCACTCAAAAGTTGTATTGACCTCATCGTCGGATACCCACGGGTGATCGCGTATTATATATATTATTATAAATGCAACTTGATCCAAAGGGTCGGATCACGTCGAGTTGCCTGGAACGAGTCGTGATCCGGCTCTTTGGATCAAGTTACTGTTACAATAATAAATTCATTATATGCGCTTGTCCATTTAAAAGTTTTTATTACAGAACTATCTTTATGACGTTTTCTTACATAATAAAGCTATTTTAAACGAACTCGAACTACAGACGTTATTTAAGGTGGATCGCGGGTTTACCCCATAAAAAATCTCACGAGAAAACATACCCTGAAAATTTGTCAAATCGTTCTTTAGGATTTACAGTTCATTATATAAAATTTGTATCAAATTTGCCTACGCTATTTCATTGCAATACCGCCTTAAACTTAGTATCGTTTGTGGTGCTGGTTTGACGCATTCCTACTAAATATATAGGAAAATGAGCAAATTTCTCTTTTTTTCAAGATGGACTTATTTTAAGAAATTGTAAATAACTTTCAAACAATTTAGACGAATTTATTAACTGTTTCTGTGCGTAAAGAAAAAGTGATTTACAAATTATTTATGTAAAAAAATTTATAAGTGTTCTCGCTAGATTTTTTGCTATTTTATTTTGTGTTTTGATTATTCTACCGAAAATTGTCGCATTTCCGTATCTGACGTCATGAGTACAACGTCAAAGTGTTTTGAACATTTAGCAATCCCTAAATAATTTAAATTAAGACTGCTTAAGCTAAAAAATTTCCAGATTCAAAGTTCAAAGGATGACGCGGATTTTTTTACATTAAAATTGCCCACAAAATTACAGAAATGAGAAGACATTTTATATAAATATATGCAGGTCGTATATATACTCGTTTGTACAAATGTAATATTGTTTACTGTTAAAGTGATAGTTTTCCTACTGATGAGAACGCTCATCACAATAAATTTTCTTAAGCATATACATGCATTGTATATTTCTAAAAAAGTGATGTGATTTTTATGAGAGTATGAAAGAAATAAAACATACTTTTTTAAATTATGAATTCGAAATTATAAATATGGGGAGGGCATTAATTGCCTCACGTGTACCTCCAGTTTTTACGGGCTCGTATAAAACTATGATTCTTGTATTATAACGGCAATTTAAAATTGTACAGAAATAGATCTGTTCAGTCGATATTAGAAATATTTATGAGGTAAGCTTAATTTTATCTTATGTTTCTTATTCAGATGATGCAGAACATATTTTAATATTCAAAATCAAGAGGAAGAGGGGGGTACCAAATTTGTAGGCGTCTGCAAGATTATCAGGTTCTCTCTTTCCATTTCTGCTTGGTCGGAATATTATTTAATGTAAATAATCTCGAATCTAAAAAAAAAAACCCGGATGATATTCGTACACATAAGCGTTGGGTTTTTATCTACTTATCAAGATCTTCACAAGTTTAATTAATAAATTAAATAAAAAAAGATCATGCTTCATTGTGTTAAACTTTAGCTGTGGAATTTTTAGACCATGTAAGCTGAAGCTCACTGTAGGAAAATAAACGTCCAAAGGTATATATATTTTGGCATTTTTAGTAAGTTTATAAGTTGTTTTAACTGTTCCAATTAAAAAAAGTTTGGTTTGACACAAATTTCTAAAAGGCTGGATCTACGTTCAGTAAGTAAAATTGATGGGCGTATAATAAACTTAATTATTCACAGTGAGTATGTTAAGTAAAAGACGCAATCCCCCGTGGGTATCCGACGATGTATAAACCTTAGTTCAACTGGAAAAAAAAGTCAAGACTCACATTCATGGACATATATCAACGAGATAATCATGGATTTAAAAAAAAGTCTGCATTGATAATACATGTATAATGCTTCTAAATAATAAAAATGGAATCCGTATTCGTGTATCAGAATTAGTTTACAAGTAAATTCAATTATTATAAAAAGAAATATTAAGGAATATATACTCACAGTTTAATGTCCTAAACATGAGAATCGTAAATAAAATACTAAGATATTGTAATCTTCGTAACATATTGGTATGATGAATCTTTGATGATGTCTTATTTCCAAAATTTTCAATTTTTTCGGTTTTTTGGTTTTTTTCGTTATTTTGGAAAACCGGTATGCAACATTTTTCACGTTCTTTGGCAATTTGTATAAAACAAGACCAACTCGCTAATAAAGTATCAAGATCCTTTCTGGTGCCGATGAATAAATAAATGACACGAGCAATAAATTTGAAGCATTATCGAAAACGTAACAAGAACGATGCAATGAATTGATTATTAATACCCACACGTTAATTGATTTATTTATGATGCCGACAAGAGAATTTCGTATGATTAATATTTATTTTCCCATCCTGAAAAAAATACCCCACAATGTATAAATTATAGACTGTAACGTGAGCAAGACGAATCATTGAGGGGACTTATCAAAGCATGGCGATAAGTTCCACTCGTAGTCTATCTTCCATTCCAGTAACAAAGCTGTATTTGTCTGACAAAATGCATGATAAATTATTTATTTTGAAAACGTGCATGGTAAATACAATGTTATTCAGTATAAGTCCGGCATAACTATGAAACAATTAAATTGTTGAGATATCGATGTCCTTGCGCTTGGAAGGAAGAAGAACAATATACAATGTACATGTAATATCACACACGAGAGAGTTTTTTCTCTACTTCGCCTAATGTGTTTGTAAGCATATTTTGTCAAAAACTGTTACCACCGAAATAAAAAACAATTCCGGTAGACAAATTGTCATAAATGACGTGGTTTGGTTGAGGTTGAGTGTCAAACTCAGAATTAATTATCTATTTCACTGTCATGCACCAAGATCAAATATCTTGATTGTGATGAAAAGCTCAATAGCTATGTAAGCATCATTTTATGTCTACTAAAATACCGCCTGGCATATGCTTAATCAACTGAGACCCTTGGCCCATGAAACAATCATACAAATATAGCCTACATAACTTCACTTTTTTTTCACCATTAACTGACGCTTGGAATTTGTAAAATAATCACGTAGTATAACTATAGTTAATTTTGATCATAGGTTATATTTTTAAATCAAACTCTCAATGTATAGAATTTTTTTTTTTTAATTACTTTAAATAAATTTATCGGTATAAAAGAAAAATTCAGGTGAATTGATTTAATTAAGGTATTGTGACCCTTTTTATTTGTCAAATTTAAAATACAAGTAAAAGATGCGTATAAAAAGGAGATAAAATCAAAAATGATATTCAATTTTTATATAAAACTGATTTGTTCCCGCTGTCGATAATGTGTTGTGTTTTTTTTTTCCACTAGCTACCCCCCCCCCCCCCTTCCCCCCACCGGATTGCTGCTGTCCGTAGTTACTGCCCTTATAGATTTTATTTACAGAGGGCGTTGTAACAAAACATGGCGGCTATGGTGAAGTGTGAGTTCCTGTCAAACTGTGTAGTAGCCCTAGTAGTAGGCCTAGGATATTAAAGGTACAGAATCAATGATTTTATACATAATATATACTGTGTCATTCTTGTATAGAGAGTTTAGCCTTTCATGGGTGCTAAAAGACAGGTGCTTTCACAGATGCCAAATGGTGCAGTGTCATTTTGAAGCACATATGCATGAAATGGATAATCTACGCTTTGATTATCGTTTTGTTACAAATATGATTTCCGTAGCAAATAAATATCTAAAGTTTGAGTAAATCCATCCAGTCGCCGTTGAAAATACTTAATATGTTTTACGGTGTGACCGTTGGGGCGAGCGCAGAAGGAACTACACATCTCTCATCATTGTTAAATGCAACCCGTGGACTGACTTGCCCCAACCTAAAACTTTGGCTTTCTCTCGAAAACTTTTACCCCCGCAAAAAACCCGAAGTTATCAAAAATTTATTCCAATTGTCCCGCCCTAGGCTAATATACTTAAACAAACTACACTAAGATTAATTAATGTAAAACAGACTTATTAAAATATTTTGATAAATACAAAGCCGTTTTTTTTTTTTTTTATGCAAATACAATCATGAATTATCATTCTTTACTTTTTAATATAATCAATAAAATCAATAAACAATAAATTGCTTGTCTGTGTTATTTCTCATCTTGTTTCTTGTTGTTAACTGAGTTTAAATTATTTTCCTCTGTAACATCAATTTTGTTTTTAATTTTTTTTAAATTTTTGTATGCTATATATGCGTTGTAGACATGTGCCCTCCCCCTTTTTAGTGTGTGATATCCCACTATTTAAAGGTTTGTCCATATATGCAACTGAAAAATATATATATTTATCAGTTTATTTTTTTTTCTTCTCTTTTTTGTTTTATCTATTTATTACAAAATGATGTGACTGCAAGTATTTCTAATAATTATACTTTTTAAATTATTTTTGTCACCTACCTAACGTATGCATATATACGATTGGATCAATATGACAGTAAATTAAGCATGGAACTTGCAAGTGCATTTTACTGAGCAAAAAAAAATAAATATCAAAACAAAACTAATCAGCCGAAGAGTCGCCGTTAACTGAGTACTTACTACATGTTACACCCAGTACAGATGCTTGATCCACCTCTAAATTTATCGCGGGAAATTATTATAGCGCGAGATCATTATGACGTCATGCTTGACTTTCTTTTGCTCTCGACAGTTCTCGTAAATTGTCGGATAAATTCGGGTAAGGAAATGACATCATATGTTAGCAAAGTTCTGATAAGTACAGTTTTTTTTACGTAAGAATATGTGTTGTTTACTTTCGTGTTTTTAAAGGATATTTTATTGTAAAATGAAATAGATGTATGCGATTTAGAGGTAAGAATTTTCCTTAGAAATGCTTCCTGTTCCACCATGTTGCTATGCACCGCAAAGGATTATTGGGATATGTAGAACGTTTTCACGCAGGTCCACAAAAATTTCTCTGAACAATGTGCAGATTTCAACTCGAATTTCCTCCGTTCGTACACGTTGTCTATGGAGCTCGCTGCGCTCGCTATTACAGTAAAACTCGGTTATAGCGAAGTCCTAGGGACCAATGGATTTATTTCGTTATCCGTAATTCGTTATAAACGTAAAATATGTAACGGTGTGACCGTTGGACCGAGCGCAGATTTAACACAGTGCAGTTTGTTTGTTTTTTGTAGAACAAAATTATTTGAAACGCACACAGTAGGATCTGCCTGTCTACTCAAATCATAAGTCAAAGTTAAACGTCGCGTGCTTAGTCTACATTATGACATCATGTTTCATACGTAAAACGTAAAAGTTTTGTCTTCGGAAATAGCCGAAGAAAAGTTCTTGATTTCGAGAATTATATTTTACTTCTTTCAATACTTATAATTTTCCCAAGTTGACGAATTGAATTTTTTATACTTTATTCAGTCTCTTAAAGATCGGTTCCTTGATAGTACTGATTTTATTTTCCATCTAATAATTTGATAAGACATACGTGAAATTAGTTGTATTTCTTGATTAAAGCACTTTTTAAAGTTATGTAGTTTGCACAGTCAGTTATTTCCATCTTAATTACTTTCAATTAAACATTGGAAAGTTTGTAATAGTGTTTAAGTGGCAATAAACATCGATAAGCACAAGTCATTTGATGATCGAGCTAACTTTTTAAAAACGAAATGGCGGCCAATATGGCGGCGCCCAGGGCTGGAAGAAATTTTTTTAGCCCTTAGTACCCCAGACTCATCTCTCATTTTTCACTGATTTTCTTATATGTACATGTTACCATTAAGCCTCGCTTTGCGAGGCGGGCTTTGCCCGCCTCTCGCTGCGCTCGGTATAATAATTTTGAATGGAGTGCGAAGTATTTAACATTTAAAATCATCAAGACCTTGATCTTAGCGTTAACATGGTTAAAGTTATATCCTAAAGCTTTCTCTTAAATAGATGTAATGCTTGATGTGTAGAGCTGTGAAATATAATATAAGTTAATGTGATAACTTGCATGGATCCACCAGAACATGTGCTGATCCAGAAAATTGTAGATAAAATAATGACAAATGCATTGTATTTGCAATGAAATCACTGACATGTTTAACATAACTTTGAAAATTTGCTACTGTGATTTCATCAATATTTGTTGAATACCAATTTTCATGGATTTCATTGTTAAATTGATCCACGAAAATAAATGTTCATTGAAGTGCAATTTCTACTTTCTACTCACATTTTGTGTTGATAAGATCATTGACCACAAATTTACGTATCCTTGAAACTGTGATTGTCATTGAATCCACTAAAATTGATACCCATGAATATTAATGAAACCACAGTGTTTATGGTCCCCATGATAATAAAAAAATTGAAGTATTCTGGAAAAATGGCAAGTAAATTCAAACTAAAGATAGTGTATTTTCGAAATGCAATGGTATGACCCATTTAATGGATATTTGGTGGACTTAACAATATACATATTCAAAAAGGTTTGCAATGCATACTTATTGGTCTTTCTCCTGCAGATTATTTTTCGACAGACTTAAAATTGAAAAAAATAAAAATAAAAGTTTATGGGGCGGATTCTTACTGTGACCAGCTGCGTCACTGGTCACGGTAAGATTATTCTTTCTAAGGGGGGGGGGGTCCGATGCCTATTTTCAGTAATTTTAGAATGTAAATTCAAAAAATTTGAATTTTCCAGGGATGCAGAAAATTTTCATGGGGGAAGGGTGTGTGTCTTACTGAGGGATGGTCTTCTTTTTTTTTTTGCCATATGTTGGGGGGGGGGGGGGGGCTGGTTTTTTGACAACCTCACTATGTGGATTTAATTAGGTTAAATTTCCCCGGGGAATCTACATCCCACTACATCCCAATAACATCCCCTCCAGATCCGTGAAAATTGTTAATTATACCCCTGGTCCGAAGGAGAAGGGGGTATACTGTTTTACCGTTGTGTGTCCGTCTGTCTGTCTGTCCGTAAACTTTTTACATTTTCGACTTTTTCTCCAGAACCACTGGGCCGATTTCAACCAAACTTGGCACAAAGCATCCTTAGGTAAAGGGGATTATTGTTTGTTAAAATGAAGGGCCACACCCTCTTTCAAAGGGAGATAATTAAAAATCATTGAAAATTTGATGGTATTTTTCAAAAATCTTCTTCTCAAAAATCATTTGGCCAGAAAAGCTGAAACTTATGTGGAAGCATCCTCAGGTAGTGTAGATTCAAGTTTGTTCAAATCATGATTCCCGTGGGTAGGATGGGGCCACAATGGGAGGTTGAATTTTTACATAGGAATATATAGAGTAAATCTTTAAAAATCTTCTTCTCAAACACCATTTGGCCAGAAAAGCTGAAACTTGTGTGGAAGCATCCTCAGGTAGTGTAGATTCAAGTTTGTTCAAATCATGATCCCCGGGGGTAGGGTGGGACCACAATGGGGGGTTGAATATTTACATAAGAATATATAGAGTAAATCTTTAAAAATCTTCTTCTCAAAAACCATATGGCCAGAAAAGCTGAAACTTGTGTGGAAGCATCCTCAAGTAGTGTAGATTCAAGTTTGTTCAAATCATGATCCCCGTGGGTAGGGTGGGCCACAATGGGGGGTTGAATTTTTACATAGAAATATATAGATTAATCTTTAAAAATCTTCTTCTTATAAACCATTTGACCAGAAAAGCTGTAACTTGTGTGGAAGCATCCTCAGGTAGTGTAGATTCAAGTTTGTTCAAATCATGATCCCCGGGGGTAGGGTGGGGCCACAATGGGGGGTTGAATTTTTACATTGGAACATATAGAGTAAATCTTTAAAAATCTTTATCTCAGAAACCGATTGGGCAGAAAAGCTGTAACTTGTGTGGAAGCGTCCTCAGGTTTGAAAGATTCAAGTTTGTTCAAATCGTGATACTGGGGGTAGGGTGGGGCCACAATGGGGGGGGGGGGGGGGGGTGTTCAAACTTTTACTTTTACATAGGAATATATAGGGAAATATTTTTAAAAATCAATTGCCTTGAAAAGTCAGTTCAGATAGTGTAGATAAAAATTTGTCAAAATCATAATCTTCAGGACTAGGGTTGGGGGGGGGGGGGGGGGGGTTCCAATTTTACAAAGGAAAACATTTAAATTATCCACAAAAACTCAAATGTTATGATCTATGGTTTTACTTATATACAAGTACATGTATTTTGAATTATTGTTGATTCTTAAAATTTGTTTAGACTCTGGCCCCTGGACAATTTTTGGCCTCACAAGGGGTTCAAAGTTTGATGTAGGTTTATAATCCATATATAAACAGTTGTTTAAGTCTGATCATTTTCTCGAGAACTGCAATGCTCAATATGTAACATGACTGTAAAATCATCCTTTTACAAAAGGGGTCAATGATAAACATAAGAATATGCAGGGTTTTTTTTTATACAGGATCTATTATACAACATTGTTCAGATACTTTGTATATGACTCAATAAAGCTGATTTTATTATGTCTATCATTGCTCAGGTGAGCGATGTGGCCCATGGGCCTCTTGTGTTACAAATATAAATTTCCGTAGCAAATAAATATCTAAAGTTAAAGTAAATCCATCCAGTCACCGTTGAAAATGCTTATAATAATTTTGAATGGAGTGCGAAGTATTTTTAAAACATTTTAAAAAATCATCAAGACACTTGATCTTAGCGTTAACATGGTTAAAGTTATATCCAAAAACTTTCTCTTAAATAGTTGCAATGCTTGCTGTGTGGAGCTGTGAAATATAGTATAAGATAATGTGATAACTTGCATGGACCCATCCACCAGAACATGTGCCTATCCAGAAAATTTTTCCACCATGGGGTTGGACTTTGAGTCATATTTGATGATTTTTATCCAACTCGTTGTGTGTTTTCTATTCCCTCGCCAAGGCTCAGGGATAGAAAACACACAACTCGTTGGATAAAAATCATATACCATCGCAAATCATGAGAGATCCTATATATATTTGCACATTACTATTGATCTAGACTTCATCCTGCAACAAGGGAGGTACTCTTTTCTTTGGAATTAATAACTTCTTTGAACGCATGGTCTGAAAGTAAACATGTTGGAAAAGGATGACTGCACTTAAGGACATGCGATATTTGCGAGAAAATAAACTTTTAAAACAAGCATTTTTCTTTCAGTTGCAGGAATGGTCAACATCCAACTGTAACTTTACGTTAATACCATTAAATTTAAGTATGTACTTACCAAGTACGAATCTGTTTTCATAGGCAGGGGTCATAATTTCACGAATCTCCATACAATAATGAGGACGCCCACTTTTATACCCAAAAATACCCTAAACCCGAGGCTAAGTGCAATAATCGTTTGTTTGAAAAATTTTTAAATGTGAATGTGTTGTAAATATTTTGTTAAACTTTGTTGAAAAAATCGTAAAGATTAGTTTTATTTATGGGTTATTTTCAATTTTCTGCTACACAGCAGAATGATATATATAGGACACATTTGTGACTTAGATAAAAGAAAATCTCTAGACACACTCACAAGAGAATTTTCTAACCAAACAGAAAATGGATTGCAACACAAGAATGAATTGAACAAAATGCATTGTATTTAAAATGTACCCTGGTAATACTGTATACAGGGTTACTTTCATCCTGTATTTTTATGCCCTTCTACACTTGCAAACAGTTTTGCCCTGTCCTGTTTTTGCCTAGACACAGTTGTGTTTAAAGAGAGATTATTTGAGACATTGGAATTCACCAAGTCTTAAAATTCGCCCACTGACAACAAGTGTGTAAAAATGAAAATTTGCATGATTGATATTTTGAATTCATGACTTTTTTTTCCAGAATTAAATTAAGTGTACCAGCATGTTTTTTTTATGTTTTTGTATTTGAATGGTGGCGTTCCTTTTAAAGAGGAAATAGCTATTGCATTTTTGCTCTGGATTAGAAGATGTTAACTTTGAATATTTATATCTGTTCTAAATAACATCTGGCCCATGGTTAAGGAAATGTAACACATTCCAATCTTCAGGAAATATTCACTGATAAAAAAATACATGATTTTTGTATGTGCATGTACCATATGTACAGTAGACCTGTAATGTAAACTGATATATGCATTATGCAATAACACAATGTATATACATGCCTTCAGAAAGTTGTTGTTAATAGAAAATGCCATTTCAACCAGGCAGCTTTATCATTTTAAAACAATCATAATTTTGTTTCAGTGCAGTTGGTTAGGACATACCGGTAATTAATAATGATACTGACCTTGAATGATGATGATGATGATATGATTAAGGATTATCTTCTTGTTTATAGACACATTGTTTGTATGTAAATTACAGATGGGTGTAGAAAACTTGTCCGGCCAGTATGTCCGAGCTGTCTATCCCTTCGACACCAACCATCCAAGGGAGATAAGCCTGTCAAAAGGCGACATTGTCAAAGTGGTGAGTGTGATAGACGATAACTGGTACTGCGGGGAGTTCCGGGGGAGGAAGGGGAACTTCCCCTCCAGCTATGTCGAGACGCTGAGTCTGCCTGCTGTAGAAGAAGGTCAGAAACTGTATGGGGCCATAGAAAACTTCCCAGCTCAGCAAGATGGAGATTTGGAGTTCAGGAAAGGTGAGTGTAAGCTTAAATGGATTATCTCAGAATATGTCAGCATTTTTTGGGGTAAATTTTATATAGGAAAATTGCCTAAATTTATATGCGACGGACCCTATATAGTATACCAGTAGTTGTATTTTGGAGTTACAAAAATTGATTAGTTAGGATGGATATAAAACACTAATTTTTACCGACTTCAACATGTACCAGGTACAGACATCCGCCAAAAGTATTTGTAAAATATCAAAATGGCCGCCGCCAGGTGAGTAATGTAGGTATCCATCATCATGAAGTTTCCTTTCAATTGTTCGTTTTGAGAAAGTACGATTTCTCCCTGTATTAAACAAGTCTGTTATTTCGTTTAAAGACTTCATCCGATGTCGTCTTGCAGTCCGGGAAAGTAGCCTTACATCTCTTGCACCAAATTCCTTCGGTCGCCTGGATCGTGGTAAATTCTCTTTACTTCCCCACTGAGAATACCGCTTAAGAAAGCTGTACATTCTGACAATGTACAATGTCAATCTTTTTTACATTTGCATCAAAAAGAGCAGATATGTATGTTTTCTGATCGTTGGTCAACTCTTTCCCCTTTCGACTCATCTTTGTTTACGTGGGGTTTTCCCAAATTTTACAGACGATAATAATATGACGTATATCATGACATATAGTATCACTTGATAATTGTTTAAATAACTCAGGGATATCTTATTACAATAGGTGGATCATAGATTTTATTGTAAAATACGAAAGTGAGTTTTGTATATATTGGCGGCCATTTTGATTTTTTACAAATACTTTTGGTGGATGACTGTACATGTATTGGGTATATTTAGACCATGGTCATCTAAGGAGTTGATTTTTGTTAGAGTAAAAGGATCCATTAAGTTATAGGCAAATATGAGCTACTTAGCTAAGTAGATAGGATGAAAGTGCATTGTGATAAAGCTAGTGCTTTTACAATATTGGTGTATAAAACTCTCATTGAAATTAATGTACGAAGTTGAAAACATAGTTAATGTATGCTATGCACTTTGACATTTATAGGAGCTGTCATTCTGGGGACCCAGCAGATTGACGCCAACTGGTGGCAGGGACAGATCGGGTCCCATGAGGGAATTTTTCCTATCACTCATGTCATAGAGTTGGAAATCCCACCCACCCTGAAGGAACGAAGTCGGAGTGTGCGGTCCACTGAGCCCCTGTTTGCTTTAGCTCTGTGTGATTCCGCTGCCCAGCTTGACGAGGAGTTAGGATTTAAGACGGGTGATATTATAACTGTTACCGAAATCTTAGATGCTGATTGGTATTATGGGGAATTAGGGGGCAAAAAGGGAATGTTTCTTTCATCCTGTGTTGAATTAATTCAGGATACATCACATGACAGTAGCTCATTGCCAGCTCAGTCAAGTGCAAAGCCCAGTTCCAAAATTCAGAAATCATTTTCACTGGACCAGTCTTACTACTCTAGTGTTAGTGATCCACAACCCAAAGAAGTTTCTAGTGACCAATCAGATTCACATTATATTCCTTCTGACCAATCACAACCCCCAGATCAAAGTGCCAACTTCACGAGTGAAAATACCAAAAGTCTAGATTCTTGTGTCAGTCCTTATGCTATGACCTTGTACCCTTTTGAAGGTCAGTCTGACAATGAACTCTCCTTTGATACCAATGAGATAGTGTACCTTATTCAACACATAGATGACCAGTGGACAGAGGGAGAAATTGATGGCAGAATTGGACTCTTTCCTACCTGTTTTGTCTCCATCATTGTAGACTGTCCCTATGCCTTTAGCGAATCTGAGCCAGTCAACTCAACAGAGGCCAATGCTTCAGAAGAGCATTATCAGCAGTCAGATGAAGAAGAGGAGAAAAAATATAAAGATCTGGATATTAATGAAAATAGAAACTCATCTAAAGTTAATGTGACCTCAAACCATAAAGAGAAGTACAATAATTCCTGTACAGTTCAAGGAGAGCATGGGTTAACAAGACAGGAAGAGGAGTCGGAGTTTGCCCTTGTCTTGTATTCCTTCTCTGCAGAATCTGATCAAGACCTCAGTGTTACTGAGGGCGACACAGTTCAGGTTATAGAGCATGTTAATGCTGAATGGGTGCGGGCCAGGGATGAAAATACCGGGAAATCTGGACTCGTTCCGTCTGCTTTTCTTGACATCGTTAGCGGTAGTCCCATTCAGTTAAAAGTGGAGGGTGATAGAAATAGTGAATATGAAGTGACCTTGAATGATGGTGAATGTGAACAGACTTACCAGCCTCAAGGACTTGGAACATCTGTTGACAAAAGGAAAGCCAAGATTGATGATAGTAGTAAAAATGTGTCTGATCAACAAGTTAAGCCTGAAGTTTCAGCAAGTGCAAGTGTTCGGGAATCAAAAAACAAAGTAGCACATGAAACAACTAATCACAGTATACATACAAACAACAAAAAAGAGGCATATCCTGCTCACAGTTTTAACTTTACATTAGAACAAAGATCAGTGCTACCTGTTAAACCTCAATTAAACCCCAAACCTGTGGTCAAGCCCAAACCTAGCCTCTCCCCAAAACCTCTCCTTCCAGACAAAATGAAATTACAACCTGTGAAGGAGGTGCACGATAACGAGGCCACATTGCTCAAATCCTCCTCAGCACAAGTTCTACGCCACAACGAATCCAGCAACACACTACAGAAATGTTATTCTAACAGCGAATTGTCAAGTCCAGAAACTCTCAAAACAGAAAACAGAGGAGCAACATTTTCATTCGGTGATGTAGATGCATCAAAATCTTTGAATGACTTGATTTCAGGGGAACTGTCAAAAGCTAAAAGTGATGGGAGACTTAATGTTACTGAACAGAAAAGGGCAAGTGTTCCAACCCAGCCAATCAGACCAGTCCTCCAAAGGGGGCAAATCAGTAGCCAGTCATTTGATAACTCCTCCAGTGTGAACAATGCTACTGATTCAAAAAGACACTCTGTAAATTTTCCTTTGCATAATCAGACAGCACAGCAATACTTGACAAATGATGACTTTGTGGGGAATTTCTCAAGTGGAAACTCCATCTTCTTTGTGGACCCAGTCCCCTCTGGAAAAAGCCATCCACCCATGAGGAAACCCCCACCCATTCCACAAAGGTTATTTGACCAGGCCTCAGAATTTGACCGTAGACCTTCCCTAAGGAAAGCTCCCCCACCCCGTCCCATGGGTCCCAGACTAGCATCGGCCCCTCCCACTGAGCCACTGGTACCTGTAAAGGTGACAGAATCAAAGCATACTGACCAGGTGCCCAGGGTAAGGCCCTCCAGACCGGCTCCCACACGTCCTGCCCTCACCTCTCCTGCAGTGACTCGTCCAGTTCCCACTCGACCAGCACCGTCCAGACCCCAGGGGCCACCCGCTCAGGTGGCTCCTCCAGAGGAACTCATTACCCTGGATGTTGAAGTGAAAGGTAAGTCACCATAATGTTTCATGCAGCACAGCTGCTGTCCGGTTAGTTCTAGATTTCACAATCCTTGCTGTTTTGTCAGTTTACTGATAGATCAAGATTTCACTTTGCTTGCCTTGGTGTTTTTAGTTTTGGTAGAATTTTTTCCCTACATTTACCTTGATTGTTTGTTAAGTTACACAGAAACACCTCGTAAAATGACATTATAATTCTCTGTGATTCCTTAAAAGGACAAACAGTGAAAACAAAGGGTCACCTGACACGACCCTGATACACCCTGATAATAGTCAGACCCTGATAATGACCATACACAACCCCACCCACTCACTATGCATTGGTATATAGTAGATGTATATCACTCGGTATGCATTGATATCTAGTAGATGTATACCTCTCGGTATGCATTGATATATAGTAGATATATATCACTCGGTATGCATTGGTATATAGTAGATGTATATCACTCGGTATGCATTGATATATAGTATAATTATATATGTACACATACATATAATGGTAGATGTTTTTGGTTGGCATTTTATATGCGTAGGTTTGTACAGCAAAGAAAACTAAATTGATGAATATAAGGCCAGATTTGTTTATAGATTATTTTATAAGTGTACTTTGTACAGTGATCTCAAACAAGGGCTCCTTTAGGTCTGTAGAGGTGTAGGTGTCTTGTTTGAGATTTATGGTACATGTATATGTATGTATCTTCAACTTGACCAAAATATGATAAGCACCGTAGGGTGAAATAGTGGACGCTTGTTTTTGATCTGTAAATATCTGTATGTGATCTAACTTGGCCCCAATATGAATATAAGTTGTGGAAACCATTGGAAGTTAATATGAACCATGATTACTAAACATAGATACAACTGAGTTTCTAGGTGAGTGAAAAGTATATGCATACTTGAACATAAAATATGAAAACAAGTGAAAGGTGTACAGTTAAGAATATACAGCCCATGGTATTTGGAATATTTACTATCATTCAGCTTCAAGTTACCTTCATTCATAAAAATCATATTAAGATAAACAGCAAAAAATTGTGTATTTACCGGTATTTGTATTGTGTATGGAATACTTTTTTGTTGAATTAAGTTAAGGATCGCTGTGAATTATGATACATGTATTACCAAATGACTAGATTTCTCTGGAATAGCAGTTTTTACCTCAGGGAATTCCCTGTCACTAGCCTGTTTTACTTTGCTGATGTTAGGATAAGATTGGTTTTTTTTTTTTGGCATTAGAATCCCTACCTTCGTTTTCCTGTGTAGAACGTGTCACAGTAGTAAATGTATGAATAAACTGTGCCTACAGGTAAAGAAGGGGGGGGGGGGGGGGGTACCAACGGAATGTCCTTGGATGACCTTTGAATTACATGTAGTTATCTTTAGGATACAGTTTATCAAAAAAGTAAGTGGCCAATAGAAATTACTTTTTAATTTGTTTTTAATGAGGGAGAAAGGAAGATGAGCAGAAAGAATGAGGCAGAGCATGGTAGTTCTATAAGGAGTAAAATTCTAAAAAAAAATTGTCATATTTTGAAGATGGTTTATAGGATAGAGACAAGGATGTGCTAAAACTTCTCTCTCAGATTTTACTTGATTTATAATCTTCAGCGACAAGGAAATATTACAAGTGCATGTACATGTACATTCTACAAAAATTCAGCGCCCAATCTGCTGCTTTTATGAAAAAGTTGTCGGCGGGTGGTATTTTTGGTATAATTAAAGAATATATCAAGATGATATATCAAGATTAATTATTTAGAGTTTGTTGAATTTCGTTTTAAATTATCTACAAATGAGGGTAGTAAACATCCCTGACACTAGTCGGTGTATTGACAAGAGGAAGATACAGATTTGAACACAATTTCTGTATTATTCAATCAAAGTTGTTCGAATCCTAGCTGTATATATATTGGTGGTAATCATTCTGAGCTGTGTTCTGGTACATGTATGTAAGCATATATGCATATAAATGTACGTGGACAGTAATACATGTACACGACATGATCTCCTTCAGCATCTATAACCACACAGGTTTATGTAAGTTTAGATCACCAGGTGTTGTGTACCGGGTACATGTATATATCTATACACATGTACATGAAAGTTATGTCAGGATGACAGTTTACTATCAATTGTTTCATGTCAAGCCGCCCACCCCTACAATAGAAAAAGGAAACATTGATATAATTTGTGATTAATTTGTGATAAGTTGAATTTTTGTCTGAAATCAGTTGGCTATCACATGTCTTTACATGTAATTTCGCAGTTGCTTAATATACAGTAAAGATAATAAATGATCTAGATATGTTTTTATCTCTTTTATCTCAAGTTGGTTTATTTTGTTAGTTGAATCTCACTCCCTTGTTGTGGCAGACCTAAGAAAAAAAATTAAAGACCTTGAAATGGACATTGAGGTAATTGAATTTAGCTTCTTTAAGTTGAAATCAGTATGAATAGATATTTTCTGTCACACACTCTTAAGAATTATCTCTATCTAATAATTTCAGAATTTCGAAAAGTCCCGGTCTGAACTTGAAAAGAGTCTAGAAGACAGTGATAATGAGGAAACCAAAGAGAACATTCAATTCAACACAGACAACATTAGCGGCCTTAACTTAGAGCTGAGTGCTCTAAAGAGTAAGTAGAGCGAGTCAATGTATAGATGAAGAACTGTAGCATGCAGGTATCACAGAAAAATTTTCTGGGAATATAATGTGCGTCAGCTAGTCATGTGGACTGTAGTTTAGAGTAAGTATCCATGCTTGACTCTTGCTCATGCTCTAGAACGTTCAATTGTGGAATAATTTACTAGTTGTGATGGCGAATGACTTTGTAATTCACATCTTTAAAGCTCTCATAATATGATTTCATTGTTCTCTGTGCATCGATCTCCTATTTTAAAGTATCTATTACAGTTGCACGCAACATGGTGTAAACATATTGCATTAAGATATGTGCTTAATCAAGTGTACATGTAAATTAACTTGTTAAGAAATAAATTGCTGCGAAATATCTCACATGTAAATATAATACATTATATATATGATAATCAAATGTACATGTAAATTAAGTTGTTAAAAAATAAATTGCTGCGAAATATCTGGCATGTTAAGATAATACATTATACATTATATATATGCTAAATCAAATGTAGATGTAAATTAAGTTGTTAAAAAATAGATTGCTGCGAAATATCTTGCGTGTAAATATAATGCATTAATTTTGCAGTATTTAAATTTCAATGGTAATTCAAATTTTACAGAGGATCTGATAGAATTGTGTCCTGAAGAGGGGGATATAGAGGCTCAGAAAGAGGCTGAGAGGAAGAGGAAAGAGGCGGAAAAAATTGAACTGGAGGAGGAAAGAAAGAAGAATGAGGAGATGAAGGAAAAGCGAAGGGAAAAGCGAGGACGGGTGATAGAGGAGTTGATTCAGACAGAGAAGGACTTCCAGCAAAGCTTAGGACTGTGTATAGAGACATTCTTATCTCCCAATGCTGATAGGGTGAGGAAATCAGTGGACTCTGATGTCATAACATCCTACATTTTTTTTCTCATATTTTGATTAAATATGGTGTAAATAGTAGCTTGATTTAAAAAGAACTAAAGAAAGTAGCTAGGTTCTTTTGAATCATCTCATATTGCGAGAAATCAGAATGTGCCTTCTACCCAATAAAAGTTTTGATTAATCTGGATACAATGCTTATATGTTTGCATACCTACTGCATTCTCACTGTACATATTCAACTGCTAATTTCGCTCATTATTTCATGAGTGCAAATGGCTTTGATTAAAATTTTTATTCAGTTAAGAAATTTAACAGCAGTTTATATATTTATTTTGTGTTTGCAAATAATGTATGGAATATGACAGTAAAGCAATAATTACAGTTCCTCCTCGCTGAAAAACATGTCAGTATTTAATAATGTAAATGTATCAGAGTTACCATCCATGACAATACTTCTATCCTTAAGAAATACAGTTGAATTTCGATATCTCAAACACTGATATCTCGAATACAATGGATACGTTGAAGTGATTTGTAAGTCCCAACCACCTATTTTTTAAAAGTATTTTACACTTGATATCTCTGATACACGGATATTTTGAAGTTTTTTAAACAGACCCATCTAGTTTGAGATAACAAAGTTTGACTGTGCTTCTAACCACAAGAATTATGGTATGCACAGAACTATACACAACAAGGGGTGCTTTAATGTGGTATGCACAGATTAACTCAGTATTCTATTTCATTCAGCACCCAGAGGTGGATGTTGGCATATTGATGGGGAACATTGAGGATGTGGCAGACATGTCCCAGAGGCTTCTGACTGCCCTGGAGGGCGCGGTGCAGGGCAAAGGGTTTGAGGAGCAAGTCATAGGTAAGTACCATAAACAGGTGATCATTTAAATTAAATCAGTTTTACAACATTTATAATAAATATTCTGTACAATGCTATTCATGTTAAATTAAAAATCACTGCCTTAGAATATTGATTAAATGTTGTTCTGACATTATAAAGCAAAATATTAAGTGAAATAATGAGCTATAAACATAATACAAGTGCCTTGATTTGATACATGGGGGTATGAAAAAAAAAATACCTAGACACTGGATACTGAACTGCTCTAATTAGGTTACCACAACTTGATTGCTCTAAGTACCGGTGTGTTACCACATGGTTTATGTTACCACAACTTGATTGCTCTAAGTACCGGTATGTTACCACATGGTTTATGTTACCACAACTCGATTGCTCTAAGTACCGGTATGTTACCACATGGTTTATATTACCACAACTTGATTACTTTAAGTACCGGTATGTTACCACATGGTTTATGTTACCACAACTTGATTGCTCTAAGTACCGGTATGTTACCACATGGTTGTAGGGGTATGTTTTGTTCTGATTTGTTGCCCTGTTGTTGTAGGTGTCTGCTTTGTGATTCTGGCAGAGGACATGAAGACGGCCTTTGCTCCGTACTGTCGTAACCATGACCAGGTCATCATGCTGCTGGAAAAGGTACGCTGTAGTGGTATCAGCATTTTTAAAATAAGTTGGTCAAAATGTGCCGTGTCTGGATTTAACAAGCTGATCTATAAGTGTGGCATATTGTAGTAGATTATTACAGCACGTAGAAGATTATTACAGCACGTGCTCTAGTCTTGTTCTGTATTTAAAAACAGTTGAATATCCATTAAACCACAATAAAACAAGAAATAATCATTTACTTTTATGAATTTAAGATAAAGTTTGAAAATATTTAGATTAGAAATACAAGTACAGCAAAACAAATATAAAGGGATATGTGGAATTTACTACTGTACAACTAATAGAATTTTATGTCCCATCAAAGTATATTTTATATAAGACAATAATATTCGTCGTTTTCATTGGCTGTAAGTACATCACGTGACATTTGTCCTTTTTGATATCACTTGACAAGGGTCCATATAACCACATATCGACCTACAATGAAGTCCATGATTTTAAATATAAACCTATAAATGGAAAACAATCAAGCTAATATGAAATTTAATAACAATTAATTTACTGCTATAACAAAGCATTTGTTAATCAGATATTGTATATACATGTATCTTAATTTCATGTAATTGTTATTTCAGTATGAGGAGAATGAATCAGTAATGGTGTACATTAACAAGATGCTGGAACGCTTAAGACAGAAGACTGTAGTGTTTGATTTGGGGGCTCTGCTGATTAAACCGGTACAGAGGATCCTCAAGTACCCACTCCTACTCAACGAACTCTTTAAGGTCAGGAATCCAAGGTCACTTGTTGAAAAATTCGAAAGAATTGCTGACATTTAAGGGAAAGGAATTTTTATCTCCTCCTGAAAAAGGCATTTGTATGGAGTTTGATTCTCACTGTAGTTTAGTGTGTGGAGATAATGCTGTATGATTAAAAAGTAGGGTCTACATTCATGTCACCTATTATAAACTTCAATGATCTTAAGCCATAAACTATTAGTAATTTATGCAGATGTCGCTGCCACTAGTAGAGAGCAAAATGAATGTACCAATATTACTTACATTGTTTTACTTAAGAATTCATGTTGTTCCTCTCTTATTTAGTCAACGGAGGATGATCATCCAGACAAAAAGGAAATTCTAAACGCCATTAACGCCATGACTGAGGTGGCATCAGCCATCAATGAGTATAAACGCAGGAAAGACCTAGGTTAGGAATCTGCACATTACACTCACTTAGAAATTTGTACATGTATGTCTTATACATTATACATTTATACATCTATACATACCGTTACGGTGTTCTTTTTTACAGTCTTCAAATACAAGAAAGTGTCCGATGAATCCTTAGGGGACAAACTTGCCAAACTCAGCTTCCACACAATCAAAAAGAAAGGCAGCAGGTTCAAAGGTCGAATTAGCACCAATCTTGGATTGTCACTAGTGAGTCCTAGAAACAATTGCAGTTAAACATGCTTATAGTGAATTCAGTAACAACTACAATACAATAATTACAGTAAAACATGCTTACAATGAATTGTAACAATTACATGTACAATACAACAATTACAGTAAAACATGCTTATAATGAACTGTTACAATTACAATACAACAATTACAGTAAAACATGCTTATAATGAACTGTAACAATTAATGTACAATACAGCAATTACAGTAAAACATGCTTATAATGAACTGTAACAATTACATGTACAATACAACAATTACAGTAAAACATGCTTATAATGAACTGTAACAATTACAATACAGCAATTACAGTAAAACATGATTATAATGAACTGTAATAATGAACTGTAATAATTACATGATTGTACAATACAACAATTACAGTAAAACATGCTTATAATGAACTGTAATAATAACATGTACAATACAACAATTACAGTAAAACATGCTTATAATGAACTGTAATAATAACATGTACAATACAACAATTACAGTAAAACATGCTTATAATTAATTCAGGCAAAGTCAGTTTTATTCCTCTAGGTTTATTTATTATAATAAAGTATTTATAAATTTACTTGGTTTATTGAATTATGTTACTTTATAACAAATCAAAATGGTTTTTTTTCTGGTGCTTTGCTACAAGCATGTCTTACTCTTCTGATACATTCGTTAACAGTTAAATTAAATGTGACTGCATGTGTACAAAGGAAAATCTTGATAGCTGTGAAGCATTTATTTAGGTGATTTAGGGCTCACAAAAAGCTTGATGGTTTATTTGTTAGATCAAAGATGAGAGTTTTGACCGAGAAGAAAACAAGTTTAGACAGCTAGAGAAGATGGTTAAAGTGTTTGTCAGGAATACACAAAGCCTCATGGATCAGTTACAGGTATTTTTTTGTTCATGGTTGTTGCTACTTTTAAGTACTGTTCTGATGGAGTCCATTGTTTCAGATTTTCTCTATACATGGTAGTTGCCCATGGTAACATGATTCCAAAGAATAAACCTTAACGTACCGTATTTTCGGGAATGTAGGTTGATACTTTTTTCCCCTGACGCCTGACCCTTGATCTATATTGTGCTTCGACCTATTTAAGTGTTTTTGGGGGGAAAGGGGGGGGGGGATACATTTTTCATGTAAAATGCTCAAAATTTCTCAATTAGTAGTATACACAGCGATATTTTAGCGCTATATACCAAAGTTGACCTATATGAACTCTTTTTTATTTTTTTGCCAAAATCCGATAGTTTGACCTATATATAGCATTTACCTACATGTATATTCCCGAAAATATGGTAAATGTCATTATATTTAAGTATAAGTTTGGTTATTGAAATGTATGGGTAAGAGCTACCTATACATAATTATGAAAAATACAAGGATTTTACAGTCAAATGAATGTGAAATTGTCGTAAGTTTTATGTGTAACTATATAAGAAAAATACAATTGAATTTAGTCTAGAAAGTGTGTTTGAAGCATTACAGTACACGATGGATGTTTTGTAGGAGTCGGTGACCTGCCATGAGTGTATGGTAGCAGACCTGGCTGACTTCTACGATGACAAGCAGAGTAACGCTGAAATGCAGAAATATCAAGAAGCTCAGGAACTTCTAGACAGGAAGCATTTACCCCTTTTTGTTAGTATATTTAGTATTCTTTTATGTTTATTCAGATATATTTACAATAATGAGTTCTTATTTTAAAGGATATGATCTTATTATAAGACTATGGTAGTAAAAAGTGATATATTGTTGTACATTAATACATTATTGTGTATTATACTAGTGTTGTTGCAATATTTAGTGCTTCTTATTATTAAAGTACATGTAAACAGTTATGTTGTATTTATTATTACCTCTGACATATTGATCTCTCATTAATGTGTTGGGACTTTAACAGCAAGAGACGGTGCGAGACATGGTGACCTCCCCTTTGAACACTCTCCTGGCCCTGTTTGAGGCACCCAGTAAGGTCATACAGAAAAGGTTCGACAAGTTACTAGATTACGACTCCATGCAGAGGAAGGTCACAGACGGAAGGGTGAGGGTCATTACGTGTACTGCATTTTGTAAAATAAAATGTTGAATACTGTATACAGGGATATTTTTGGCCCGAGTAATTTTTGCCCTTCTACACTTGCAACAGTTTCGCCCCGTCTTCAATTCGCTCAGACACAGTTGTGTTTTAAGAGAGATAGTTTGAGACATAGGAATTTGCCAAGTCTTAAATTCGCCCACTGACAACGAGGGCAAAACGGACGAAAAAAAAACTGGGAGCGAATATTTCCCTGTAAACAGTACATTGTAGAATGGCTAAAATTAATTACTAGGGTATATCTTTGATAAGTTATATATCAATATATATATATAAGTTGTATATCAATGAAAAAATATAGGTACAGAATAAAGTGTCAAATCTATAATTTCATATTTCTTTCTATGTACATGTAGGTCATAATAATTTCAGAAACATCATTTCATATTTTTCAGTACATATTTCATAATGTACTATAATCTTACAATACTGTATGAGATTGGTACCTGTACCGTTTGTATGTAGATGCCAGAGAAGGCCCTACAATCGGTGAAGAACGATTACGAGGGTCTGAATGCCCAGCTTCTAGACGAGCTTCCCAAGCTGTACAGCTTGTCCCTCCAGCTCCTACAGGGCTGTATTGCGGCCTTCGTGCAGGCCCAGCGGGAGTATGTCAACCAGCGATCCCTGCAGCTTGCGGATACCCTAGATGTAAGTAATGGAAAAAAAGCAGATTTACTTGTACTGGGTTAATCAAGCATTTTAGTGGATTCAGTGAATAGATAGCACTGGTTTTGTTGTTTTGGAACTTTGGAGTACATTGTATTATAATTTTACAAACACAGAATGACTAGTTTTAGATCTTCCAAACATTATGTGTAATCTTTTAGCTGTGTGTATGGTATTTGAGACAATTTAGCAAATGCTTATGCATTTTATTTTTATTTTTTTAAAACATCTTTTATATGATTTTTTTAACAACTATATTTTTATTTATCATATTATTTTCTTTTACCATTAATTATTTATACATGTGTACTGAATATCTATGTGTATTTGCAGCAAATCTCACTGAGCTTTTCTTATCTTTATTTGTCCAGTTTCTGTTTTACAGCGAATTACAAAATACCGGTAGAGTTTTCAATAGCTTGCTGGATTGCTCAATAGGGGATACAATTTGGTCAGCCAGGTATCGCATCAGGTCTGAATCTAGGTATTGTGGTTACTCAAGTGTAGATTGTTATTTTTCATTCAACCCATTCATATTGCACAAAGAAAGCCTCTAGAACACTCTATCCTATTGTTAGTTATTCTATTCATAGACCTTTGAAAAGAATGTTCACCTGGGCAGCACTGGATTCTAGAGTATCAGTTCTGCTCAGAATAACTTGAAAAATATTTCATTATTCAAAAGACATTTCTAAAGAAACAAAAGGGAAACTTATACAAGTGTAAACTTAAAAAGAATGATTATTACCTGTACATTTTGGTTCCACAATACCTAACAATACAATAACAACATACAGCACCAATAGTATTTTTGTACTAAGGCTGCTTTTAAAATTAGTTCAAACTAAAGCAATGCTGTTGGATAAAATATATAAAAATATCTTTCCAACAAAAAACCCTCAAAAAATGCAAATGATTAGTAGATATAACCCACTTCTTGTGAAGTCATACCTGAGTAATCAAGTGACCTAGATTCAGACCTGATGTGATACCTGGCTGACCAAATTGTATACCCTACTGAGCAATCCAACAAGCTATTGAAAACTCTACCGGTATTCTGTAATTCGCTGTAAGTCTCATTTTTCCTCCAAACAACAGTACCCCAAAAAAAAATATTAATCTTTCCTTTAAAACCATATACATTGTAATTTGATTTTATTTTGGCAGAGTTCCAATTCAATTTCAAAAAAATGTATTTAATCTTTCCTCAAAGTCTGCAAGTTAGAAATCACAAAAAACGAATAACAAAGAACTTAATACATTGTAAATCTATTTTGTTATCAAATGCAAAAATTTGCACAATGAAATTTTTGATGTATACATAATATGTGTAAACTTAGCTTAGCTTAATGATTTTCACATGTGGTCTCATAATAATATTTTTTGCTATTTTGCTTGTTTTTCATATTTTGACTTTTCTGACCTCTGTTGTTGAGCTTTTATACAAAAGGCATTTTGTTTACAGAAAGTGACTCAGCATGAAATAGCCACTAAATCTCAATCACCCAACATTTCCACTGTAAGTCTATTGACAGTTCTGTGTCTCTCAATCTCGCTGACATGGTTACTGATATACATGTACACTACTGTCCGCTGTCCAGCATCATCAGTACAGAGAATATAGCTTTATGTATGCTTTGCATGATCCCTTTAGTTTTAGATTGACCAATGCTTTTTTATGTTTGCATGTTGCCAGGATTTTAAGCTAGACAGTTGGTAAAGGTGATGTAAATCTTGCAAGAATAGAACAGAGAAATGTAACTGGATGGTTTACCATGTTATTAAGCTATGCAAGGGACTGCATGATATTTGGTGATTTAGGGGTTATTAAATTAGAGTACATTTACCTCTGATATTCCTTGGAATTAATTTTTTTGCTGTCTAAAAAAAAAAATTGATGAATAAGACGAGAATACAGATAAATGGTAATCATTATATGAGGTAACTGTTATTTAACTTTTATTCAAAATGACTTGATTTTGCCACTGACTAGAAATAAAATGGTTTGCGGCAACAATTTTTTTGCGATATCAATCCCAAGTATGAAATTTTAAACAAATCAAGGCACAAATAAACTAGTTTGTGACGAGGAATATTTGTAACAATGAAATTCTCGCAAACCTTATGGAATTTTCTGCAAGTTGGTTTATTGGTTTATAGTTTCATGTTTACAGAATTTCAGTAATTAGGCTATACTGATCCTTTTTGATATGAAACATATCAGGAATTAGGCTATACTGATCCTTTTTGATATGAAACATATCAGGAATTAGGCTATACTGATCCTTTTTGATAGGAAACATATCTGATAGAAATAAACAATAAACTATTGAGAATTAACTGAAATAGTAAACAATACAGACGGTTTGAATTTCTAGGACAGTACTGAACAAGGAATAATTTTTGTGACTGCTATTTGTAGCTCCCCTCTCTGCTGTCTTCCACGGATAATCTGATCGATGTCTTCAACATCCGCCATGTGGCTGTGGTGGATAAGATGTCCTGGCTCAGCTTCATTCCCAAGGGATTCAATCCCAAAGTGGACGCTCTGAAACAGCCTGACAAGAAAGGGAAGAGGCCATCACTGGCTGTAAGTAAAACAAACACTTAGTACATTGATTGCTGATAAAGGTACACTGATAACAGAAATTAATCTCCTTGGATAAATATCTATCATTCTTATTATAATACTTTGTCCAATAAAATATTCTGAGGTACATGTATTATGCAATTCTATCAACATTTAAGGATATTTTTTTCTTGGGGTTGGGGGATGTCTTATTTCATTGTATGTGTCAAAGTTCTTATTTTATGTATAATTATGTATTTTCTCTTTACACTTCCCATTTTGATATTAGGAGGAGACAAGTAGCTCTCAGAGTCAAAGTCAGAAAGTTTACCTCCAGCAGAAATTTACTCCTGACAAACTGTACAAGGTAACCCAGAGTTACCTAGCAACAGATCTGATGGACCTGTCCCTGAATACTGGTGACCTTGTGGGGGTCATACAGGAAAAGGACCCCATGGGCAACAAGGACAGGTGGTTTGTGGACAATGGGGGTAAGAAATGACCCTTAATTTCTTCTATTACCAGTTCAGTAATATTGATTGGTATGCGGAAAGTTATGGTGGAAAGTTTTTCTCGACCATAATGCTGCTTAATGCATACTGTAACAGAATTTCTTTGTACTATAGTATTTAAAAATTCTTTTAAAAATGAGTTGAACTCTTTATTTTTTTCAGCTGCCAAAGGATTTATTCCAAATCGTCTTCTCCAAAAGTCCCAGAGCCCAGATACTGCTGTACATGAAGAAACGAATCAGATTTATCCAAACATCTCAGTGCCAACTTCACCTATTTCACCCACAGTGATTGGTATGAGACAAAATGTGCCTTTCGTTGGAAGTCTCAGCTCTCAGGGGTCACCTCTTGGGGGTCAAGGTCAGAGTAGAAGCTCAGTGGATGGAGGTCAGAGTTCAGGTCCAAGGTCACCTCAGACTGCTACCCTGGTCAGCCAGCAGAGTTTCAGTAAGGAGTTAGATGACTTTTTAGTTGAAGACATGACACCTGACTTACCCTCTACAGAGGACGGTGTTCAGCATGAATGTGAGGAGGTAAGATGCTGACATAGACACATACAAGACATCATGTGTCTGTTTTGTTTTAGTCATTCTGCAAGCAATTGCAGATTAATAAAATATGTACATGCATCTTTTAATCTTTCTTGCACCTCATTTAAGACTTTCTTTCCAAGTCAAGAATTTCAAATTTGTTCCCGGATTTCTTAAGTACATGAATAATTTGTTCTACAAGTTATTTGTTTTTCTTACAGTTTTACTATGCAGGATATCCTTTCCAGTCCCGGGCAGGAAATGAAGTAAGTTTATTTGAAGGTCAAGTGGTGACAGTTTACGTCAAACACGACCAAGAGGGTAACAATGAGTGGTGGTATGTGGATGCTGATGGGGTCAAAGGTTATGCTCCATCTAATTACCTTCAACCAATGAGCTGATGGGGTCAAAGGTTATGCTCCATCTAAAAACCTGCAACCAATGAGCTGATGAAACATCCATGAATGTTAACTGTGACAGGGATTCACAGAACCATCCAGGAATCCATGGAAAAAGATCTGGAATGTGGCGTTACATTTATAATGGTGGTAAAAATTACAATGAAATATCAAATTATGTGTGGAAAGTGACAATTCACAATGGTTGATATATCTGCTGTATTTCACAGGGTCTCTCTTATTTACTGGTACGCCATGAGCAGTATTTAGATAAGCTACGTACTCATCTGTAGAGTTGTTAGTTTTGTTTTGTGGTGTTTGTTGTGTATGTACATGTATCTTTTTGTTGGTGTTTTTGTACTTTTTTTATGTTATCCAAAGAAGACATGTTTCAATGTATACCGTAATCAGGAAGATAACCTGCCACTGAGAATTTACCAATGTGTTGTTATTATTTCTAAGCAAGATTTACGAATATTAACTTAGCATTATTTTTAAAATTTTGTAGAAAACAAATTTGTAAATGAAAATGCATGTACATATTTTCAAGTCAACAATGGCATTACGACACATGTATTTTAACCTGTATTTTAAAATATGTATAACATTTACGAAAGTTTTACTTTTTCTTCTCAATACCTTATGAAAGATTAACACAATCGTCAAGATACATAACTCTTCATATGCATAATGTCTTAGGGTACAGATTAGATTTGATATGTATAAAACTTAGCATTTTTACATTGTAATATTTTAATAGATTGTAGTAACTATTTATTATGAGTATAGAGTTTGTATATACTTGACCTATGTTGTGTGTTGTATAGCTATACCTTAGTTATCGGCTTGAGATTATGACTTTGTGGCAACGTTGATTTTTTTTTATACTGATGTCAGTGTAGCCCTGATGTTGATGTTTTGACTGGGCTCCAGTTGCTATGTGGTGCTTTTACTGAACATGCTGTGATATTTGTACTGTGTCTGTAGATTTCTCTTGTATGTACAGCAGTTGTATCTTCATGTATGTACATGTATTACCCTATGATAAGACAATTCCATTCCAGTTTCTATGCAAAGTAGAAGGAATGTTATAGCCTCTTTCTAAAATTTTAGAATTTTTGTGAAAAAAAAATATACAAGTTGTATCTTTCCTTTTCATGGTTATGCATGTTTTTTCTGGTCATTTCCCAGTATATTGGGAATTATTCTTTTACGCCTCATGATTTGAGGGTTTACAATTTAGCTATTCTTGTACTTGTAGTTACTCATCTACATGTATATACTCGTACATGTAGTGCATTTGCTGTAGCTTTTGCATTTTTTTAATTCTTTGTTTAATCCCTCATTCAAATTTCTTGGAATTTTCTTCAGAATTGTATTTAGTACTGTTTTACAAAGCTGGTTGTCCTAATCTGAAATATATTATGATGGTACACTATAAAAGTGGTCTTGTATGTATGTTTCATTGAAACCCTTTTCTCTCTAAATTATTGTTATTAAAACACAAATACCAAATCAAGTTTTTATTAACCACTTGTTCCTGTGCAGAATTCTTGCACTCTTTCAAACAGATGAGGGCATATTCTATTCCCATACATATATCTACAGGCATTTACATGAAGAATTTATAACCTGTTCCAGAAAAAAAATTAACCCCTTTTTATTTTACCAAGACATCATGTAGAATTTGTATGTTTGTATAGATGTATTACACAATACGCACAATATATTGAGGCCCTATATAACAATAAATATTGATGATAGATGCTAGAATACTAAACTATTGTCTTTCACACCAGCTAGAGCATTTATCCTGCCTAATATATAGTTTGTTTCGGAGTTTTCTCGCCTTCACATTCCATTTGTTAATTAATGTCTATATATGTAAATTTATATATTTCTTTTTTAATTTAAACAAAGATACCAGTCTTGTTGTATGTTATATTTTTATACTCTGTGGTAGTGGGTGATTTTGATACACATGTATAACAATTAGTCTGGATTATTTTGGGGGGGGCTATGAAACGGGTGTTTTTTTTTAAGGACTTTTTCACTCTACTACTAAAAATTGATGTGTAAACAAAGCTAGATATGAAAACTGGCTGTTATAACAGGACATGCAATAATATGATTGTCAACAAAAAAATGAATGTATTGTAAGATTAGTGAATTATTATTGATATTTAATTTGTTTGACCTTAGGATTACTAATACCTACCATTTTTTCCCTTCGTTGGAAGTTGGAAGCTTTGATGTTTGCAAATATAAGGATGTTAATCTATTTATCTATAGGGTTCTAAGCAGTATTACCGGTGTGTGTATTTAACATGAAATATTATCTAATTAAATGTATAATCAAGTTACATTAACGTGTACAAGTCTACTACTCATCTGCCTTATGTAGTCTGTATTAATTTTAAGTACCTTAATTATCAGAGTATTGTTCTTGTAGAGGAGAGTTGAAATGGTTCTGCTGATCAAAAAATTAAAAGTATTTTGTTTTCAAAAATTATAGATTACAGAAGTTTGTGATTGGAATAAAATTACTTTTCAATTAATTTTTGTCCACCAAACACAGGTTTAGTTTGCATTTTTTTTTGTTTTGATTTACATTCATTTAGTGAAATGGCCATAGTTATTATGTTGTATTTATACATTTAGATATATTTATTGTGTATGTTTTACATATGATGTACATCTACAGTCAATGCTGAATTTGCCCAGTTGATACATGTATAATTGTTGCTCAGACGGAAAATAATTCAAGTCAATAAAGTTACTCCTCACTCTCTAGAGCTGATATTTATTACAGGTTAATTTGGTTTTTTGAATTCTTATTTTGTTTATGCGATCGATCATGTTAATTTTGGCCTGAAAAATACTACCAGGGCATAAACAGGAAAGATAAAGTTATCTTGGTAAAGACATTCCAAGTGTAATTCTAGAGTTATTGGGCCTCTTTTCATAAACAGCTGTTCAAAGGGAATGAAGTGCCTGTACTTAATAAATGCATTTTTAATCACTTTTTCTTTTCATACATAGATATTGTCAAACAGATCATATATCCCTGTTCCGTGCATCTTTTGACAGTGGGTACATAGCGAAGTAAGCTGATAAATTGACTCTGTAGATAAACGGGCACTGACTTTAATCTCAGAATTCCTATTTCTATGCTTCCAATCACCTATGTTGTGATTTTTGCTCTGTCGGAACAAAGAACCTACAAACGAACAACAAAATTAATGGTCCTTCTGCTTTTCTTTCTGTTGTTTAATGTACCATTACATCATTTATTGAACATAAATGTTTAAAGGTCAAAGTTGCGTAAATTTTGTCACGTCATGCCACCATGTGCGTTTTTCAAAATTGTACTTCGGGAGTGTGTATTAAAATATTTATATTTGTGTATATCTCGTTATCTGCCGTAGTTTTGACAGTTTTGGTTGAGTTTGTGAACCCTATGTTTCTGTGACCAGTAATTGACCCTCTATCCTTATAAAAATGGCTGCAGTTTTCAGGTCTACATAAATATTGATTAAATGCCATTGTTTCAATTAGATTGATTAAAGATAAATTATCTGCCAGACACAATGTATGTGATACTTATCAATGCACACAGGGTGTGCCAACAGATATACAGTTCAATTGATGATAAGACAGGTCTTTTACCAAAGTTCTGTAATACACAGAGACCACAAAATGAGTCTCTACATGTGCTCAAGTTTTCTGTTTGTAAAAATTCTGATGATATGACTTTTCAATTATTTGACACTTTTGTGTGAAAAGTTTTTAGGTAACTGGGTAAAAACTTTCACAATTAAATGGATTTTTTACAATGAGAGTTACTTGAAACAAGATCTAGCCTGAATTGGCTGCAAGAATTGAATGAAGAACATCAGAATAATAATGTGCAAACCCACTGAATAAAGGATTTTTTATTGAAAAAAAAAACTAGCCGCCTTTTATCGCTTCCATTACGTTGTAAACACTTTTAAATGATACTTTTAGGCATCGGTCAATCACTGGAGAGTGATTGCATAACATGCTGAACAACCCTTTTATTGTTTCGGTACACAGTGTGATTTTTGTTCCATTAAGGTCTCCTTTTCTAAAGTGGCTAGGAGTATTTTGCCATTAAAGCAAGCTCTTTGTGTGTATCTAACGTATGGGGATGTTTGTTCAATAGTTAGCTTATATACGTACAACCATTAACAGTAGTTTCTAACGACGTTAAAGGTGGCAGCAGAGTATTTCCTTTTTTAAATTTTTACCCTTGTCATTACGCACCAATATGTACTGATAGCAAATGATAATTAATGGTTGGCACGGGCCTTTACATTGCTGAACAGTCTGGTCTTCAGTGTTTTTATCAAGCCTATTAGATTAGTCATTGATTAGTGGTATATCTGATGTTTGAACATTTAATTTACCCCAAAATGGGCCTTAAGGGCAATGTTGACCTCTGCCTCAGTCAAATGGGAATCAATGGTAATAGCATTCCTCCATTAGAACTACGCACAAGGCCGTCCGTTACTTAGGTACTAATCTTTTCACGTTTTAACGTTATTTTAGTGTTATTGCAAGGAATTCTTAATGTCTTTTTCATTGGTGTTTCTGATTTGTTCACCTTTACTGTTTGCGACTTTCTTTCTCCCTTTTCATAAGGAGCAGGTTATTTCGGTGTTTAAGGGTGATAAACTTTTAGAGTCATGCCATCGGAAAAAATTCAAAATTGATCTCTATAGATCCCTTTGAATTGATTTCTTCAAGCCAATGGTGATTGGGGGTTTTTATTTAACTTTTTTTTTTATATCTGAAAGTCTGCATGAGTATAGAAAATAGCACCAGAACCTGATCTCTTTTGCATAAATCTTTTCAAAACCCAGGATCAATAGCTTTTATGGAGCAAAATTACTTCAGCTAATTATGTTTAAATAAAACCTATTTGAATTAATATCTAAAAGCCTGAAAGAATTTACATAAAAGAAATTAAGAGCTCCTGTTTAAAATGCAATAAAAATGAAAAAAACGCCCCTAAACATTGTAGTTAGTTTAGGATTTTATAACAATGTTTTAAGTTTTATGGTGTAAACTTATCATATTTATTTTTATCAAGTGGCACACTGATTCAATAGAGAGGAAAGTCTTGCAGTGAATTTCTTAAGTATTTAATCCAACCATATCTTAATTTAAATCCATTAATTCACACAACTGTTTATTGGCGGTAGTAAGAATTTAAAGGTCCCATGCTTTACTAAGGATTTCAGTGGTATTGTTACACTGCTACACGCTATAAATATTTGCAAACTTCAGAGGTTTTGAATGGAAGCTAAAACAGCGAATCATTTAAGATAAGTAACAGTAAAAATGGCAGAGAGCAATCACCAGGGGAGGTGAATGGAACAGCCGTGTGTAATGTCCCAGCGCTGTGTAGTTACCGGTCAATTTAAATGTGTGGATGTCTCTATGAGCTGGCAGAAGATGGAGTGAAAAGAAATGTTTCATTTGAAATTTCCTAAATTCAGAGGATATTATACTTGGGAAGAACTAGGGTATGTTTCTTCTATATTTTTTTCCCTTATATATACATAAAGTAATTTTTTTCTGATTGATGTTAATTATGATGTATCAATTTCAGTGAATGAAATTAATACATTGTCAATGACTATGTATTGGTATCAGCTTAATTATTTCAGGACTTTATAAGTTTCAGATATTCCTATTAGATAGGACTCTATATTTTGAAATGATTGTTTTCCATGTACATTTACTAGCTATTTTAATTATTCACCTGATTTGGTTAATTATCTTGAAGCAATTGTAATATAGCTGTCACTAGAATTGTCTGTCAGTTAGATATGGAGTGACTTAAATTATTATATGGAAAATTTTTGTTAGCTCACCCAATCTATAGTCATTGAACCTTCATGTCTCTGATTTTTCAGATGTCTTGCCAGAGCCCTGGGGGTGAGTACATTTCATTACCCATCTCTTCTTTCATTTGAGACTTTGAGCATTTTTCCTTATTGTATTTATTGAAAAGCTGTCATAAATTTAACAGAAATTATGAAGAAACTTTGTTAATTTGAACAAATTGAGTAACATTCAAGTTAAGTATCTAGATAGAGTTTTTAAGCACTATGTTTGAGTTAAAATTCCCAATAAAATGAAGATTTTGTTGTATAGATAAGACTTCAATAGAAAAATCTCTTTAAAATTGAGTTTTGTCTAATTGATATGTAGAAGTTTATAAAAGATTGTAACCCTACTGTTCAAAAGAAAAAAGACTTTTAAATTAGATCTAAGATTTTGTTTTACAAATGAATAAGACAGAGAAATACCCATATTTAACCTAGAGTTGCCTGAAGATTTAAGATTTTTTACTTCATGATAATGAGAGATTTTAACATGTGATTTTTTAAATCTGCAGTGTGTTGGAAATTCTTATGACAAAACTTTGATCATAGGGAAAAACACATACTGGTATACATGCACAGTTGCATATGTAGGTGTACTGTATTTAATACTCAATGACTTATAATCTGAAAAGAAAGAAGTTGGAAGAGAGAATGTGAATCTTACAAACTCATTTATCTATGGAATAAACAGTAGTTTCTCATTTTCATTCTGTTTATACATGCACCTAATTCTTACATGGTATGTAATGGTATGTAATTTATATAAGCTGATATTTTGTCCTAACATTGGACGGTCCAAGGCATGTTGGTGCCTAGGATTGTGAATTTCTTACATAATAGGCAGTTTTCAGCTTTTAACTTTTAAAATATTATTCTTTTATTTCTGCAAAGAAATACAGCTTTCAACTCCATTTCAATTAAGTGGGATTATTTCTACAATTTAAGTAACTTAAAAGCCCTATGACCCAGCAGACAATATACTAAAAGAAGTCTTATGTTAAATTGTCATATTGAAATTAACTGCAAGTCAATGTGTTGATGGGACAAACAGAAGGACTTGATTTTCACTTGATGTGATTAAAAACAAACAATGGAGATTAAATTTTCTTTAATGTCAAGGTGTAAATCTACATCTTAATAATGAGCAGGACAGAATTATTAATTAACCCCATAGGCCCAAGAAAGCACTGGACACCTGATCGTCACAAAGGGCCGGTAAAACCGACATGGAATACAATACACATGCAGCATAATCCTCAAACACAGCTAGATTTAATCCTATGACTTTATTATTTCATTACAGTTGTGCATGACATTGCACTTAATCTTTTGACAAAGAAGATTAGCTGTCTTGATTTAAATTACTTTCAGTAACAGATGAGAAATATGTTGGTCAGTATGGGATTAATTAACACAGGCAAATCAAAAACCTTAAGATTCTTATTCTACACATCCATGGCAACTATCAATGATTAAACTTTAGTCTAAATAGCAGGCAAATTAATAAATATTTAATGTAATATGCTGCTAATGGAGGGAGGAATAATGTTTATATGAGGATGTAATCTTCAATAGAGAGCTTATACAAATTCAGTGAATCTCAATTTGGTATACATGTACATGGAGAGAAAAATTAGATTTAAGATATATACTTTCTTCCTCTTACAACTTTATGACAGTTAAGACATTTTTCATACCAGATTTCTTCTGGGTTTTTGTTTTTACTATATAATCTTTTTCTGAATGCAGGTAGATGTCATCATATGCAATATTTATTTAAAACTTTCACAGGGAACTTTGTACAAATATCATATAATGGCAGACATGAATCTCACTAATTATATATGTTGACTCAGAAAAAGCAGGCTGTATGTCTACCTTCAGCCACTCCTGATTAATGTGCAGTAATCTGTGTATACAATGCGCAGATTTTAAAATAAATTGCAGGCTCGTGTGAACCTGTGTTGACTCATGGATTAAGACAGGCTAATTGTTATGACAGGTGTAGTGTCTGATCCTTACTTCAAAGTTGTCTCTGTGTACAAGTATCCAACAGCTCTCTCTCTCTCTCTCTCTCTCTCTCTCTCTCTCTCTCTCTCTCTCTATTTCTCTGTTTCTCTTTCTCTCTCTCATACTCTTGCTCTCTCTCTTTCTCTCTCTCTCTCTCTCTCTCTCTCTGTTGCTCTCTCTCTTTCTCTCACTCTCTCTTGCTCTCTCACACTCTCTCTTGCTCTCTCACACTGGCTCGCTCTCTCTCTCTCTCTCTCTCTCTCTCTCTCTCTCTATTTGAATTATTCATAGATTAAAGGACAGGTTTACTATTGTTCTCTATTGCAAATGATTTTCTATAGGACTGTTGTTTTCATATAAGCCTGTTGTTTTTTAAACACAATGGCATTGTGTAAAAATGATCCCCATATTTGTGTCAATGTAATTTACTATTTAAAATTTTACAAAATCAATGTTATTGTTGAATTTCAGTTAAAATAACAAGTGCATATACAATTCACAATTGAATATGATATTTTGATATCATTTTTGAGGCCATTCATTATACAAGGTAAACTGATTCTAGTGAAATCCAGGTTTTGTTACTAACAACTTTGTGTTCATTTATTATATGTCCTACATTTCTTTATTTTTAGTATCCTGTTGACCTATTTAAGAAAAATGTCACAGGCTCAGAAGTTGTTGTTGAGGAGCACGGACTCAGCCTCAAAGTGAGTATTGCTATGGCAACAGGATTAAGGGACTTCAACCTCACTCACACCATTGGATTTATAGTCAGCCAAGGATGGATTTACATTTAATAAATACTTTATTATTCTTTTCCTGATAAAGGGTTGTTGGGCAATACTGCAGCTAAAATTTTTACCCCAAACTTTTAACAGTTTTTGATGGAACAATATTTGTATAGCAAGTGGCACACAGAAGAGAGAGTCTTAGCTTGCCAGATCAAGTTATTATGATATCATTAACCCTTAAAGTCTACAGTTGCTAACAAGTACATATAAGAAAATTATTATGATTCATGTCCACCTTATTTATCCTCAGGAGGCCTATAAGATGGTGGACCACAGACTGCTGGAGAGGGCCCTCCATCGCACCTGTAACCTCCACTCCGGGGACTGGAACATGAATGTGGTCCGCAAATGTCTCTACTATCTCAGCCACTCTGCCATCACGTGAGTATCAAACTCAGCCATCTCAAACTTGCCCAATCTCAAGCTCGCATATCTCAACCTTGCTCATTTTCAAACTTGCCCATCTCTACCTTGACTAATATCAAGCTTGCCAAATAATAAGCTAATAAGCTTGCCTATCTTAATCTTGCCCAATTTGAAGCTCACCCAATCTCAACCTTGCCCAATCTCAAATTTGTGCCATCTCAGACTCACATTATCTAAGACTCCACTGATTTCAAACCCTTTTAATCTCAAACTCATCTTGTTTCATGGTTTGTATGGCATATAAATGTTTTACATCACAGTTTGGGCGAGCTTCAAATACTCAACCTTGTCCAATCTCAAATTGTTCCTTCTCAGACTCACATTATCTAAGACTCGCCTGATTTTAAACTCTTTTCATCTCAAACTCACCTTGTTTCATGGTTTGTATAGCATATGAATGTTGTACATCACAGTTTATTGGTATAATGCCTGAGACTTTCTGTATTGCTATGTACCAACATAATAAAGTATAGTCTTAATTTCTGTACACTGTTGTCTTAGGTGTTTATTGCACTTTTTTTGGAAGAAAATTTACAATGCCTGTGTGTTCGTTAGATACGAATACTCAGTAGTTATGCTGTTATTGTGTTGTAGGTTTGAGGAGCTCTATAACATCAGGGTGGCCTACCAAGCGTTTGAACAGTTTGATATGAAGGGTCTTCTGATTGATCAGGATATACTACTCAGCAGTATCAAGGTATGTGTACTAATGACTAACTTAGACCAAGGTATGTGTACTAATGACTAACTTAGACCAAGGTATGTGTACTAATGACTAACTTAGACCAAGGTATGTGTACTAATGACTAACTTAGACAGGCTGGACTAGATTATTGAATTCCCTTGTAAGAAGTGACCGGATTCATAGCATTATAAATGAATCCAGCAAGAGATTTAACTGTTTACATAGGTAACTTTTACCATTATATGATGGGCTATTATGGGTATCCATTATTGACTATAATTCTTGTCCCTGTAACACACTATTTATGCTCAAATGATAATTCTATCAAGAATATTTATCAAGAATATTTATGCCTGCAAAATTATGTATAAATGAACTATCAAGATTTTGAACAACTAACGAAGCTATAATCCTGCAAGTGTTTGAATGATTCCAAAGTTAATATGTACCCGGTAGCTTTTTCTTCTGAGATGAGAGTGTTATATGAAATCAAGTTGTGTTCATTAGATTATGGGGCTGGTATATTTGTTTGCAATGGATGTGATGAATATTTTAATCCCAACTCTATATTGGTGTCCTTGTCTCAAACTTTGCACATTTATTGGCAAGAGAAGTCAATATTGAAAAAGTCACTAATCCTCTTATTTCCTAGATTTCAATATGGGATTTTCTCTTGTTTTATGCAGAAACATGACATTGCTATCATGTTCTGCATGTAAATAGAAAATGTCTTTTGAACTGCAAAAGCTTTGAGGGCAATTGTGGATTTCATTAAACCTTAATTGAAATGTTTCAAGAAAAAAAAAATCTAAAGTAAATTCCCAAGATTGATTTTTCCCTTCTCGCCTTTGCGTTATCAGTGCTTTTGGAACCTTCCGTACAAATGTGCACAATTGTTTAAGAAAACTTAATCTCGTATTCATGTTAATTCAAAAACTGTATTCCTTGCAAAGGGGCTTTAAACTAATATGTGAAAGTGATAGAGATAAAAATGAAGAGTGCATGCTCAATATATGGTCACCTGCCATATTTGATAGAATTCCTTTCTGGGGGCTCCAAGCACCCCAGGCCTTTGGTTGCCTTGAGTTTCCTCAATACTGTTATCAGTTGTTTATAATATTCCTATTTAATTAAATTTATCTGTTTTTCTTGTCTGGCCTCTTTGAGAGGGTCAAACTGCTGTTCGGAGATTATTAGTTCTAATAATTCTCTCAATCTTAATATTTGATCAGAATTTCATATCAGGATGTTATACAATGACGGCTCCTTGCTTGTTTGGTCAAAAACTATTGACTGGTTACTAAAAGAAAATTCTACATTTCACCTGAGTAGAATATTTGTACTTTAAGAGTTATATCTTTTTATGGGCACTTTGAGTGACAGTTGGACACCTAGAACTAATTAAACAAGTTCTAAATTGGACCTGCAGTGAAATTTCAACAATAAACATTATGTCATCGCAGCAGGTTTCTTTGCATTTCTTTGTTAAGAGTTTTTGTCTGTAGATTTATGGCTGGCACCGGTGTATTGTAATTCACACCGTTTTTTCTTAAGATCTATGCAGCATTATAAGATTTCCTGCCAGTGACACTGCATTCAAGGGGGAACTCCATGCATCTGTACTGCCATTAAATTGTCATCCATGCATAGATTTTTTTGGATGATCAATGCTTTTCATCTTTATATCAGCCATTTTGTTTAATGATTTCACTCATAGACTGCTTTCACTGAGAGGGAAATGAGAGCAAAGAAAATACGACAAAGATTACTGAACTGAAGAACTGAATTGCCATCATAAGATGTTCTCACATAAATTGATATATTATTCATATTTGAGAAGTTGAGAATCAAATTATGGCATGGCAGAGTTAGATCACTCATGGAAACAGAAAAAGTTATTAAGTTCCAATTGAATTAGATTGTGAAAAAGAATCTATTGGATAGTCTCGCATAAGTGTTCTCTTAAATCACAATAGCATAGGTGTACACAGTACATACTGCCGAATGCAAGTGATTGTTGTTAAATTTATTAAGTGTATTTATTTTGTCCTAAACCAATATTTGTTGAGCTTTCTGGGTGAAGTTTATGTGTCTGAGGGGTATACAGAGAAATCTTGGTGCCCCTTTTCTGTACCTAGGCAAAACACAGCATTTGTTTAAGAATTCTGCCGATAAAAACTCTAGTGAAATGGGGAGTTGAGTCAAGATGTCAATTTTTTTTTTGATAGTCAGTATAATACAAATGAAATGCCAATAGATCTCTTTAAAAAAAATTAATACAAGATTTTGCAGACAAAGGCTATAAGTGTGTCATCTTTAAAATCAAATGAATCAGGGTTTACTGTTCAGGAAAATTTACTTTTATTGAATTTTTTAATGAAATGAACAATTCAAGTTTGAAGCAGCTATGAATGGGTTGGATATTATAAATAAGCATTAAAAGATAAGGAAATAGCTATGTATGGCATATGCTGATGTAGCTTGGTAACTCCGCTTTGATTATTGTTGTAATTTGATAAAGGCTTGGATTACCACTATATGGAAAATGGACTTGATCCTTCGTTTATAGAGAAAGTGACAATTTGTTGTCATATATAAAAGTCATTTATTCATTAGGGTCTTTGAGGCATAGAAACAGTCTTCATCAGAGTTTTGACATCTGAATTTCAATCTGAATTTGAAATGTTTATGAAATATTGATTTGTATTAATGTTTCTAAAGATACAAACAGCAAAATTCTGATAATAAACCTAAAATGTGGCACTAATTTACATGCAGCAGCAACTTCCATGTACCTTAAACTTGGCTGCCCTAAAACCTAAAGTAGATAACAACTAGAGAATTATGGTATAAAGAAAGATGATACACAGAACAGATCAATGTTACTGGCGTTCTCAGTACTTGCATTAATTGTTACGGACCAGTGAAATGGTCCAGAGGCATTTCAGCCTATAGAAACAGTTTAGTACTTGTGGAATTCTCAGTACTGGAGTTATTTAATTGAGACAGACTAGTGAAACAGTCCAAGGGCATTTGCCCTAGAAACAGTTCAATACCGTTGGAGTTTTTCAATACTTACATTGATAAAGTAATCTATAATGGTGGAGGAATGCTGAGTTGTATTGATGTTTTCTATTGTTTTGTCACGAGAGTTTTAAACCTGTCTCATTGACTGATTGGGACTGTGCGGTAGTTTATAGTTATAGTGGAGTGGTCCATTATACAGAGAAATGGGTTGAAAAGCCTTCATTACCTCCAGAGAGTCATCAGAGCCATTAATTATTAAGATTTCAAAAGAATTTTGAATTAAAACTTTTCATATGATGTTAATGATAATTTAATGAGATACCAATAAAAAGAAACCCCTCAATTCACTTATACATGTATATAGTTCTGAATACCTGTTGATAAACGTACAAGGATCAGAAGTTATGTGTGGCATTTGTTTATGTTTAACCTTGTACAATGGACAGGTGATTTATTTAACAGCATGGCATTTTAAAATTAAAAATGACAACACAAGAAAGGTCACTCTGCATATTTGGAATGTATGTCATATATTTATCAATAGTATTTAACAAGTAGACGGGGGACTAATATGATATTCAATAAAAATCATAAATCAATAAATTATTTTTTTCAATATAGACTTTCAAGTCCAAATAAACATGCAGTGAAACTTCAAAAGACCTTGATCATTCATCAGGGAAAATATGCTAAAAGTCTAACAGTTTAGCTGCTCTTTTAGATGATTTCTTTCCAACATAATGCAACTTACTAACTGTTGAATTATTTACATCAAGGTTGTTCAATATTTGTGAATTTTGTGGGTATATACTCCTCACTCCTGAATAGATCTTTATTTTATAATATTTATAAAAATTATCAGAAATCACATACACCCCAGTCTTAAAGTTCCCATAAACCTATGAAAAAAATTGAACAAACAATACGTGAAAATTGACTCCCACGAATTTCATTTTAAATCAGGTTGCATACACAGTACTGCTGATTTAGAGAAAATTTATGACAGTGATGCAGTGTACCAGCTAGTATAATGATAACATGGCTACCTATTTTTCATGGAGCAAGTGAGTGAATCATATTTCATTTTTGGATTGTAGATGTGTGGGCGTTCCATTGCACCAATGAAGCTGATGCACAGACTGAAACATATGAAGGTCCACTTTGAGGACAAAACTCGCATCCAGCTGTCGGAATACCTGGAACTGATTCTGTGGTGCGTGTGTGTACATATTAATTGAATGCAATATAAAATCCGGAGCTCTATACAGCAAGAGAGATAACTCTTGTTCACATATTTGATCCTAACAGACATTTTTGGTTTTTTTTTTTTTGGGAAGGGGGGGGGGGGGGAGGAGAAGGGAAGGTACGGTACTTTAAATGTCTGTCATATATAGGTTTATTCTCATAATCTGCAGTGCATGTACCAACAAAAGTCCACCTAAGATCCCCACTAACTGCATTAAAATAAAATGAACAAAACTTTTTTTTTTCAACCTAATGTACTTTTTTGCTAAAGTACCCCAGAATTGAATACTATTATTAATTACTATTATTAAATTCATGATCCTAAATTTTGAAAATGAGGACATTTTGATACAGAATAAAAAACAAGTTTTTAAGAACATTTTGAATTCAAGATAAAGAAAACTTTTTTTTGGAGTATAAGCGGAGAATATATACATCTGTATAAAGAACTGACTTGAGAGAATATATATAGCTAGGGAAGAGTTCATATTTACACAGTATGTTAACAGATCTACACAATAGGGAATATAGTCAAGGCCGATAAGCTTGCTATTCAACAACAATAATACATGTTGATGTAATCTGTTGGTTTACATCTATTCAATTAAACCTGTAGATTTTTATCAATCCAACAATGCTTACCAACAATTGCTCAATGCTTTGTTTTAAACATTTCTTCTATTGGGGTTCACATCTTTGTTTCTGACATTTTCTCACGAAAAATTATGGAGGAAAAAAGTCCTCATAAACTGTCAGCAGAGGAACTGCTAAAGTTTCAGTTCTTTAAGAATTTTAAGCTGACATTCCGTGAGAAAGGGAAGATCCCTGAGACTGGAGTGTATGAGATTTCTGATTGTTTGGAGGAACTGCCTCATTTCAGGTGTGGAAGTTACAAAGACTACACCCCAGAGGATGGGACCGCCCCCCAGGGAAAGGAGAATGAACTCTACAAGGTAATCACATTAGTATAGAAAAGAATATCTACAAATATTAAAATTTCATGCCACACTTGTTAGACGAAATGAAAAAAATTATGATAAGAACCTACATATGGTATCTTGTGTAAGTTAAGATGAAAGAATATTTTCAAATCAGGAGTAAATTAGTTAGCTAAAGTACATGTAGCTACCAGTTGTGAAGTAACTATAATGGTTATACCAGTCATCTGACCATTTTGTTATCTGGTCATATCTTGAATGTCTTCAATAGTTCATCTTAGAGAGGGTTGAATGGTCATGTCCATTTCTAGACAATATATCAATCTTCTTGAGAGGAAGAGCTCTGGATAAAGATTTTAAAGCTAGAATATTTGTGCTTTTTTTACTACATTTTTTACTCTAATTCTGTATTTCTATATCATTGTCTGTATATGGCTAATGAAATCATCTCTAAATTTTAAAGGCATATATTGACCACCCAGCCTCCCTAAGTCTGTCTTAGTTGTCTTTTGAATAATGGCTGTAGGTATGACATATCGTGGATGTTGTCTTTATAGCTGGCAGATTTTGAGCAGCTCCTTTCCCATTATGATGCCCGTCTTGCCAAGAAACTCAATGATGAATACCTCAAAGAAGAGTGGGACTTTGGACAGGAGAACCTGGGGAGTAAGAAGATGTTCAAGGACCCCCCAATCATCTGTGCCGAGGAGAGGATAGAAATGGTGGGTGATTCCCCAATATCTCTTAACACTACTCACAATTTAACCCAGGTTCTTGGATTTTAATGTTTGAGAGATACATTAGTGTTACTAAAGATCTCAAGGGGAATAACTCTTTAATATTTGATTTTTTAAACTTGGATTTTATTCTGAGTGCAAATCTAAAAGTAACATCCTAATGAGTAGGATTTATATGAAATGACAGAGTGCACTTTTTTCCTAATTCTTGTGGATAACACAGACTTAGCTAGCTAACTATCTTGTAGCTATTTCTGACAATTTATGACTTGTGACATATTTCAGGCAGACACCTGTTTTTGCGACGAGTTTGTCGCATTTTATGAAGAGGTAACTAGTTAGGTGATGATTTTATTTAATTAGGTCACAGCAGTTGTATTTAGATTTAATGCTACCACAATTTTGCTGTTTTTCTTGTATTTATTAAACATTAAATGCTTTATTTAGGCAAGCAGTGGCAATCAACATGAATTTTTCAAATGATATATCCATTACTAACACCTACTTTTGTATTAGAATGTTAACAAATATCTACCACAGCTATACATGTACAATAAAAGCACATGAGGCTCTCTTTAGAGTAACTGCAGCACTTTATATTATGCATGGTTATACAAATGATATACCAGGAGTACAATCTTATGAAAGAATATTTTTTAATCAAAATAGTTCATTTATGAAAAAAAAAAATGTCCAAGTTTATAGATCGATCATTTCAAGTTTCTTTGACATAACTGTTTTGTGTTAGTTTTCTGTGTGAGGTACGTATTAAGACCAATTAAAGACATCAGAACATGATTTTCATGTATGGCTAGCCATACTGTTAATATTGTTATGAAGAAGTTTTTTTTTTCCACAACTACTAGTATCTGTGTGATGACCCCCCCCCCCCCCCCCCACCTCTCCAATAGATCCATTGATGCCAGATTTAAGTCTGTTGTGTGTTTGTCTTATTTGTTTGCAGTTATAGGCAAGACTATTTTCTTCGGAATTTTATGATTGGTGTAGTCCTAGAAACAAAACAAATTATTTTATCCTAGGTTTAAACTTAGATTGACGATATATAAATTTGTACGTATTTTTATTATGTAAAGAATCTTTGATAGAAATGTTTTAAACTTGATATATTTTTATTCAGAATATATAATTATATCTAACCATATTTCGGCCTGTGGTGTTTGCTTGCACCGAATGAATATGTGCCGTTTTAAACCTTGCACCAGAGGTGAAAGAAATATTAAGCTGGTGGAAGAAATTACAAAAACCCATATGAAAACATTTACTTCTTTGAAAGGATAGTGGACCCAATATTATAAAACATGGAAATCTTTTGACTTACTTCTTAATTTTCAGGTCTGGTTTGCAATCAAACTTGGGATATATGCTGATTTTATTGTTGCGTTATATTAGTTGTAGATTGTGAGACTACATTGAGAATATTTCATTGTTTGCATTATGAAATACCTCTTCATTTTATTAAGTGCATGCACCTTAATTCATTGTACATGAGACAAGGGCATTTCATATCCATCCAACATTTAAATGCCAGCTTTCAAGTATATTACCCACTTTTTCTTAATATTGACCAATGATTTCCATTAATCTTAATGTCGACAACAAAGCAAATATGTTCTACCTTTCTGGTGGAAGTGTATATTACTTAAAAGATGTGAAGTGTTGGTAGGAACAAAGAACCAGGCTATATGAAGGTAAACACACGATAAAAACACTGCCTGTCAATTTCAACCCTTGATTGGGATCAAACTGCCATTTGATTGGCTCTGATAGTGGCAACAAGGCTATGATAAACTCACTCATTTCTCCACAGAAAGTGTTTCATCTCAGGTAGGGCCATCTCCAAGTGATAAAAAAAAAATTTGACATGTATGCGATATTGATATTTTTAATTTGAAATTCTTTCTTGTATGAGACACTGTTTGACACATTTTTTTTCTCTGAAAGGCATATATGATTAAAACTGATCAATTGTCCCCTTCCCGTGACATCGAGACTGGTGGAAATTTAAATGTATTTCATTACATACCTAAATGGAATAAAGCACACTTTTATTCTGTATATCTATGTAATGGTATTAACAAGTGGAATTACACCAGTAATTACAAGTCTGGCTAGAAAGAAGGGACTGTGTTTTTTAATGACTGTGAAATCTTTTGAATATAGGCTAGAAAGCAAAGGAAGTTATACAAACATCTGAAAAAGGAGATAGTGACCTCTCAGAAAATGGTTTATCGGGTAAAAGCTGGCTTTGTGAGAGACCGGCCTCTGACTGCTCCTGATCTGTCCATGTACCAGAGTAGCCAGAGAGAGGAGGGCAGACCCGAGATGACGACCAAGTCTGCCTACGATAGGATTAACCATCGGATCAACAGCGGCCGCTCTAGATGTAAGATTCTCAACCCAAAACTTTGTTTTAATTACGGGGTACCTTATCTTCTGCTGAAATGATTCTGTGGTTTCTTGATAATAATTATGTGTTTTACGTAAAAATAATTAGGTGTTCGATAAAATGACCAAAAGAAACTGGGTTTTTTTAAAGTAAATATTTCAGACAATTTCTGATAGGACTTGTATCTGTCTCAATCCATTTCAGAGTACTGATGTCTTCGATTCCTTGTAAAATTTTTGGAGTTTCAAATTTTAGACATAACAAGACAACAAATTTCTAGATTCAGCATTGGCACTGCTATTATTGTTAATATTCATAATTATGTGATCAATTCTATTGACATGTTGTTTGGATGTAAACAACTTTCATACATTTAACATTCTTAGATTAGCAGTAGTACTGGTATAATTATATACCATAAGTGTACTTGTTTAAATACAGTCCATTTTTTTTTTATCAGCATTATCTTTTATTCAACAAATCTGATGAATTTAAATACTGTATCTGTAATTGAGATTGCCAGTAGCATTTAAAAAATAGATGATTCAAGACAGAGCGCTGATAAACCCAATATTTTACTCTCTTGTTCTGATCTAAATGTTTTGAATGGTGTGTTACAGCCGACCACCAGAGAGAGGGCTCCAGCCCCCTGTGTGATACCTCAGACCGCCCCCTTTACGTCAAGCCGCCGGATAAAACGGTCACACCCATCATATCTGAGGAAGAAATCCAAGAAACCCAACTCAAGAGAGACAACCTGGTGTTTGATATAGAAACAGTGGTATGTATGTTATAAGAATTTCTTGGAAATCATTTGCAGTAGTCTTAAAGAATATTTTTTGTCAGTATTATACACAGTGTTCTAAAGACACAACAGCTTTCATATTCATTCCGGACTTGTATTTGAGGTGTATTATCACAGGCAATAAAAAATCAGAAAATTGAATTAACATCTTAACAATTAATGGTCCAATTATTGTGAAACAAAATTTCTCTGGAAAATGTTTTCAAGGGCAATAACTCTTAAATAGAATATTAGAATATACTGCAATTGTTATATTTATGGGTTTTTGGGGGGTTTTTTTAAGGAAAAGAGACATAGACTTCAAATGGAACAGACATTAAATTATTACAAACCTGGCATCACAGAAAAAATGGCTCAGCGGGAAGGTATGTAATCTGAACTTAAAACTTGCACAAAAGTGGACTTTCAGTTTGGTTTTAATGTCCTCCTGATTACATTTTTAATTGTTTTCAGAGGAAGATTCTGGTGTCATTTTGGAAGATAAACCTATCTCTCCTCGAAGGAAGACAACAAGTGAAGAAACCATCAACCACTTGGCCTACCCAGAGCCACAGCCCAGTCAGTGTCACTCCAAAGTTTGTGATGCAAGGTCAGTAAAAACAGTTACTAAACAACGCAACAAGAAAATAATTAAAAAAAGAGAAAATCTTGATTGTAAAATCAAGATAGCATAAAATAGCAGGGGTTCAAGATGAGGGTTATGATATCAGAGGAAAGTGGAACTTTCTCAGGTTTAATAGTGAAAGTTTTTCAATTCACTGATAATAAGCTAAATTATTTAGATAGAAATTACTTACTAATTGTTAAGGTAGTAATGAACTAGATTTACATTTGCTGTTGCCAGGTACCGTGGATGGCTTGAAGTGCAGACCAAGAAAGGTGAACATTTCGTTCTGACATCCCCAACATTTGAAAATTCATACCAAGGCAGACTTCACAAGAAACTACACTTAAGGGCAAAATCTCAAGCAAAGAAAGTCACCTCAGAATTTGCTTATCGCTACACGAAATCGAGTGAAATAAAAAAGAGGAGACAAATTACATCTAGTCGTCCCAACACAGCGCCCGCTGTCATGCAGAATCCAATGTTACTGGAGCAGGAAGATGATGAAGATGATGATGATGAAGATGGTGAAAAGGATTTCCAGTACACAGATTCTTTAACTACCATTGATGCAGGCTATGAGTCTTATGAGGACAAAAGTAAGCCCAGCTCCAAAACCAGTCTTACTCCTTCACAAGCTTGGAGTAGTGAGGAGGACAGTGTTATTTCAAAGAGTTCAGGGGATTCCTATCCTTCACCTGAAGCCAGATATGATGAAGTGAATGAGACTTTTAAGAGCTCAGAAGACTGTGATATGATACAGTTAAAACCATTCGAAAATAAGGGTCAAAAGTCACCAACTAAAACTATCCAAGAATTTCAAGGAAAATCTGGCAATATCTCTCAAGAAAGTGCTAAAATTCTGATGGTGCCTAAAAAGGAGAAAATTTCTGTTGATTCTGCACCAGTTCCACAAATGCAGCATTCCAAGCCCAAAGTTGTTGCAGTGGGGGGAATTGGGAAGATTTCTCTTCTTGAGAGCATTTCTGAATTGCAGCAGTGGGAAGAAGATGTTGGTGAGGAACAGAAAAAAGAGGACTCTGCTCGAACAGAAAGCCTACCCAATCCTGTTCTACATGAGGACCCTGTGCTCAAGATAATTGATGTAGGAGAAGAGAAAACTTTAGAAGACAACCTTCATTTACTTAGTCGAAGACTGAGCATAGATGGTGGAACAAACAAAAAAAGGTGCTCAAAGGCTAGCATCGAGATGCCAGCATTGACAATTGAAGAAAAGATCGAGAGAGAAAAGCAAGCACGGATTAGGAAACAGAAGAGATTGCAAACTTCCAGTCTAGTAAAGATGGGAATAGCTGTGTTTTCCCCACCACGAGACAGAAAGCCTTCTATAAAATCAACTTCCATGGTGCATCCAACATCCAGATCTTCAATATCTCATCATTCACACAACAATCCAACTCATCCAGATCCACATCAGCCACCTGGAAGTCAATCCACAAGTAACATCCAGACTGCATCTACAAGCCGTACACCAGACACATCTCCAACCAAAGAGAAAACCTCCAGATCTCATTCAGGTGTCAAGAAGACATTGGACAAAAACAAAAATACCAAAAATTCTAGTCTCCAGCAGAGCTGTAAAATGTCCATCAGGAACAATGTGACCAGCACTACTGACTTTGAAAAAGAAAATATCCAAGTTCAAGGTCACCAGACCAACTCCCAACAGAACTCAAGGAAAGGGTTAAATGACAACAGTAAACTGAATTGTGATGATAGGAAGGGGTCCATTAGAGGCAGTAAACATGGTAGGGGGAAGTATGACAGACTCCTCAAGAGAATGGAGGGCTGTATATCCGACGTCTTTGTTACTAAACTAGCAGCTGCACGTCCCATAGTGAAATAGCTACTGTCCTGTGATTATCAAAGTTCTAATCTGTGCTAGTAGATGTACTAATGTGCTGCATTCATGAGATATCTGTGTATTAATAGTAAAAGAAATAAGACATGAAACTTACTACAGTACATCATTTCTGTGTTTAATATAAATTACCAAATTCATGCACTAGTATATCTGAAATTGCGGAGATATTAAGAAAATACATGTATGTGGAAAATTTTAAGCATAAAGTGATCTGTGATATGTTAAAGTATGTATGTCATGTATTGTCCCTGTTCATATGTTTGATGCTGTGATAAAATCGTTGCTGGGTTTTGTTGCATGCCAAAACTTAGTTGCTCCTCAAGTGCTGCTGGCTTGATTGTCCTGTGATATTTCTATGTGGTGCTAAATAAACTGACATATATAATGATATATATCTTCACTGTTGTTTACATATTATACATGTGATAACAGAAATAACCACCTTAGAAAATTATGGCCATTACTTTGACAATATATTATTTAAGTAGCCATTACGTAATGTCAAGGGTTTATGATACTCGTAACAATCTTTAACCTTTGACATATGAAGCTGCTCCAGTCAGCTGTTTGATTTATCAATTGATTCAACACTTTTTTCTGCAGTTTGGATAATAGATACGAATCCTTCAAATAAATATTTGTTTACTGCGAAACTCCTTTAATCTTGACCCAGGAGTGGGATTGAAGATAGTACACACAAGAACAGTACTTGATGTGAAGACGTACTCTAAAGTTGTTGGTAGCTTAAACAACATGGGGCCCATGGGCTACATTGCTCACCTGAGCACCAACAGCCATGATAAAATCAGCTTTATGGAGTGGTATACAAAATATCTGAACAATGTAGTAAAATAGATCCTGTATAAAAAGATTTTTAAATCTTGCAGTTCTCTAGAAGATCAAGAAATTCAAAGAGAACAACTATTCATATATTAAATATAAACCTTCATCAAACTTTGAACCCCTTGTGCGGCCCTGAATTGTTCAGGGGCTACAGTCTAATAATTGAGAATCAAGAAATGTCAAGATGCTTGCATATGAGTAATACCATATCTTATACATTTAGGATCAGTTGAGCTAAAAAGGTGGTTGCAGGATTAAATGCAATGGATGCTTGATCTGATTACATATTTTGTCATAATTGTAGATTGCATTTTATTAAGTTTAGGATCATTATAGGCAGATTACTGTAAATGTATTAGATTTGGCCGTGTATTTTATTTAGCGATTTTGGTGAAAAAACGGTGTCCGCTAAATCAATTGCATCGCCAAATGTCAAATACATATTATGTAGATAAAAAGATACTTACGGAAATGGGCCAAATCAAATCCACGTTAACTTGTTGAAAAATCATTTTTCACCAAATATCGGACACGCCAAATTTAATACGTTTACAGTACCCTACCTACATGTTTAAATTGACCGTTAATTAGAACTCTTCATGTCCAGTTTGAAACATCCTTCATTGAATAATGTACCTAAGTAACACAAGCATTTTGATTCCAAAAAATTTTATTATAAGCACTTCACCACATCACTGTAAAGTGATGTAATCAACATTTATTATATTAATTTAGACTGTCACATATAATTATGAAAAACATACAAAATTTAAAGGAAAACTACAAAATGCAAACAGTTAATCTCAGTACCTTAAACCAACGGTATTCACAGATAAATGTAATATATAAAATAAAATAAACACTTGTATGAGATTGGTTCCCTCCAAATAGTATTTACCTAAATAAGGTAGTATATGAGTAAACTAACTGACTAGTCAGCTATTTGTAAAATGTAACAATTCTTCATTTTAGAACAAAAAATTATACTATGTAGGTATTTATATATGTATTACATTACATAATCTCTGCTTCCTTTCCTGCTACATGATGTATACCCCAAAAATATATGAGATTCATAATGTTGACCTGAGGAATGCAAACATGACAAAATAACGCCAAAATATAAAAAAAAATATTTGAGATTCATGGAATGTCAGAAATATTCATACATGTTAAATATGCATGATATGATAAAATTGGTCATCTTCAAAGTATATTGTTATAAAACCAGCAAATAAAAAAGATTTGGAATGTTAGTTCAAACAAATACATATGTATAACAACAATGGTATTTAGGTATTATAAGATCATGGAATGTTCCCGAATTGTTAAAAAAAAACCAACCAAAATATAATTAAGTACCACAAATTTTTTCTATACAATATAACAGTTGTAGAGAAAACAATAAATAACCGAATCATATGTATTAATGCACAAATTAATATATAATTATAGACAATGAAACTTAATAGAAAAACAAAAGTAAACAGAGTGAATATTCAAATTGTTTGCAAAAGTGTACATACAAAACTTTGCATGTAAACTGAGATTCTTGACACAGTATTTAAAAATAAATTTTAATAAATAAAGTATGAAAAGATCTGTATACATTATCCAAAAAAAATTACCCTTTGAAAACAACTGCTAATTTCATCATATCATTTCTTGACTGTTGATTACACCACACCAAAAAACTAACTCAGACACATGTAATTGGAGATTAGTATTTAGCTAATGATGCTGTTGTGACCTTCAATTGATGACCTTGAGTTTACGACCTATTTCTATGAAGGCGTCCACAGCCCGGTCAACCTCCGATTCAGAGTGGGCGGCAGAAAGCTGTACTCGAATACGGGCCTTGCCTGCAGGTGTAAAACTTGTTTTTAATCAATAGCAAAAAACTAGAAAATTATAAATATTCCTCATAATATGAATATTCTTCTATATGATTTCCAAAATGAAAAAAAAAATTATTATGTATTGAAACTTTTCAAACCTAAATGCCTCAAAAAGAAAATCCATAAAATGATAGCTTTTTTTTAACTCAAATTGCTGAAGAAATGGACTGTTTGTTAGAAAAACTAGATATGTTGTACTGCTATGAATGCCCCCGCAGGCAACCAAAATTTCAAATGCCAAATTTAGTGTAACATTTGTTTGATTGCAGAATAAGTTATAAATCCCTGATTTCTTTTAAGTTCAAGAGACATAACTCTGTCAAAAATCATCGGACCGGAACCAAATTCAAACTCAACCTGTATATTCATAAGACATATCCATATAATAAATTGGAGTTGAATGTGTGCAATGGTTGTTGAGATAATGATTGGAAAGTGAATGATGATGGAATGACAGAAGGACGGAATGGGGTAACATGAAATGGCGGGGGCACAAAAATTCAAAATTATTGAAATCTTTCATGTTGTTGATGGAACTCAAATTAAAGTCAAGTGAGTTATACTTTACAAGAGTGGGTTAGTCTGGGCAGGATCCTTGCAATACAAAAGAATACTGGTACATGACGATGGACACATTTTGTCTGTGTATTGACTTACCCTTGGGTACAACCGGGTAGCTGAATCCTATCACATAGATCCCTCTCTCTGCAACACACAACAACAGTTCTTAAAATCACAAATGATAATTGATATAAACTATACCTGTATTTCATCTAAAGAAACAAAATTCTTGAAAATGAAGAGCAAGGAACACAAATTGCACCGGTACAATTTTGGGGGGGGGGGGGGGGGGGGGGGGGCAGACACTTTTGATAAGGCTGTGTAGAAAAGTCATTATTTAAATCATACCATTAATCTTCAAGCATGCATGATAGCTTTTTGGAAAAACTTTAATGAAATGTCAGTACACTGAACTATTTAAATATCTCCTGGTCTCCTGGTATTAAAGCTATTCAAAAGTAGATTTCAGTGTCTCACAAAGATACACTCAGAGTGTATAATAAACAATTGAGTCAATAAACGGAGAATATATCTCAAAAATGAACTCTGGAGTATAACCACTATATACCGAGCATTTCATCAGCAAATGTGTTGGCAAGCCTGGCATCCCCCAGCATGACTGGACAGATAGGATGTTCAGGGTCTCCCTGTAACCCCAAAAACAAGGAAATATCAGTCTGTCTCATTACATTAATGAAAACGCAGGAACATAAATATTTTATAACTTCATATTTTGTAAAATTTTTAAACTAGCTTTATTCAATTTCTATTTTTAACATTGAACTTCACAAAATATTACTTCTCATCAATTTAACATCTACTGATTGACTCACAGAAAGATTAAATCCAGCGTCCGACATCCGTGAGCGGAATCGTATGGTGTTATTGTGTACTTTCTGGGGAAGGTCTGTGTTGGAGATGATCAGATCAAGAGCCTGACAGGGAAACAAGAATCACAAAATCAGACATGATATTGATTCATCATGATGATTGTCTGCAGTTCTACAGTTCTAATGTAGACAGCTACTGTAAACCAAGAAATACCTGCTTGAAGTAAGCACAAGCAATACTTCCTTAACTGGCACAAGCAAAAATTACTTGACCAGCACAAGAAACACCTACTCTACACAAGCAACACTTTGTCCTGGCAAACAAAACTTATTTTACTGACACAAACACATTTACTTTACTGGCACGAACACATTTACTTTACTGGCACAAACACACTTACTTTACTGGCACAAGCAACACTTACTTTACTGGTACAAGCAACACTTACTTTACTGGCACAAGCAACATTTACCTCACTGACACAAACAACAATTACTTTACTGGCAAAACCATCATAAGCAAAACTTACTTAACTGGCACAAGCAACAATTAATTTTCTGGTACAAACAACACTTACTTTACTTGTACAAGCAACATTTACTTTACTGGTTAAATCATCACTTACTTTACTGGCACAAGCAACAATTACTTTACTGGGATAAGCAACATTTAGTTTACTGGCATAAGCAACACTTACTTTACTGGCACAAGCAACAACTGGTGGGGGTAGGGCATTGGAAAACAAGTAAGGTCTAGACCTCTGTCGTAGTAATGTGGTTAGCTCCTTGGGTCCTGCTGTGTAACCCCCTAAACAAACCCACATATACCCATAGATCAGCCTACTATTACAACTGTTACAGGACATATACTATAGCCTACTATTATAATTGTATAAGTACTACATAATTGCACAGGCATGTTTCAATAAAACAGGATAATCAATTCCTACCTGCAGCCCCTCCTAAAGCCTTGCCCAGAGTCGAGTTAACAATGTCGATCTTGTCACTGATTCCAAAGTGCTCATCTGTTCCCCTGTATACAAATAGAACTTCAAATCAGAAGTCAAGAAGATTTCATAAATACTAGGGAGATGGAACAAAATTTAACACAGAGGTCCTCTACATCATAAACCAAGAAGAATTTGTACATACTAGGGGATGGATATAATTGAATGATATTTTGGTTCCAGGAAGATAATTGATTTGATAGTTTCTTGTCCTGGCTGAATGCTACTCACCTTCCAGTTGGACCAAAGAACCCTGTACCATGACATTCATCAATAAAGACCATGGCATTATATTTGTCGGCTAGTTTGCATATATCTCTACAAAAAGAAACCCATACTATCAAAAAACCACTTGTTGCTTACATGTCTAGACTTATTTATATATTTACCATACTATGTAAATTGAAGGAATTTTTGTTCATTTAACCACAACCAAAAAGCTTGATGGTTGGAATCCTACCAATAACATATCCTAAGGTTTAAATAGTTAATACATTTATATATATATAAAGTGGATTGTAATTTTGAGATCTTCAACATGTAATCGATGGTTGACTCACGGCAATGGAGCAACAAATCCATCCATGCTGAACACTCCATCTGTGGCTATCAACTTCTTCCCACAATCTTTAGCAGCAATCAACTGTTTCTCAAGATCTACAATAAATGTACCACATTCAGAGGGTTCAAAACAATTACAAAACCAAACTTTAATACCTAGCAAAATATGTTTATACAAATGCTTCACTACCAGGTTAAGCACAGGTATATGTCCAGGGGTATATGTATGTCATCAAAATAAAGCTATATAAAAAAAGACCAGCTTAATAAAGCTACCAGGTACATGTATATACAAGAAAATACCTTAAAACAGGTGACACAGTGGAAAGAACATCTAATACTGTGGAATCGTTAAAATTTGTGGGGGGCCAATTTTCGCAGACTGCTTGAATTTCACAGGTTCGTGGGGATGTAATTTCTTGTATTCTCTTAAAATTCAAATGAAATATGACTTTATACCCTAATTTATCAATTTGTGGATGATGTTAATTCGTAGATGAGAGGTACCCACAAATTCCACGAAAATTGAGGCACCACAAAATCTAGTGATTCCACAGTAATTTGAAATACATGTATTTTGTAAATTATGATATTGTATATTCAAAGGCCACAACTTAACTGAAAGCATTCCAGTAAGTTTGAAAAAGAACTTATTAATATAAAGAATAAGTCATTCTACAATGTGAACAAACATCATCTGATCTTTAAGTGAGCTTAAAAAAAGAGATGAAGAAATGAAATAAAATACCAAGTAATCAATACATAATTGGACCTTTCAATAAGCACAGTTGCTGACCTTAAATATAAAATGCATTTTTATACACAAGTTGTACTGTACTTGTACATCAAGTAGAATACAGTTTTTTATTATTAGTTTTCCCTTAGTGAAGTAAAGAAAGATGAAAATCATCAAGCTGTTAGAACCATTTGTATGGTAGTGAATACAAATATGTTAAAATTCTAAACATTTTCAAAAAGAAAATTCAGAGCCTTTGTACTTGTATCTTGCAGTAACAAAGGGATGTGTAGCAATGGCCTCTGTACTTTGGATATCAAACTCATATGAGAAACCAGAAGTAGAGCACATTAATATACTCTTTGGCCAGTGTTTATTTAGGGGTAAATGTCTTACATATCCATACATAAAATCAAGCTCCAATTTCCTACTTCAAGGACCTCATACCTTAATCACAATACTGCCCTTCCATTTGAAATAGAAAAGCAAATTGCATCCAAAAATCCATACAGAGAATTGATTAGGCCTTTAGTTTTCATATTCACAAAGCCTGAACTTGTTGAGGAGATGAATTGATGTAGAGAATTCAGAACAACTTCCTGGCTCTTAAGAAACATTTTATCTTTTATCTGCAACATGGCCCATTTGTATTGATTGTTGCAGTGATTTTGCAAATCTTCCGTTTTCAGTTGCAGTTACTTCTGGAACAAGTCCAGTCGACATTTAAATATTGCAATATTCCAAAAGAGGTTTCATTTCTTGTTGTCAGCCAGAACAGTGGTTTAAACATGAAGACTTTGGTTTTCTTTTTGTGTTGTTTTGGAGTGAGAGCTGAACTTTGCCAGACTGACTGGGAAGAATTCTGTAAAGTAGATTTGTCTTATGGATGTTACAGAGCTTACTTCACAAATTTCACTTATCTGAGTGCTTATAGTGCTTGTGAAGAAAGTTCATCAACTTTGTTTAAATTTGAAAGGTTTGATCAAGAAGAAATGGACTTTGTTTTTAATCTGACCAAGTCGCACGCAATTTGGCAGAATAACGGACAGCATCCAAGTACATGCTACACTGTGAATCAACCCAACCAAACAATGGAACCAGAAAGTTGTGGTAGTCATCATTACTTTGTTTGTAAAGCAGTCTTGAAAATGGTGTGTACAACAAATATCTTAACACAAACCATATCTCCATCTACTGCCACAGATTTGTCAACAGAAACATTATCTCCATCTACTGCCACAGATTTGTCAACAGAAACATCATCTCCATCTACTGCCACAGTTTTGTCAACAGAAACCATATCTCCATCTACTGCCACAGATTTGTCAACACAAACCATATCTCCATCTACTGCCACAGATTTGTCAACAGAAACATTATCTCCATCTACTGCCACAGTTTTGTCAACAGAAACCATATCTCCATCTACTGCCACAGATTTGTCAACAGAAACATTATCTCCTTCTACTGCCACAGTTTTGTCAACAAAAACCATATCTCCATCTACTGCCACAGATTTGTCAACAGAAACCATATCTCCATCTACTGCCACAGATTTGTCAACAGAAACTATATCTCCTTCTACTGCCACAGTTTTGTCAACAGAAACCATATCGCAATTTACTGCCATACTTTTGTCCACAAAAACCATATCTCCATCTATTTCCACTGAAACCTCAACAGAAACTAGGTTATCATCTCCTGCCAAAGAAGTTATGTCCCAATACATTGCTATGGAAACTAAGTTACCATCTACTACCACAGAAATGTCAACACAATCTAGGTCACCATCTTCTATGGAAACAAAAACCTCACCCCTCGCGGAAGTCTACACAACTTTAAACCAGAGCAGTGGGACCACTGTATGTCCCTGTGAACAAATCTGTTACGTAGTGTATGACCCTAACGAACTTGAAATCAGACTTCAGAGCATCAAGCAGAACCTGACTGTTGACATTGCAACTCTGTCCACGACCTTGAGGAAGCTGACCTGTGCCACTGACCCCCGACCTTCCTCTGCCTACATGGGTTACACAGGGGCGGCCATCATGACCCTGATCTTGTTGGTCATTGTGATCATTGACTGTGTACCTGGGATACCAAAATAACCGGGATTCTTTTCTTATCATTTCCAGAAATTCGCTCATGGCAAAGTAATTCAGAATTTTTCTTTAAATATTTCAGTTTAAAGAAACTAAATATAAAACAAATAGATAATTATTGGAATATTGATAAACATTGGCTAAAATTCAGTACAAATTTTTTTTAAGGCCACCATTGTTTTTTATACAGCCTTGATCTTAGGCAAAATCTTTATGAGTGAATATTTTGTTATATGTGTATGTATTTCATTTATTTGTACTAAAATATTATAAAAAATGAATTGAACAGGAAATTTTATAGTTATTTTTATTTAAGATCATAAAAATGTCATAAAAAAGTATCTGTACTAACATTACTGATCGGCAGATCAATTTAGCACATGTACATGTATCATCTGGTGGTCCACAGATTGGAACTACAGCTCTTTTACTGTATAAATAAACCACAGCCAAACGAATATACATGTACCAGCACAAGTCAATCCTCTCCTTTCTAGCCATGATTGAAAGAGACAGAAAAGTCTTGTAGTTAATCAAGGTATATTGACCAAAGCAAGTAAAGCATAATCAGAGTTTGACCTTTGATATGAACTTTGATAGTCCCAATCGCAGTTTACATAAAACATGGTGTTTATTGCTGATGTGGTTAGAGCGTATTGCCTGTAAAATTAAAACAGTTTTATAAAGTGACATAACAGATTAAACGGAAATATTTTTTATAACTTTGTGTTTAAGCAGCCATGGGTGGAAGAGAGCTATGTAGACTCCAAACCATGGCTTTAGAGGATGTTGTAAACTGTAGAGGCAGATTTATTAATAAGGGGGAATTCTTGGGAGAAATACTGCTATTTAAAATACATTAACCAAGTATTTTCTCCTATACATGAAATTTCTTTAAAAATTCAATTGCTTTTTGATGACAATAAACCATGCACCCATATGAAATATGAACATGTATGAAGAAATTTTACAGACATATAAAAATTAAAATGATCATTTCTGATGCAGAGGATTTTTTTTTATCTTAATCAGCCCTCTTACATAAGCATTACATTTCTAACACAGTAAGAACATCTCCATTTCCTACCTTCCATATTCCTGTGCTGAAAGCGTAGTCTCTTAGCCTTACAGAGGCGTACTCCGTCGATAATGGAGGCGTGGTTCAGTTCGTCCGATATTACCGCATCCTCTGCCCCTAGTAACACCTCAAACAGCCCGGCGTTGGCATCGAAACAGCTTGCGTACAAAATGGAGTCCTCCTTCCCATGAAATTTGGCAATTTTCTCCTCCAGTTCTTTATGTATATCCTGTTATCAATAAAAATAAATGGCACATTGACGTCTAAGAATCAAAATGCTTAGTTATTAAAAAAATGTTAATTCCTTTTACCACTGAAGGCTATGATTTTTTCTTAATATAAAACAAGGTCATTGAGGTTGATTTCAACTCTGTCTGATCATCCAGATATTCTAAAGTGACTTTTATTGCAATACCATCACAACACAAAGGGACACTACTCTAGCAATCTTTGAAATCCACCATGAGTTTATTGCCCTCTAGGCAGGAAGCAGAGTGGACAGGAAAACTCTTGACTATTAAAATGTGATTCCTTATATTCTAAACTACCTAATTAAAATTGTCACAAGCAACAAATCACACTGTTAACAAAATTTTGCCAACAATGACATGCAACAAATAAATATCAGAATGGTCAGGTGTGAGATTGACAATGGGTTTCTGGTGATCACAACAATCAATGAGAAAAGGAGACATCAGCTTGGGAAGTGTGTAATTAAGGGCAGTCAACCTGATGTGTTGTTAAACAGCCACAAGTTCACCTTAAGGGGGCTGGGGTGTGGCTGCCATTTTAGACTATATTGATCTCCTTTTAAAGAAGAGCTCCATATAAAGATAATGGAAAATGATAAAATTTTCTATTAAAATATATGATTTTTTTCTTTACCAAATAGTAGTTGACAGTTCAGAAATCACATATAAAATTTTTAGCTAAATCTGATGGTTTTTATATTATATTATATTTTGACCCCCAGCCTCCTTAACATAATAAAAGACAAATCCAAAATGCTAAATCATATTTATCTTCATACCTATCTTAAAGAAGGCTACAGATTACATGAGCATTTCATTGTACACCCCAATAGGATCAGATGCGGTAGCATGTTTATGTATACACATACAAGATAAACATTGACAATGTGCAGCTTACCATGGTCCCGCAGATGAACCTGACGGAGCTCAGTCCCGCACCGTGAGTATCCAGGGCCTTCTTTCCAGCCTCTATCACTTCTGGGTGACTCTACAAAAACCCAGCACTCAAATCATCATCACAATTTAATGCAGTACATATAGTTATTCATAATGAATTAATCTGATTCATCAGTATAATTTATATAGTCTACCTTTTACTGTTTATTGCAGTATATATTTGTGATAAAAATTTCAAAAATATAAATTAGATTGCAATATCTCTCTGTAACGTACATCATTTAATATTTCTGCCCAAAGGTTAGAATAATTATACAGCAAAAGAAATCTGATTTGTAAATAATATGAACACAACATTTATTTAGGAAACATTGAGGGATATAGAAATTGGACAGAAATCACTTTCCCTCATCACTCTTAGTCACAGGAAACAATAGAAATTTAACCCATCGAGATTTATCTTTCTGGTCAGAGTTACAATGTACCTGCAAGTTACTGGCTGGATACACTTACGGAGAGTCCGAGATAATTGTTGGCACAGAAGTTGAGAATGTCGTTTTTGCTCCCCTGGACGTGAATGCTTGGTCCCTGTTTGGATGTGATGATTCTCTCCCCTTTCCATGTCCCTGCCTCCTTGATTCCATCCAGCTCTTTATGCAGGCTTGTTTTGACCTGAGCCATGGAAGCTGTTCCCGCCCTCCCCTGGAGAAGAACTGTCCTCCATACTGGAAAACGATAATGCTAATTCATTCGATACTACCAGACAGAGGGAGTTTCTTTTATCCTAACAGTGTAGAGTGTAGATCTCATTTATTTTGTGATATCTTATCTTACTATGATTAAAGTTATATAAATACTTGATATATACTTTTTATTTGAAATGGTTGATTGTATATGCAAGGGCTTTATTCTTGACTAATTTAATAAATCATTTGAGCAACTTGTGAGTCTCAGGGAAAATAAGACATTATCAATCTGAATTACCAGGTAGCTTTATTTTTGGAAAATAAATTTAGAAACTGTATTGAGGGATTTTTTTTTATATCTACATGTATATGATTGTTCTAATGGTGTACGTTATTTGCAGATTCATTGCATACTTAATGGTAGATTTTATAGCCTGTACCAGGTTACCGTCTCCATCACTTATTGTTGGTTTTCTTAATAAATACCTATACCTGTCAGTGAAAAACAATTGAAATCAATACATGCCAAAAATTCTAACATTCCTTATTTCACACCTTCCATCTTAATGTACACCCAGAAAAATTCACAGGAATGAAAATTCACTTTCTTACAGGGATTTATAATGGGAGGATTTCACATCTTTTATCCATTCAGAAATTCTCGAGACCCCTCACACAATTTTTCAACATTATCATCGGGGTACTTTTCATGTCTTTTGCAATGCAAAATTCTCATAGACTTTTTATTTTTGGATGAATTGAATTGAAATGTACGTGTATGGATACCAGATGCAATAGAGGGGGCGTTTGAAACAGAAAATCTTGACTTTTTTTCATATTACTGAATGAATGTAGTTTGGACACAAAGGTATTTCATATGATTATCAAAACATTCAGCAAAAAGTGATGGAAGCAGAAACTTGAGACACCAGTAATCTATATAGGAGTAAATTGTTCACATTAAATTGTAGACATCACAAAAGCATTTATAAACCATCTGCTCTTTAGAGTTAGAGTAAAGACGAAGTGAGGGGGTTAGGCAATGTGTCATCGGTTTCAAGGCCTATTTCACATCATTATACATAGAGATTTTTTTAAAACGGGAGAGAGAGAGAGAGAGAGAGAGAGAGAGAGAGAGAGAGACACACACACAGAGACAGACAGACAGACAGACAGACAGACAGAAAGACAGACTTTCCAAAGAAAAGAAACAAGTACATACGATGATGATGTTCGACAACATAGACTGCTATTCAAGACAATGGTGTATGTTACTAAAACCAATACAATAAAGGTTAGTATCACTTTCATGTAACAGAGACACTTTTTGCCTCTGCTGGGGTTTGAATCCGGGTCCTCTGGCATGCCAGTCCAACACTCTACCGATCGAGCTAAAAGGTTAACCCTTAAGCTCGTTCGGTAGAGTGCTGGACTGGCATGCCAGAGGACCCGGGTTCAAACCCCAGCAGAGGCAAAAAGTGTCTCTGTTACATTTGGCGCCCACGTTGGGACCTGGGTATTCTCTGGCGGGTGAAAGAGATTGTCTCTAGTACTTCACCCCACAGGTGTTGGCACTCCGGAAGAGTCGAGGACGACTCTTTCCTTGAAGGGGGACAATGTGGTAGAGTCAGGTATATGGCATTCCTATTCTCTTTTGAGAAGTGGACAGGCATATCTTATGCTATGCCTGTCCACTTCTCAAAAGAGAATAATGGCATTCCTACTAGCTCTGGCTAGCGGGTTAACCCTTTAGCTCGATCGGTAGAGTGCTGGACTGGTATGCTAGAGGACCTGGGTTCAAACCCCAGCAGAGGCAAAAAGTGTCTCTGTTACATTCATATCATGGGTGGGCATTATCTCTGAATGAAGACAGCGCTTCGAGGAAATTCGAACTACAATATGTTCCATGCTCTCGGCTCTTTGTCGTTGACAAATCGTAATGTGCTCGACGACGATGTTAAACTACTTTAATATCACAGCAAATATTCAATCACTGATACTCTTGTCACAGATATTTTACCTTTTAACAATTGATTTGATTTTATCATCCCGGAGAGAATTTATGTAAACAAACAGGATATGTCAAAAAGAGCGATAACTTATTTTCAACATCCTGTAGGCATGGTAAGCCTGAGCGGGTCGTTTGTAGTGTATCATTTTTCTCGAGATAATTGTTTACATGAAAGATATTTAAGTTTTCCTAAAATGATGTTTAATTTAAATATCAAGTATGTCGTTTAATGATAGAAATCATCACTTATTACAAATATTTAAACTTTTATGAAAATACAATTTTTTTTCAGAATAATAATAGGGGGATCAGGACTTTGCAATGTAAAATTTTATTTTTGCGGCCACTTTATTGTCTTGCACGGGAGATATTTTGATATGAATTAACCCCCCCCCCCCCCTTTTGGCATTATGATTTTTTTTTTACAATTTCAACTTTCCGAAATAATTATATAATTAACTTGAGGGAATTTAATTATTTGCAAATTTTATCCAATAATTTTAAGAACAGAAATAATCTATAATTAAATTAACCACTTATGATTTTGCACATCTACATGTCTTAAAGGGGCATGGTCACGATTTTGATCAAAAATTATTTTTCCAATTTTAATGTTTACAATGCTTCAGGAAGGCATTTTTAAAAGGCAACCAACAATTGAGTGTCATTCGTTGAGTTATAAGCAAGCCTTTGTTTACATTTTGATTGTTGAAGTGAAAATACAAGTTTTAGACCTAAAATGAATCTGCTAAACATTAGGAACTGTTTATTTATGCTTAAAATGAATAAAAAGATAAACAAATCAGCTTGAAAACGATATTTTACTGGTATACTGAACCCATATGTAAACAAAAACAGGGCACGAGCCATGTTTACATGACAAAGAATTGTGAACCCTGTATCTTGCTTATTATGTGTCTTTATTAATACTAACGTATTGCCTTGAAGGATTGTGTATATTTATAGCTGTTTATTTCTGTACTTGCAAATAAATGTATACCCTTGCATATGTGTATGACAACTTGGTATGTGTTATATCAGATGTACCTCCCATTGTAACTTACAATATTTATATATTTCATCCATTATTTGTTATAATCATGTTGTTTTATTGTTTTAATGCATACCCCCCCCCCCCCCCCCCCCCCCCGAGGGCCCTTGATTGGTGAATAAACATAGTTAATATACATAATTTATAATTTATAATTTATATAACTCTACGACTGACTCTCAGATTTTATTTGATCACTAGAAATGCATTCCTAAAGCATTGTAAATAATAATAACAGAAAAATAGAATTTGACCAAAATCGTGACCATGCCCCTTTAAATTTAAATCATTAAATTTCCCCCAACTTATCAGGAAATTTTACGTAATACATGTACAACTGATCAGAAGATGTCAACCTACCTAAAAGAACTGAAAACTTGTGGTTTTTCAGACACAAATCAAAATGAAGATGTCTTCATAAACATATCAATAGATTATATAAACGATTAAATTAACTTGACATCAATGTTTATTATATATTATGCTAACTATATATAATCTATAATAACTATCATGTGGTCAACAAAAGTCACGTGATCAAGGTTTAATTATTAGTGTCATAAAGTTTAGAAATAACCGTAAATTTGAAATCAGCATAAAAAATATCCATCGATAAAAATATGTTTATCTTTTGATAGTGAGTCAGACAGCAGAATGAAAAAAGTGAACTCGATCATACCCCCCCCCCCCCCAAAAAAAAAGCACCAAGTAAAAAAAAAACACCACCACCACCCCACACCCCCAAACCCCGACTACATAATATTGTTTTCGAAGTAATACTCCGAATGGTAAAGATGCACGGAGGTGATTGGTAATCTTGAATCAAGTGCGTAATTGGAAATGTGCGTATACAACTTTACTTGTATATTAACGATAAAGAAATATCTGACGACATTTAGAACATATAACCAACTTTTTCATCCAATCAGCAGTCGCTAAATAATCTATTAAGTGATGTTGTTAAGAATTTCTCTAAATTCACAGCGACGCCCCCTTCTTAATCGCGTAAATTTTACTTAATATGATCTAATTAACTATTACTTAAAACATATCAACATTGGTGGCCTGTCAGTGTTTTTTTCTTTTTAGTTTACGTGCCTCCATCCAACCACGTTTTTATTCATCCATTTATGGATAAATAAAAACTTATATGATTTGAGCAATGCGTTTTAAATAATTCATACTATATACCGATAGTAGACTAGGCAGGCAAATATTACTGAAATAAAGAAAAGAAAAAATAACCATGCGTGTGTTTTATTATTTGGCTTGAAGAGAGCTTAATTGGAGAGAGAGAGAGAGAGAGAGAGAGAGAGAGAGAGAGAGAGAGAGAGAGAGAGAGAGAGAGAGAGAGAGAGAGATCCATTACAACTGTGATTTTTTTCCCCAATGCGATACAAGACATTGGCGGATCAAAATTATAGCAATTAAAGGGGGTGTCTATACCTATTTTAAAAAATCGAAAATCTGTTTGGATCTTGTGTGTGAACATGTGTGTGTGTGTGTGTGTGTGTGTGTGTGTGCGTAGGGGTGAGGGTCCCTTTATCTCTAATTTTCATTATTCTTTTCCAAGCAAGTTACTCGTTTAAGTTGGGGATCAGTGTTTCTTAATAACAATATAAATTAGGTCACTCTGTAAATCCTTTGGGGGAGGTATCCAGTCCCCCGACTCCCTCTAGATCTTCAAATCAGGAAATTACACATCTTAGAGTATCAGAAGTACATGTAAACCCGCTTTTTTGTTGTCCATCAACAGACATGCCCATGACGTTTATTAATGTGACACAGAATGTTCACACGGGCCGTTAATCATCAGTATTTTTCTACATTTTGGCCTTTGTAAAACATTCTTCACATTTTCCCGTTTAAAACTCATTTTAAAACCACGAGTTACCGAATTATCTGTCATTTACGTTGAAAAATGCAATTTTTCAATAAAAGTTTCCGATTTTTAAAATCGCAACTACATACAGTATTGCATTGATTTTATATTTAGTCCAAATATTAACAATATTTTTGGGAGGAAATTTATAATGTAAATGGGGGCAGTTTGGACGTGGATTAAAAAATATATTGCATTTAATTGAAATATAGAAGGTATCTTTAGCAATAGTGGCCGGAAGATGGAAGTAAGTCGAGCTTTAAGCATGCAGCAACACCCAAAAATAATTGAATTTCTACATGCATTCATTTTTTTTACCTCCAAACCCAAAAAACTATACCCCACCCCTTAACTTTCCATGAAAAAAAAAGAGTTTCATTTTCGAATTGTCACTTCATTTCATTGGATGGATGTAATTTATGTAAATTTAATTTTGTCAACTATCAAGTATAGTTTCAACATTGCAAATAATCCACAATCACGTCAAATCTAGACATTTTTAAAAGAATACCATATGACAGAATCTGAAATCTGAACCCAAAAAATACCATACCACAAGAACTGGTCTATTCAGGTTGCTTTATGTCCTAATGTACTGAAGATAAGAGAAAGAGAATACACATTATATACATATATATAATTAATATATGCATTTCTGGGCGTTAATATAATTCCTTCTGCGTCTTCGATAAAAAGCTTAAGTGCAATATTGACGTGTCGCCTGACTGTGTCAGCCGACTGCCTCTCACAGGCCAGGTCACTTCAGTCAGATCTCGCAGCGTCACGAGACGTCCACACGTGCAAAATGCAGCAGCCGCAGCAGCAGTTTCCAGGCGCTATGGCACACCTCACGGGAAACCAACTAACAGGTATCGCTTAATTTTATGATATTAACAATAGTGTCCATAGATATACTTTTAATGGTCAATGTTGTAAATTTTGGATTTTTTTTTCACCTTGGTTTATTTTAGCGAAAAAAATTATTAATTCATTATTTAAAAAAAAAAATTATTTAATCTTAAAATTCAATGCGATTAATGGGGATTTTTAATTTCATTTCCTACAGAAGATTCTTTTTTAATTCATTATTTTTAAAAGTAATTATATCTGACATGTTTTAAGGTCGGAAAAGTTAACAATCATTACAAAATTATCTCCACCAAAAACGTCATTCTCTGCAGTACGACCATCTTTCTGCGCAGTTAATTCAAGCTTTCAACGCAGTTCACGCTAATCAGCGGCGTTATTCCTTGGTTGTTTAAATGCCTTTCCGCAAATCAAACGGCCTGGCTCGTTATGTAAATAGGATTGTTATATTCTTATGAATTCATTCAAAATTTAAATAATCATGGATGCAAAAAGGTCTTCTCGAATGTTCTCAGGTATTTTCATTCATTATTTTTTTTTTTTAATATCCAATCTCTATTTTATTTCATGTTTATATAAACTGGAGTAATTGTGAACATTTGCATTCTTTGGGTTACAACCGCATTTGTCGTGCATGCCTATTCTATAATTATGATGTCGTTATATCGAATGCCTGTGGTATACATTACGTGTACTTCTATTTCATTCATAAAACCATATTGTGTAATATTCTTACGTTATAGTATAAATATCATGTAATTTCTGATCAATTAAAAGCATATCATTTTTTCCGATTGATTATATTGTATATTAATATCGAGTGATTCACAGTAAACATGAGAGAAGCTTTCAAAATCATCTGATTCTGACATTAGTTTCTTTTTTGATATTTTGAACAAATCAATCATACATTTACATGCACTTGTTACACAAAATACCGGAAGAACGGATTGCGCTTAATATGCATCTTGCTTTTTATGTGAAATTGTAACACTGCACTACAAAATATTTTGAAATTTAAGTTATAACTCTTTTAAAAAACATTTCATATCCGAGAAAAGAAAATGTTCTATGATTCAGACAGTCTGGTTAATTGAATAAAGGTATTGAATGTGAAATATGAAAACAAAAGATTTTTATTACAGCATTTTTTGATTTGATTGTTACAAAATATACACAATATAAACGAGGTGACATTTTTTTTTTATTCATACCAATCTTTGCTTACACGTCTGACCAAAATGTATAGAGTAAAATAGAACAAAACTAAAAAATCATGGAAATCGTGGTTTGTTTTGATAAATAACACAACATCCTACTATGGACTTCTGGGTAAAGATTGGCGTAGGAAAATTATGACTAAAGACTTGAAATTGAGATCTATTTGTGGAATTTGCTTTAAAACAAATAAAACAACAAACAATAAATAAATACATGAAAACAACCATTTGGTACTTATTTTAAGCCATGTAATTTAGTTGGAAGTAAAGTTATGCTAATAAAAAAAAACACGAAATTATAATGGGTACTTTTATCATTGTGTAGCCTTTTTCCTCTTGTCTTTCTTAACTCTCTTCGGAATTATTTAAATAATATTCTCCTTTTAGCATTTAGTGGACCCATTTAAATTTTACAAAGTTAAAAGCATTTTGACACGACTTTACATCATTTCTTTCCCGAACACAATAATGCTGGAATGTAGAAGTGCGCATTTCTGTGATTGATCTTTTATGGATGTATATCCAATGTGATGAGGTCCCATCAGCCTTATCCGCCGTTCATGTAGGGATCTCGAGGATAAAGGGCGTTGACAATCTGGCATTTTATTAAATCATGCCTAATCACAAAATTTCTAATGGAACTGTATACTTGTGATTTGTAATATACAACACAAAAATATAGAAGTAAGTAAAAAAAAAAACAGAAATGAGTGGGGAAAAACATCCTTGAATATGTTTTGAAGGATTGAACTTATACAATGCAAATATACAAATAAAAAAAACTAAGCATTGTACATCTGTAGATATGGACAATCTTTAAAATATGTATAGTTCATTTGTTACAGTCTGTTAATTGAAACTGTCTTCCCACAAATGTCTATTTAAAAATAAAATTTAGTGTTGATCATTTTGTTGCGACCCATAATAAAATTTCAATCGTTTTTCAAAAGCGAGAGTAAAGAACTAACGAAAAAATAGCTCTAAAATACCCCAATGTTCTTAATTCATATCTGAATCATATATGTTCAAGTTCTATACATTTCTGAGGCCACAACTTTTTTTTATTAAATATTTAATAATTGATTTAAAATACTGATTAATAATATAATAACCTTTTAAACCCGAATATTATTTGTCACAAATATTCTTAGGCAGTACAACTAGTGCATATGATTTATATCGATTTATTTTTCAACAAGGGAAACATTTTTCACTTTTATATCTTGTGTTTGAATATAGATTTATGTGGCTTTTTTCCCCTCCATATGCACACATGGCTTCAAAGTGGAATTCAACTTAATTTTTCGTAGAACTACAATTTTTGTACAAGCCATTTGTCTTTGTTTTAAGGCTATCATGACGATAAAATCTAAAACAGTTGTATAATGTCTGTATTTATCTGTATTGGGGAACTGAATAATTTACAACCCGTTAACATCATTGACATCGTCTACAGTACTTCACTTCTGCGAATTTCTCGGAAAACACAGTGGTGTGTCAGATGAACTGAACTTATCCTTTTGTTGATTAAATTAATTTGATTTGAACATATTTTTATTGTACAAATATGCAACTGCACAGAAACTTAGACCACTCTATCCGTATACAAATATTTTATACAATATTTGTTAACGGTGTATACAATATAAATAGGTCAAATGTTTACATGGCAGTTACATGTATATATGCTATTTTTTAATTTTGCATAGTAAACAGTTTCAGTATCAAAGATGTACAAATAATTTGTAAAAATTGGCCAAATTCATATAATGCACGAACTACTTGTATTTCGATATCTTGATCATCTGTATAATTTAATTACACATTCAAATTGAATCAAAATTAAAAAGTGCGGCGCACTTATTTAATGTTTTGGTTTTGCAAGCTGCCACACATTCTTTCTTTTAGTTTCGTACTTATTCAAAACAAATTCAAATTCAGGTAAGGAAACATTCAAGTTTATAAGGGTGAAATTATGAAGCGATAATCAAATTCTATTTATTGATTGCTTTTCATCTTTATCAGATAGCTATGCTCGAATGATATTGCTATGAAAATTATCTATATGTATATATACAAAATGTATTTTTACCCCTTTACAAAAATTCACTTGCTGATAGAAAGAAGTAGATTTTATCATTGACTCACTTCTAAGCAAGAGAGGTGTGTTTTATTTTATGTACGTGTTGTTTTTTTACGATGTTTTGTGCTAAAATGAAGTAGATAGAGAGATGGAAGGAGAGAAGAATAAATGGCTTTCGGTCAGGTTTATGTAAGGTGAAATATTTGCGCTGTGCGCGTAGTAATGTGCGACTGTCCTCAACCTATTTTTCATCAATGAGTGCACAGCCATAGTAGAGTTAAGTGTAATTGGCCTAAAAGTACAGCGTCGAGAAAGACAGGACCACATAATTTTATAAATAGAAAAATCAGTGAATCACCCCATTTCAGTTTGTATCAGAATATGTATATATATATATATATATATATATATATATATATATATATATATATATATATATATGTGTGTGTGTGTGTGTGTGTGTGTGTGTGTGTGTGTGTGTGTGTGTAAAGCTTCGTCAAGATTGAACGCAATCGAATGATCATAAAATATCAGATATATATTACATACAACGTAGTTCAATTTGTCAACATCGAATTTGATTACCATAAAGTTACGACGAAAAACGTGTTTAATATATAAAAAAAAACTTAAGAAATAAGAACTTTTCATAAATATGTTAATTTCTGGAATAAATATTTCTATATGGCGAAAATGTTTAGTGTGAAGTTGAAATTTTCTTCTAAAATGAAAAAAATGATAAGGGTTTATAATCCTCTATTATTTACATTTTTGTAGGAAAGGCTATTTTTATTTATTGAAACAAAATTACATTAAACTGTACAAAAATTGGATTGCTTTCTGATTCTTACGGATTCTCTCTTCATATAAAATGTAAAGATTTATTCTAATATTATTCATCAAAAAAGTGTGGTAGCATGCTGAATTCTCATAATAGAAGATTTATGGAGCAAAAACAAATCGAGTAGAGTTAATCAATTTTTGTCCTCTCCAGAAATCTCCTTATCCAATTTGAAACAATTGGTTTTTCATATTTCTTGTCAATTTCATATACATAGTAGTTTGTTTTCAATGTTAAAATACCGAGTGGTTTTTGATTGGGTTCGTTACCAAATTGCTGTTGTATAATGTTTGCGATGATGTAATTGCAATTTCATAAAATGCTGTTTCGAGGAGGTTGAATAATAAATTGCAAATTTTTATTCACTAATTGCTGAATTCTATAATTCTAACACTGTACCAGAGGAATGAATTCAAATTGATTATTTTTAAAAGTAATACCATGAGAACACTGAAAAATGTATGATGTAAAATTGTCCAGAATATGGATGGTGGTATGATAATCTATGTATTTTTTTTAATTTACTTGGTAATTGTAAAATTTAGGTTTCGTTATCAATTAGGGAGTTTGTAGCTATAGGGAATGCATATATGAGTATTATTGGACTATTTTAAACAAACATTTTTAACTGACTATAAAATTGGTGATGAAATTTTTTTAAAATGTTTGGTATATTTTTATCATATATTTTCAATGTAATGGATAAGCTAAATATGTTTGATTTGATTTTATTTGTATACCCATGTTGATAATTTTGCAGAGTTCACTTGCTGGCAGTATAGGAGGCACTATATTTTCATAATACATATAATAATATTGTTTTCATAGTTGATTTCTTTTTTTTTCAACCTATCATATTTTTTTAATTTATACTCCAGTGTCGAATGGCCAAATTCATATCGTTTGATCATTGATCCATATAATCATAAAAAAGGCTCCACATCCCCTCCAAAAATTCTATTGTGGGCAAATTATTTCTGTTTTTAATGATTCAATTCGAGTGCAAAACGTTCAGTTTGGTACCCTCAAACAGGCTGCTCGGTTAATCTATTTGCTTCAGTTAGGTTCTATTTGCATTGTGTAATAATATCTTAACTTTCACACTTACAATGTGGAAATGAAGAACATATTGAATAAGCCGTGCAAATTCGAGCTTGAAAAAAGGTCCCACTTTATTAATAGATATATAAAAAATGACAAAATATACATATATAGAATGGAATTTCTGTAAGAAAATACATAATTATGTGTTAAAGTTTTTGTTTGGAATTGATTTTACAAAAATGGAAAATTAACCAAAAGACAAAAAGCATTGTAATTTTATGCACTATCACTTGGCTATTTGCCATATGGTAAAATATACCTCAGGCCATTTTGAGACGTACATGTACTTGTACATGTAATATATATATAGAAATTAAACATAATTTTATTGTTTTATCTTCCATAAAAGTGTTGTCTATATAAATAGCACCTTGGCTCGATTGAAGCATCAACTCGTGAATTCGAGACCTGCTGAGGTTTTTACAATTTTAACTTTATGTTATTTTCAGAAATTTATGTACGAATTTATTTGAAATATGATGTTTTTTACCCAAATTTATCTTTCAATGTGTCCCATTACATCATGTTTATAATTGAACATATTTAATCGACAAAAGTCAAAGAGTTTGGACGCAATTTATTATTATTAAAAGATTAAAAGACCAATTTGTCCAAATATGATTCAGTGTAATGATTTTTTTTTCTAGAGGTCATATGTATAAAATTTTAAAACCCAATTTAAGCTCTTCTAGAGGTCATATGTATAAAATTTTAAAACCAAATTTTTGCTATGAGGAGTATGTCGATAATTTACTTGTAAAATTAAGGAAAACCCTTAATAAAATTTCGTACGTCAAACCATCGTCTCCCTGAAGAGACAGGCAGATGGTATGGTACCCTCCAAATGAGAGACCATGTTTATTGTGTAAACAAAGGACGCATCAATGATGAGTTGCATTATATTTTAGAATGATCGACAATAGAGGAAATGAGGGGGAAAATAATCTAAGCATATTTTAAAAGATCAAATATTGTTATAAGTTTTCTGAACTCTTGTCAAATCATAATTTTAAAACTTTGAGAAAATTGAGTGTATTTACATGTGCATGTATTTCAAATATTTTCGATACTGTCTGTTCCCCTTAGTGTTTTCCTGGGGCCCTTTTCACAAAACTATCTTATGACTAAGATCTATTTTAAGACCAAAATTTGTCATAAGATCTCACCATAGCTGTTTCACAAAGCTGTCATATCTTATGATTATCTAAGATCTGTTATAATTTTAAGGCAACCAAATACATGTCTTAAGTTCAACTTTAACATGGCGAGAGCCTAAATTTTGGTTCACAACCAAAGGCCGAGTATAATTCGAGTGCGCGCGACTTTCCACAGTCTTTTATTTTCAGGCTGCTGTTGGTGCAATGTTAAAATGTATTGTATTTTTGATAATAAAAAAAAAACATTATCCGTAACATTTATGTGTTAAAAATAATTATTTTTAGACATTAATCGGGTAAAATGCTAAGACAGGATTTATTAATGATTGCAATATATACTGCACTACTTCAAATTAAGAGTGATAGGGCGCTGAAAAAATTAACTTTGATATAATCAAAGTTTTAGCCAGATGATCGACATTTTTAAAAATTTGTTTGGCGAAAGAAAATTATTCACTTATTTTTTATATTTACACTAAGTAAGTTACATTCATTGTTTTGATTACTTGTATTGGCCTAAAAATTATTCAAATGTCCTTGACTAAAGAGTAACTCTACATCGGTTTATATAAGCCATGCATGATCATTCTGAATTTTTATCACTTCATTTTCAAAATTAATCTTTAAAAAATCCGTAATGTTGAATAATCTGTGTTTATGTATTTTCGAGATAGATTACAACTTATTTCTTATTTAACCTGTACGTGTATTCTATATATTGCAGATTACTTAGTAAAGGAAAATTGTGTTTGAACATTTAACGTTAAATTCTGTGAAAAGCGCGTGTTTATGTATTACATGTACTTGAATGACAAGAGTATCAAATGTCAATATACACTAAAAGAATGCACAAGTGTTGTTTAAATAATTATTTGTTTGTAAGCCAAAAGCTGTCCTGATAATATTTTCTATACACCAAATAGCAGTTCTTTGTATTTCTGGGTTTTTTATTGTTGTTTCCACTAAATTGTTATTGGTCACTGAAACGTATATTTCCAAAAATGTATACAAATTAAAATTACTGGTTTTAGGCATTGTTACCGACACGTAAAATGTTCTCTGGCAAAATATTTAATGATTTATCCCTGCACAAGTCTCTCAAATTCTATCTGTATGAATTGATGTCAAAAATAAGCATGACTTTAGTAGGTTAGGATATCCTATTTTAAGATGTTCCTAAGTTACCGTCGAGCTACATCTTGAGCGTACGAATAACGATTCGGACCCTTGGCTATCGAAGATGCAGAAAAATATGCCTGGCAGAAGTTTATAAACTGTATACTTTATATATTTTCTGTCAACTTTGAAACTTTACAATTATTTCTGACATGCAGACTGCTGCTTAAACATCTTCGCTAGCCAAGGGTTTACGATCCACTCTGCTCCTCTACAGTTGTATTTTAAAAATAGCATTGGAAATTGTAAGATTACATGTGATTGAATAGATTCTCTGCATGATCCAAAGTAAATTCACGAAAATTAAAATATTAAATATAAAAATCGAAATTATTGTACATGAGAAAAAAATGTGGCTTGAGTAATTTAAGTTATTTATTATTTTTAAAGTGCAAATTATATCGTAATTCGCTAAAATAGATTTTCTGTATGATAAAAAAAATCAATGAAAATGAATGTACCCGAAAAAAATTGTTCCATGTTTAAGTGAATCATCATTTATAATGCAAATTATATCGTTTAGCGCAACTTACAATATACTACGCGACCACAAAGTGAATACAAGTAAGTTTTTACATATTTTAGTGCAGTTTAAGGTACAGTTTACTGCTTTGTTTCTATGTAGTTTACCGGGGGTGGGGGGTCTATATTATATATTTTTTTACCGCTATGTATCCACACAGTGTACTGCTGTAGTCAATAATTTGTATACGTGTCAGCATGGTTTTTTTCTGAAGGGTGGGGAGTAGATCTGTTATTTCTATCACGGATAACCCATAGAATGTGTATCCAAGCTGTATGATGTGTACACGATATTAATTTGATGTATTCTGATTGGGCTGCCCTAAGGTCAATAAACTGAACTGAAATTAACCTATATATGACTGACTTTTACTTCTGTCGTACTGTAAACAATGTCGCCGACTTAAATCAGTGAAATAGTCCTCTTCTGAAATAGTTTAGAAGTATCAGCAACGCAGTTTTTCCCCCCATCAAATTCACTCAAAGTGAATTATGGCTATGGGTATTGACTGATATATTAATGAGCTGTGGTACATTATACCTTACCTTTTTGCACCTAACTGTCAAAATCTATCAACAATTTCAGATTTTTGGAATAACCTTTTTGTATTAAGCATAATAGAACACAAGAAACATTCAGTGATTGCCTTCTGTTAACTTTATGTACTCTGTTACTGCGCACTGTTGGGAAAAAATGTACCGTGTCACAATTACTGAAACAGAACACTGTTAATGACCGGATAAAATAGATTAATATTGTAATCATACGTAATGGATGTTCTTCATCATAAATCTGAGGCCCAGAAACAAAGCATTGTGTCCTAATTGAGGTGTTTTTATCATCGGTGGGGTTATTTAAGAAAAAATCCAAATTAAAATCCAAATATGTAACATTCTTTAAAAATACAAAGAAAGGATAAGGGGTCAATGTACTTCCCTCTGGAAATATGTGTGGCGGTTTGAACTTTTTGTCCTTTTGCAACGTTCGGCGTAATAAACACATATTCTTCCATTAATTATTTTCTTGATTTATGCATGATAATAAGATTGAATATTGTAAAAGGCAAATAAAATAACTCTGTAGGCCTGTCTCACTAGACTAGTTTATCGTGGCCTCTTTGCACATTTGACATAAATATTTTTTTTAAGAAATCAAAATTTAGATACATTCTATGCAGTAGTCTATGGTTTAAATTTCTTCACGATTCAAATAAATCCAGGCATTTTCTGTTTTTAGAGTTTTAGTTTGCTGCAAAAGCGCCCTCCGAAGATAACTTGAAGATTACATGAAAACAATTTTTTTTTGTCCAAAAAAAGATTTTTACTATTTATTTCAGTAAAATATAATTCATGATATAAATTAAGATACATAAAATAAATATGGATCAAACATTCAGCAAATACTATAGTATAGTCTATGTATTAGTTCATGTAACCATAGTGTACTGAAATTGAAATGGGAAGGACAGTACTAGTGCTAGTATATCTGTTGACCTCATACAGGTACATTACACGTACCTATTTGCACTCAGCTTTTAAGAGACTGGGGACATGGGCACCTAGACAACTTAAGATGTTTAGAATAACCTCTTTGTATTAAAACCAGAAAGGCGTAACTAGTACATGATAATCACTAAAGTATTTTTCTGTTGTAAAGTGGTTGTGTTTGACTTATTCAAGCGCACGAGTAGAACAAAATAAATTTTGATTAATATTGTAATCAAAAGTAATGAAAGTTCTTTGTGACAAATCTAAGGCCTAGAACCAAAACATTGGGTCTTTTAAATGAGGTGTCAAACTTATTGGTGGGATTATAACGAGTTCTTTGGGGTAAAGTTTATCATATCAAAATTCAAATATTTAACTCTGTGCTTAGAATACAACTTTCAGCATAATGAGTATGAGTTCTTCGATAAACTATCGTCTTGATATATGCAGAATAACCCCAATGAATATGACAAGAAGCAACAACAAACATCTGTATCTCGCTATCCTATCTTATTGTGACCATTTTGCACATACAAAGGGATAATTTTTCTATGATGCACTTTTTAAATATTTTTGAGGTGATTCAATACCAAAAAGTTCATTTTTCAATATCAGAACATAATGTTCTAATATCAGGGAATATAATTTTTATACAGAAAAATAACTTTTTACTTATTAAAATCTTAAAAGTAAATTTCTGATATCAAAAGTCGTTTTTGTTATGAAAAAAAATACATAAGATTCACATCCGAAATTCACATTCTTGATGTAACAAAATTTAAGATTTACATCTTTTAAGATATGAAGATCTAGATAAATTCAATGCATGCAGTGTGTCCATTAACACATCTTCAAATCAAAATCAGCATCAGCTTAGTATTTTCAGAATTTTACTACACTCAATATACTTTAATATTAAAACTAACTATTAAATTTTATCAGAAGAAAGTTTCCGCAGGTACTATGCATTTATACATGTATAGAAAACAATTTTTGTAGAGGACAACAAGAATATGATTTTCCTTCAATGGCTTTTCCACCAAAAAGAACTACCATTAAACTGTAAAGCATCAGTTTATTTAAAGTAGAAAATAGCATTTTACCCATTTGTGTTCGAAGATGGTTGATCTTGAGGCTACAGTTGAGTTTGTTAAGATATGCTATATCCACTCTGTGACTTTCACGAGAGGTGTAAAGGAGCTTACATGTATCGTATGTATATCCATATTGTGACGTATTTGGGGTTTAACTATCTATATGCAATAAAATAAACGTTATCAAACTTGCTATTAATAATTATGATAATTGTGTGTATTATAAATGAGACCTGGATATGTTAAATTATCAGAAGAAATTTTTCATATCCTACGAAAAAGAAAACTTTAGATGGTTGTATAAGATCAACCAGAGTCTTTGATAAGTCCTGCTTATATTCATATGCATCTTCACAAAACAGCTGCTGAAAGAATAGTTAGAGGCCTGAAATGCCTCTCTTATTTTACAAATGTGAATAACAGAAATTTATATATATATTCTTATAGTGTGACTGGCATAAATATCATAAAGATATCACAATAAAAATTTATTAATTATTCGAAAATTAATCTAAACAATATTTTATTATTCAAAATATTATTGGGTTGGACAGCAGGCACAATCTATGTAAGTCCTCTTTATAGTTTAAGGTCGGTCTTACATGTACAAGATGTTTAGCTACATAACATTGTAATTTTGATACAAACATGTATACAAGTTGTTTAGCCACATAACATTGTACTTTTAATACATATACAAGTATATGTACAATTTTAAGCTGTTTAGATACATAATGTTGTATCAGTGCTTACTATCTATTCAAGATATATTACTAAAGTCAGATACTCTTTACACAATTGCACTTAAAAATATAGTTCCATTTATGATCAGCAGATACAACATTACAACAAATGTTTAGAATATCGATGTATATGTAATATGTAGAAGAAAATAAAATTGACGTAAAATTATTTTAAACAATCATCTTTCCCCAAGAAATGTAAATGTGAAGTATTCATATTCCTACGCTAGCTGCCTCCTCAGTCTTTTCACGATCAAATAGGTCATTCTTCGATTGACAATTTTTTCACTAATGAATATTTCTGAAATTATTACAATAGTTATGTTTCTTTCATGATTATTGTTCGATAGGTATCACACAATCTCTTTTAATTATTTATTGTGCATGAGTGTGTTTTCTTTTCTTTTAATGACGGAATGGTTATGCAACACCCGTACCATATTTCTGATCGCATTCGTGTAGACTCTGTTTAAGCACAGATGTGTGTACTGTTTGCTGGTGACGCAAGACTGGTGGCAGTATTTGCTACGGACATGAAGAACTATATACGCCAGTTTCTTAACAAGTTCAGTTATTTTAACTTAGAGATCGGCTGAGCACAGTGAAAATTCGAAGTAATTTAAAAGTCGAATATCTTGGATATGACGTAACCCATATCTATTCTTGTTTAAACATATACTTGTATATAAGAATTTACAAATGAGAAAGACTGAAGATACAGATAAAAGAAATGGTTATAAATCTGGGGTAATATGTTTGTAGTATATATAATTGATAATAGTGTCACAACATAAATCTGATCGTTATAAGTACACCTAAAAAGGTGTAGGTTAGACAATTTAAGAGAAAATGAAAGAAAAAAAAACCATACATGTACTTATATATCTTTGTTGAGATTATGAATTCATGTACAAGTTTAAATGCAAAATTTTGGTTTTAAGTAAGATTATAGTCGTCATTCAAAATAAGTTGCAAAAATAAAGGCTTTGGTAATTACAAAGTATGAACATTTTGCACAACTGTTAGTCTTTGCGCACACAATATTTTGGACGTTCAAGAAAAAATTATGAAATTATAAGAAAATTGCAGCTCATATTGCTTTTTTAAACACCCAGAAAATGAATTAGAAAAAAAATAAATAAAGGAACTAATAAACAAGTGAATAGATAAACATATATAGACAAATAAATAAATGAATATATAAATAGATGAATATAAAGTAAAAAGTTCTCCTCTTCATGGTCACTATGAAATCATGTACAATCCGTATGCATTTGCTCAGCTGAACCTAATTCCCGAGTGTCTATTTTCAGCAACTTAGGAAATATGCAGGGACGTACGTACTATGTACATACAATACGTCCCTGAAATTATGTCAATACTTCATGAGATGACTAATTCAGGCATAAGCTCTCATAGCGTTCATAGAGGGATGGTACCACCACAAAGGATAATTATCAGTGTTAGTTCGCAATGCATGTTCGTATTGATGCTCTAAGAAACAGTATCAATTGTTGAATACATGTATATATTTGTACCCGCGGGACGAAAGGAACAGAATTGAACAAATATTATAGTTCCTGCATGTATACCAAGGTTTTACTATTTAAAGGGACCTTGACGAGATTTGAGATCAAAATGTTATTTTATTTTTTTATGTACATGTATAAAATGGTTTGTTTTTGCATTTTGAATAAGTGACCAATAGTTGAATGTTAGAAGTCATGTTACAAGCAACGCACAGAGGTAAGAATCATTGTATGTTTAAAACAGAGCTCGAGTCTTATATTTGTTTACAAATTATGTAATGTAAAGAAATTACCATCTTTTTGACAAAATGACTCATGGCAAACAAGATAAATTGATTCAATGTGTTCATAATAATATCAACAAAAGAAAGCAACAATTGATTAAAACTTATATCAATACAACACATATGTAAACAATAACAAGACTAGAGCCTTGTTTACAGAACAAAGAATTTCAAACTCTGTATCTTGCTTGTAACTCAATGTTTGACTTTCCTACTAAAACAAATAATTAAAAATACCGATATTAACCATTCTAGATATAAAAAAGTGGAAAAACGAAATTTGAAAATTTTGAGCTCAAATCATGCCTAGGTCCCCTTAATACTTTGCGCTGTTTGTGAACAATATATGTATTCCAATAAATGATTAATTGGTTCTAAAACTAGATGGGTTTTTTGTATGTGGAGAAAAATATGACAATTTAATTAAAATCAGATTCTATGATCCGCTCATTTGACCCGATTATTAATGAATTTCAATCACAATGTTACGGATAATGCTTATTTTGATTAAAACTACAATACTAAAGATATTTCCAACTTTGCAGCAACGGGAGTATAAAAATAAAAGTCACAAGCACTCGAATTATACTAGAACTTCTCTGTTGACTCAAAATATCGGCTGCTGCTGTGTTAAGTTTGGACTTATGACATGTATTTGGTTGTCTTAAGATTATGACGTATCTTAAGATAATCATAAGATATGACAGTTTTGTGAAACAGCTATGCTGAGATCTTATGACAAAGTTTGGTCTTAAGGTAGGTCTTAGTCATAAGATAGTTTTGTGAAACGGGCCCCTGATCACTAGGATGTGTCTCGGAGCGGATTAAGGATATGAGGATCTGATTTGAATCAGATTGAAAAAGAAAAGGATAATTTACTTATCTTATACCCAGGAGATATAAACTTATCGCAGAAACAATTGCCTTTGCGTAGCACATATTTAATGAACAAAATGATAAAATACAACGCGGCATTGTGATGGAATAATCAATTTATCGAAAACATCAGCATACATTGAGATATACAACAACAAACATACGATATTAATTATAATGTGACAAATGTGTAGTGTTGAATAACTGCCTTGAGAATATTCATGCATTGAAAATATTATTTCTGATTTCAATAGCAAAAATAAAGAACATTTTGATATATCATATGCTTTTTGTGTGATTAATATTGCACTTCATAGTGGCAGTTTTCTAAGCATATGCATTTCAGTCAGTTTGATAGAAACTTTTAAAATTGGCCAAACATTCTTTCTGTTTGAATTGGTGGTCTAGAGTGTCAGCCAATTTCAGTTAAGTGTTCATCGACAGACTGTGGGTTTCCGTACATGATTTTTGAACACTCGCAACTTTCACTTTTTGCAATTGGTACCTTCCTAAATGATCAAAATCTGCGATTCTTTTGTAGAAAGTCAATTTTCGTTTGGAGTCTGTTTTTACAACAACAACAAAAAAAGAGGGGGGGGGGGGGGGCGAATTGCAGTCCTGTACACGTCAGACGTTTGGAAATAAATGTTACATATTTTATTATATAATTTCCATTTTATTACTGAACTAATAACGAACATTTTTTACCATACCCGGAGAAAAAGAAGCAGTTTTCGACAAACAAAACAGTAAGTCTCGATTTATATTCCCTGGAGTTCGAATGTCTCAAATTCAAGCTCGACCTCTCTGTAGACTACTAGATGCGACGACTCACAATTCCTCAATCTATGGCATTTTGTCATTTAGATTGAGTCTGTAAAAAAAAATATTACTGACATTTGAATTAGGGATGAGATTTTTTATCGGTTGTCGAACAATGTCGTTTTTCTTTATATATAGTTTGTTTAACTTTATACATGTAATATAATCCTGTTTTGACTGTTAAAGCATTTCACTTTCTGTTTATAATGAAGAAGAAATTATGTAATAATCTTCATAATAAGTTATTTATAACAACATTTATAAATATAAATATTTATAAATCATCTTTTGTTCCAACAGCCATAGATTTGTGGAATGGTATACCTTTAGAAATTAGAAACTTGCCAACATTAAAATCTTTTAAGAAAAGTTTTCTGTCTTCTATATCTCAACCTCCTCCATCATATTTTTCATATGGAGAACACTAATGGAATGTAATTCACACTAGGCTTCGACACAATTGTATATTAAAAGAAGATTTATATAGATGCAAAATTATTAATAGTCCTTTATGTTCATGTGGAAAAGCAGAAGATGCATATCATTACTTTTTTTCTTGTGTAAAATATAATATTCCATGAAATGATTTATTCAATGTTATCTTAAAATTTAGAATAGAAAATTTATATATTATTGACACTGATGTTTTGTTATGGGGGAGATAGCTCCATCAGTATTGCAGAAAATGAAAATTTATTATAATAACGTTCAGCTATTTTTAAAGAGATCTGGACGGTTTTAACATTGTCCAAAATTTGATATATAAACTTATTACAACTTTTTTTTCGTCGATGTATATCTTCTTTAGTATGACTTCAAGAATGGTATTTCATTATGACCTTTGATATTGTAATTTTTTCGTAATAGTGTAAATTTTATGTCAAAATTTCACATGAGAGGTCGTTTTTAGTTTATAGAACTTGTGCCCGATCCTATTGAATATACCAACTTTACAATAAGATATGTTCAAACCAATAAATTATTAAGATAAATCTTGTTGTACCAGTTTTCATGAAACTATCGAGGTACAGCCTTTTAATCATGTTTATACATTAGTCATGTGACTAATTTAATTCTTGAGGTGAAAAATTAACAATCGCGACCATGTAATAATTATGACTGTTTATTATTTTGTTTATTTAATTTTTAAAATACAATAAAAATCTTCTGGAACCCCCTGTTTTCTTTGTGTTTAATAATTAGCATACCAAATGTTTATTGTAATACATAAAAGATATTCCATGCGATACGTATTTTTTATAACATATGCTAGGAAACAATAGATAATACTGAAATATCAGACAAAACGACCCCCCCCCCCCCCCCCCCCCCCTTCCCAATTCATTATCACGTGTGTCGATTGTGGCGGATCACGTGTTGCACAATCACTGACTTAAAAATATTGTGTCCTTTGTACTTTGATAGATTATGAAGTTTGAATTTGTGATTATTAGTATATATCAAGAATACCCTAAAATTTTAATAAAAAAAATACACACCCAAAGACCAGAAAAATCGCTCACGTGAGCTACACTGTTTTATTGATCCGCTTTATTAAAAGAATACGAAAAAGCCTGAGGTATTCCGAGTAGTTGACATGTGCGGTCAAGGTTGCTCCTGATCATGTCAGACTTGGACTTGTGTGTATAAATGGATTTGTACGGCTTGTGATTATGAACGAAACCTAGGTAACAATCAAGGATAATACTTTCATTTAATTTGTATGAATGCATTGTAAGGAAGATGCGTGAACTAACACTCTGATAGTTCACAAAATCATCGAAATTGTAAATTTTATTATGCATACGTAAACTAAAAGAAACATCCGCTGACCAGATGACCAGTCCAGCGATAAACATTTCCGTTCAACTGATATCCGATAAACACATTGATATCAAGTTGTATAACTTTTAAACTAGATTCTTATGAGGTATAAGATATGTTACTTTATATAACGGTTATGTAACATTAAAAAATGTTATATAACTCGAAAGTATGCCGAGTACCCGTATTATTTTGATACACATTTATGGAATGGGGACAGATGGAAAGTACTGTTCTAATTATTTTTTTAAAAACTTGGATTCAAGCCAGGTATAACAATATAACATAGAATTATTAATCATGAATGTTAAACTAATGAAACATAATTGGCTTTATTAATTATGTGCAACATCAAAGGGTTTATTTTAATTTTTTGACCAAAATAAAATAAATTCTCGCAAACAATATATTTTTTTCATTAATTTAAGCTACACTAACTGAAAGTCTATATGCTGAAATTGAAAATAGAATTAACAGAAAAGTGAACCAAGTGAACTTGCACTTCCAACTCTTAATATATACTTTGGACCCCCTTATTTTGGAATCGAAAATTTAAGATACAGAAATAATGCTCATGTTTAAATAATGCTCATGCTTAAGTAATGCTCATGCCTATGTGTAATGTGTGTTTGTTCATTGAAAATACTTTCTCTTCTGGGGCATAATTTGTCTTGATATAAACATTTTTTTTATCAAATAATCTTGCACATTAATTAATTAATGTCTATTAAGGCTAAACAAATTATTTTTATAATAACAGGACAACTGAACAAATTTAATTTTCATCACTATATAAAAAAAATTCAATCTAAATTTTAAAAAAAAGGGACAGTCTGTAATTTGGCAAACAAACCAAAAATATTTAATTTAAAATATTGAAAAAAAAATCTGGGAAAAGACAACAATTAGTTAGATGGGTCAAAGTATATAAAACAAATTATTTTCCTTGTTGTCCTTACCACTGCCCTTGTACTCCATGCAAATCTCATTGAGCAAATACAATAACAGCCTGTTCAATGTAAATATATCCATCTGCAATATTTTGTACAATACTGCGTCCAAGAGATACATGTGTGTACTTACTAGTTCAACATTGAAGTACCTGTGATTTTGATGAAAGGATGTGTCCACCAATAACAAGTTTCATAAAGATATGGAATGAATTCCGGGATTGACAACTTGCTTGAATGAGTGATGCAGTCTGTCAGTGGGGGGCAACACACTATTAAGTTGTTGTTACATGTAGGTGGACACTCTCATGTACCGGTATATGTTTTTGTATTTGTATTTTTGCAAGATCTGACAAGGGAGTATATAAAAAATCTGATTTGAATATACAGAATCATGCACAGATCAAGAGTTGGGAGGGGGATCCAGACTTCTCCTTGAATACTCAAACTTACTGCATTCACGTAAAAAATTTACCAAAACATAAGTCTGCACCCCTCTTGGCAAACACAATTGTTACCCCCCCCCCCCCCCCCCCCCCCCCCCCCCTTCCAGGGAGGGAAAAATGTTCTGGGTTGGTGAGCAAAGATGGATAACTCTAACTCTTTTTTTTTAAAATTTCTCCCTATTTGAATAAATCTATTCCAGGTTTGCTAAACTTTTGACTTGTATGTGCCGTCAAGAGTTGTGTTTAAAGTGCCAGACAACTTAATTCTTGTCAAGTCTGATTCAGAAAAAAAAACCTTCTCATAATCCACAAGATTTTTAGTTTAGATAAACTTGTCAAAATTATATTCTGTTTGAAACAAATTCTTAGCTCACTGAGACGAAGTCAGGGGGGAGCTTATGCTATACACTGGATGCTGAATCTGAGCCATGGTACAATACAATATTTCACCTTATGATTTGATACATATATATTATTATAACAGTAACTTGATCCAAAGAGTCGATCACGTCAAGTTGCCAGGCGTGGATCATCAGATCAAACGAGATGCTTGAGTTGAGTTTGATCTGATGATCTGGCACGCCTGGCAACGAGACGTGATCCGGCTTTTTGGATCAAGTTACTGTTACAATGATAAATTTATTATATACCCTTGTCCATTTAAAAGTTTTAATTACAAAACTATATTTTTAAAATCATTTGTATGAATTTACTTATATAACAAAGATTTTATTAAAAGAGCTCTTTTAAAATGCACAGAAACACAGATGTTATTTAATGTGTACTACGTAACCAGTGTCAGAGAGTAGTGATACGGAATCGAAAAACCACAGTGTGGAATCCACAAAATCGGATCACACTCTGTAAAATTGACAGTATCAAGGAAGGAAAATTGATGGGTATATAATAAATATATATTATTATAACAGTAACTTCATCCAAAGGGCCGAATCACGTCGAGTCGCCAGGCGCGGATCATCAGATCAAATAAGACGTGAAGTGTCGAGTTTGATCTGATGATCCATGCCTGGCAGCTAGAAGTGATCCAGCTCTTTGGATCAAGTTAAATTACTGCTATAATGATAAATTTTTTATATACCCTTTTCCATTTACAAGTTTTAATTACAAAACTATCTTTTCAAAATCAATTGTATGACATTTACTTATATAACAAAGCTATTTTTAGATGAACTCTTTTAAAACGTGCTAAAATACAGACTTTATTAATGTGTACTATGTCATCAGTTTCAGAGTGTGGTGATCCGGAAAATTGGATTACACTCTGTAAAATTGACAGTATCAAGAAAGGAAAATTATTGGGTATATGATGAAATATGATATTGTTCATATGACTCGATACAATATTGTAATATAAATCATTAAATATTAATTACATATACATGCAATATGATAATTGTGATCTCATTACGGTGATGCCTTGTCTCGGTGAGCTCTGTAATCTTTGATTACCTAGATGTTATGAGTAAACAAGCGCTTGCCATTAATCATATACAGTTAGTGAAACAAAAGGTAAAAAAACAATGAGTGAAATTGTATTGACAATTTAAATTATTTTCTGAATGTTATAATATCTGATGTAGATAATAAGTCTGGAATTAAAAACCTTCAATGTATGGTGATGTTTCTGTCATTTTAACTGCTTGTGAAGGTAAAACACCATCTGTGGAATAAGGAAGAGGTTCTTTTTCCCACAATACTGATATTTTTCATCATTATCTTGTTGTAAGCAATAAAGTTTCACTGCACAATGCAACCAAAGCCCACTCAAGAACTAACTGTTCTAGACTTAGTCTAATGAATTTTTGTCATTTAACTGATCCCTCATAAATGTGTACACTGGGAATTGTATGAGATGTATTGGTTTGAGGCGTAGGTAGTAGTACATCTCGGGAGGTAGTGGTGCATCTTAGGAGGTAGTTGTACATCTCGGGAGGTAATAGTACATCTCAGGAGGTAGTGGTGCATTTCAGGAGGTAGTGGTACATCTCAGGAGGTACAAGTACATCTCAGGAGATAGTGGTACATCTCGGGAGGTAGTGGTACATCTCGGGAGGTAGCGGTACATTTTCAGGAGGTAATAGTACATCTCGGGAGGTAGTGGTGCATTTCAGGAGGTAGTGGTACATCTCAGGAGGTAAAAGTACATCTCAGGAGGTAGTGGTACATCTCGGGAGGTAGTGGTACATCTCGGGAGGTAGCGGTACATTTTCAGGAGGTAGTGGTACATCTCGGGAGGTATTGGTACATCTTAGGAGGTAGTGGTACATCTCAGGAGGTAGTGGTACATCTCGGGAGGTTGTACATCTCAGGGGTTAATCATGTGTAGCAGCGACTTTGGACTCATTGAGACCTATTCCTCAATTCTGTGAGGAACTGGCTTTAGGAACTGTGACATCGTATCCTGATTCTTGGTGATTCTTTCTTTCGACAACTGTAGTGGATCAATAAAAGAATTGAAGTTTCCAGACATTGTCGTACAGTCTGTATTCTTTTCATAGCATCAAATTTTTTTTTACTTTGTTCGTCAGGTATTAATCAAATTTTGATATATTCATATCCAAGTGTTTCTTTAAGATTATACATATGTTTTTTCTGTAGGTGAAAAATCTGTGTCACATCTATTTGATTAATGATGGTGAATCAGGTCAGGTGGAAAGTAGCTTGAACCAGATTTTTATTGTTTGTTAAATTGTTATACGCATGATTCTAGGATGATATATTTTCAGTTACTTGAACCTGTATAGAATGTGTAATGACGGTACGTTTGTCTAATTCAAAAGATTAGTCATGATTTCAAGTACTGAATAATAATTATTTGATTGAAACTATAAGTAGTTCTGTTTATTTCACTTTTCATATTTTCAAACAAAATGTTGAACGCTTGATTATCATAATCAACAAAGCCCAAGAATCTTTGATTCCTTAGACTTGCAGTTGCTCAGTTTTTCAATAATTCTGTTAGAACATTACGTCAGACGAGACTTTCTACTACCAAATTATTAAGGACTTTTTTTTTTGGAAATGCAATGTCTGGCAAATTCATACTAGTTGGGCTGTCAATGACAATTTTTCCATTAGTGGGGAAATGAAAGAAAAAAAAGACAAAAAACCGAATAAAAAATTACGACGAAGACTTAAAGACCAGTGATGATAAAGATAATGAATGTAGGCACACTCCATCAGAGTAAGTGAGAAATGTCATATGAGTGGTATTTTGAGGGGGAAGAAGGATTCATTAACAAGAAGCCATTGAGCACAGGTGTATTGACAAGGAGTACTTAGCACTTGTCACATGCATACATTTCATTACTGATGTAATGAAACCAAAAAAATCTAAACGTTATAAAAGACAAGGCATTGAGATCAGTGTTATGAAATCCAGCTGGGATTTGATATTGAGCTCCGTGGAGGTGACAGTGTCTACTAGCTGCAGAGTGTTGATCCTATATAAGCTGATCAGAGGGTGTCTGTATAAGTTTCGCAACATTGATTAAGTACTTGTAGTACATGTCTCGCGCTGCTCGTTCGGAGTGTGATGGTATTGTGAGTGGTCTGTTGTTCTAAGCTTTCTTTTGAGAGACAGTCTCTGTTTTCATTCTACAGGAAGGTCTGGTTGATGGGTGGCTCTTCACAAATTTAGACTTAAATGGAAATCCTACCTGTTGATTGACTTGTTATATAGTGTAACATTAGTTTTGTGCATGGGAAAAAATTAATCTCTTTTAACATCATTTGATCAAGACATGGATTCTACACTGGGTAAGTATCTTTTCTGATGGGTAATTTGCTTATTGAAGAGACAGGAAGCTTGCTTGGGGTCCAAAAGATGTTTAGGAATTTACACTCACTTGTATTAGTAATTATGTTTAAGGTAGTCCATCCATAACTGAGGTGAATTTAACAATTTTGATCGATCTAAACTACATTAAATACGTATTTTAAAATTAATATGAGGCTGACATAAACCAAACTCGGGAGTATGTATGTAGTCAATTAAATGAACTTTTTGCACTTGAAACTTTTTTAAAGAGTTGTCTATCCTTAACAAAAATTAGGTAAAAATCATTTTCTCAAAATATGTATGGTAAATTATAATGTTTTTGGCATTTTCAAAGAAAGAGAAAGCTTCTTCAACTTTTTACCGAGAGATTTGTAAGAAAATTACCTGTACAAAAAAGATATATTTAAAAATGCATTTTCCCCATAGATTTCAATGTTAACTTCAAGAAGTGATAAATTTGTTAATATTCAAAATTTTAAAAAAAAATTCAAAGGTGAATCTTTATTCTTATATAAACCTCTTAAAATCATACTAGGATTATAGTGATCAAACTTGCAATCTATTAGATATGAAATATGATAGTTATGGATGGACTACCTTAAGGAAAATTCCTTAACCAGATTACAGTACTATAATTGATTCACAAATTACTGGGTAGTTGTATGTATGGTATGCACAGTGGAGCTGCAACCTTCAAAAATCAGGTAAATCTTCATGGAGACCTATGTGTATATATATTCTTCATAAACTGTCAATATACTTGTACTAATATATACATATGTTTATTGCCACCATTTCCTTTTAATGATGTTCATGGTATAGTATAGTCTCAACTGTCAAATAGTTATGACCAGAAAAGTAAATCTCTGTCCTTGATGTCATTGTGGCTGACCACAGGCCCCGGCCAGACCTAATGGAGAGGTATATTATGACTGTCAAAGACAGGTGTCCAATTCAGGTGTGACAAATCTTGATGCATGCACAGCAGGGAATTGATTTTAATGTGAACTGTGTGAAGTTATCCCCCCTTTACAATGACATCAGATAATTTGGCTCTTCATTGAAAAGACAGATATTAGTATAAGGATGAAATTTTCCTTTGTGAAATCTTTTGCCTTAAGGAGGCTGGGTAGGTAACAAATTACCCATCAGATCTACCTTAAATGATCGGATATGATTTTTTTTTTAAGCTAATTATAATTTCGTAGAAAAAGAATTTCTTGTATTTCATCTTTGAAATTTGTATATTTTTCTATATCGTTATACAGAGCTCTTCGTCTCGAGGAGATCAGTATACCGGTAGTCGAAAAATGGCCACAACCATCCAGCCCTCATAAGAGGGAATATTCCATCCATTGTACTTGTACCACACTCAGTGTCAGTAATGGAAGGTATGATGTTTTTGCTCTGTCCGCCTATCAGTCCGTCAGTGTTTGTAAGTGCCACTCCTCTTAAACCACTGAGCAGAATTTCATTAAAATTATGTTGTTAATGAAGACAAACTGTGTAGCTGTGCTTATTTACAGGAAATTCCGATTTTATTATTTATCAGGGACTGAGGGAGTTACGTCCCTTTTGAACTTTGAAGATCAGCCATTCTACTAAATAGTTCGTCAGTAAAACTACTCCTAAACTGCTGAACAGAGTTTCATAAAACTTGCGCATCTTTGTGTTGTTTATATGTAATGTGTTATAAATCTAATGACCTCAAAGGATTTAATGAATTTGTAAACAGAACAACATTTCTAGTAGAAATGCAAATAAGCATGACTGTTTAACCATGGGAAACATGCCCTGTGAATTAATGGCTATCAGAATCTATATTGTTACATCAACATCAATTTTTGTGTCATATTGTATACAGTTCGAATTTCTGAATTCTGAAATTTTTATAGCTGAGTAGATTGTGGGTCTATTTTATTTACACATATATGTATATATAATATATTGACTAACCAAAGTGTACATGGATTTGTGTCTTTCTTCTTTCAGACTTTAACCTCTTTTACAATCTGTTTTTATTCTGTTTCAGACTTCAACCTCTTCGACAATCTTTTTCTACCACCGGACCAAGGCAGCCTGATGGAACCCTCCCTGCCCGGGCTGGACAAGATTCCAGGGGGAATAGGTCCATACACAAATCACCACAGGAAGCGGGGGTCCGTAGAGTGAGTACAACTTGGACTTGTTTTTAATAAGTCTTGGAATCTATGCGATCGTCCATAAAAACTAATGATTTGTGTTGTTATACATGGCCGTTATCTTGCCTGTCATATGTACTGGCTGTACAAAAAACAAGACATTTTTTGTCTCATTTGTAAACCTTATTAATTAGTAATTTCAATATAGTTCTGTACTATAAAAAGTCCAACAATTTAAATGTTTCAAATACTGTGGATTCCTTATTTAACGCGAGGAATTAATATTCGCATAAAATTGGGTGAAGCAATCCTTCAGAATTTAAAATCTCGCTTTCGTTTTTCAGACAGCTTTGAACTATCTGAAATTATAACAAAAAATTGATGCTCGTGATTTTATATTCTCGCGATTTGATACAAAACAGCGGAATAGCGGAATTAAGTACTCGTATAAAATAAGGAATTTACAGTACCAGACCACAGAAGAGTTGATGTTAGACATCACAACAGACATCAACTCCTCTATGCTTTGGTATGTATGATGTTAACTGGTGTCTTCTGAGGTTTTTTCGTCCTTGGACCAATGGTTGCCTATCGTCCAAGGGGTCTCTGCCAATATTTTGGTCAGAAAGGCTTACAAAAACATGTATTGCCAGAAACCCCAGTCAATGAATGTATAATTGTATTTCCTCATGGATTGAATAAATCACAATGTGTGTATGGTTGTAATGTTTGTGGTGTGTAAGAAGAAAAACAAAATGGCAATCACGAATGGCAAAATCTTCCTACCATTTATAGGGGAAGCCCTTTAAGAATGTTAGATGCCATTTTGTTTTATGAATCAGCTAGTACTTGATTTCTTTTATGTAAAACAATTTATTTAAAAATCAGAAGTACAGACAGTTTCCAAGTCGTCCTTGCCCATACTATTGCTCTCGGTCAGTAATGGCTGATGTGTAGCAAAGGACAATATATGAAAAGAAACTTGATAAATTCCCTCAAACAATTAACTTACAATGATGAATGCGAAATATAAGAGCAAGAATTCAAGCAAGAAAGATATATATTTCTTGCAGGAAGTAGATGATCAATTGATTTATCGTGCCCTTATTCTTGTTAATTATGCAAGAGAGAGAAAGAGAAGGGGAGAGCATACATGTATATCAGTAAATGACTTGTTAAATAAATTTATCAATATATTCAAGTAACTATGTACCTGTACCTGTACATGTTTGACTTGCACTTATATGTATAGAGCAAGAGACAGTTAATGTTATATATGTTTTGTTATCATTATTCATGATCAACACTGTTGCCTTTCAATGAACCATGAAGAAGGCTCCATTTTCAAAATTGGAAAAAAATAAAAAAATACTTAACAATCAACAGAATGGTAACTCTCAAGAAATCTCTAGTGAAAAACAAAAACCAAATTGTGATGGAAGCTTCAATTTGATGGTGAATGTTGATGATACTTGTGTTTTGTTCAGTACATATGTATTTGTGTATGCTATGAAGCGTTATATACTTACATGTAGATCGCTCTTTTGAAATGAATTTTGTATTTTGTTGGTGGCCACTCAGTTGGGAGACCACCAGCCCAACTTTGGACACAAACGATGATGATTCCTTCATGGATTTTGATCACAGAAAATATAACTCCAAGTATGTGAATTCTAAAATAATGTCATGTATTAGCAAGTAACTGCTCACTAATTCAAACCCAAGTCGTTTGTGGACTCGGACTGACATTACAAGGCAAAATGACGGACTTAAAAAAAATTCTACCTCCTTCATTTTGACGCAATGTATAATTTGTGTGTCTATCAATGTATTAAGCCTTCAAGGCCAGGAATCAAAACACCAAATGTTGTAAAATTGCTTTTAATATTCCTTTTTGAGATGAAATGACATTAAAACCAATCTATAAATATGGTTTTTCTTCAGTTTCTGAATACCTTTATTTCCGCCTTGTATTTCTATGTCTGTATATCTCATTGTCTGTCTGTCAGTTTGTCTGTGTGTATGCCAGAAGCACTGTTTGATACCAAAGATATTTGTTGCAGAGTTTGAATTAAAAATAACCAATGTATAATGTATAATTTGTGTGTCTATCAATGTATTAAGCCTTCAAGGCCAGGAATCAAAACACCAAATGTTGTAAAATTGCTTTTAATATTCCTTTTTGAGATGAAATGACATTAAAACCAATCTATAAATATGGTTTTTCTTCAGTTTCTGAATACCTTTATTTCCGCCTTGTATTTCTATGTCTGTATATCTCATTGTCTGTCTGTCAGTTTGTCTGTGTGTATGCCAGAAGCACTGTTTGATACCAAAGATATTTGTTGCAGAGTTTGAATTAAAAATAACCAAATTTTTACGGGAATTTTCACTAAAATTTCTAGTTTTAAAATACATTTAGTTTGGGTCAGAGGTGAAGGTCAAATTGGTCAAAAAACACACAACCTATCTGTTAGGCAAACAACAACTAATTCCACATAATTTATTTATTCTTTGTTTTTACCTTATGTTACAATAGAAAGTACCCACTAAGTTATGACCATGGCATTCTGAGTAGGTGCTATACAATAATTAGCGCTATTCAATGGAATCAATACACAGCAAAACCTCATCAAATATATACACTGAACAAGTCACATTAGCTTTCTTTATTTGAACATGAGCGAATCTAGAATATTTTACCAAGACGGGTTTTAGGGATAATTTTGTTTTCCTTGGGGGTCCGTGGCCTATTTTCAGTAACTTAACTATGTGAAATTAATAAGATTGCCCCAGATCTCTGGATGTTGTATTTATAGAATTTTGATAAGTTCTTTTTTACATTTACACAGGGCAAAAAATAATATGATGGATCCCAATGTAGGCAATGACAGGTAAGGATAACTTTCTTTTTTCTGCAGATTGTAAAAACTTTGGAATTAGAGGCTGCAAATTATTTTTCAGATGTTTTGGAGTTCAAGTGTTGTGATGATAAGCATATTTAATGTAAATGTAGAAATTGTTCTGTCCTGACCAGGATAATTCACCCTGACATATTCAGCATTTTAGTTTTTATTTCATTCGCCATGGGGTTCACTCTAGCTCTGCATCTTTGGATTATTTGAATTATAGGAGTACAATTTAATGAGGATAAATGTCATTCTGTTTGACCCCAATTGTCTACGAGAGCTAGCATCATGTTCTAAAATAGTGTAAATGTGAATGTTAAATCCTCTAGAGATGCCTCCGAAAACACAGAAAAAATTGATACACAAACTAGCTATAGCAAATGTAACAAAAGTAAACCAGATATTATTTATAAAGCATCATACAATGTCAACATTATACTAAAAATAAACTTTGAAAATCAAGCTTCAGACATGTGATAAAAACATAAACTTCATACATTATCGTTATCTAAGCTTTACTGACATTAAAGTTCCAGACATTATCGTTATCTAAGCTTCAGACATTATGTAAGATTGAAACATTACCATTATGAAATTACTATTAGGTCATGATCATGTAAGCTTCAGCCTTGTGTAAGCTTAAGACATTATCATTATGAGCATAAGACACATGTTAGCCGAATTAGACATTATTTTATCAGCTTCAGACATTGGTTTACATTAGCCTATTCATGCCGTTTTCCATCGGGTTCGAATTTATGCCGATTTTCATCGGGTTCGAGTTCATGCCGTTTTTCATTGGGTTCAAAATCAATTACCGGGAGTCCGTTTAAATCGGGTTCGAAATTCATGAATATTGTCGTCAGCGGAAAGGAAAGAGGTAAAATTTGAAACTTCTTAACAGTTTTCATACATTTAAATATGTTTAGGTTAAATTTATTATAAGTAAAGTGATACTCGTGAAAGTTTTATCGCCGAGTATTCAGCACAAGTTCGCCGATGTGATTGTCATTGCAATGTTTTGCATTCAATGTTCAAATGCGAACATACTATAGAATGATACATATACCCAGGATTTATTTTTTCATATGTTCATTTGTAACTGTGTATAGATAAATTGTTTCCAGTTTTGGTCATGTATTAAATATAGTAATAAACAGTTTGTTACCACAACTACTCACACACTGCTGCACGGATTTGATGAAACCTTGTTTTATATAGGACACAATGTGTAAATGTGCATATTTCTACGAAATCCAATTCCTTTATTTTTCTTCCAAATTTTGGCCCTTTTGAATTAAGAATTCATTTGTTGTTAAAGCACAGGAATAGATGTGCACATTTGCAAGAAATTATGATATAATGATTTCTTACAAATATATCCCAGTACAGCAAATAATTATATTTTCTTAGCGGGGGTTATCATTTGTGAGCTTGCTCACAGTACCTCTAGTTATTTTATAAACTTTATATAACATTTTTAAAGATTACATGTATCATAATTATCACAATTTATAAATTAAAACACATGGTTTTTCCATGATATTGTAAGCTTATTAAGAAACTGTCTACCCATTTTACATAAGCTTTTATAGAATTGGTCATACCATTATGTGATCTTATGACATTAAAAGTCATGTACATGTACACGCATTACTGGTATTTAAGTTTATGAAGATATTTTCATTTCATTGTATAAGCTTTAGACAATATTATATGAGAACTTATGAAATGATAAATATATATTCACTGCAATATGATATTATCAATATGGTATCTGGTAACACCTCAAACATCCCATGTGCTTGAATATCTAGATGTTCAATGTATTGTTTTGTTGCAAACAAACATCAAGATTTAAGCTGTGGACCATGTTCGGATCATCAAGGTGTAATTTTTAGCAGCAATTTGATAAAAGTAAATTATATTAACGGGTAACAGAACATGTGAGAGTACGAAGATGTTTCAATTGATGATTGGGGGGGGGGGGGGGGGGGGGGGATGGCAGAAGGGAAAAGGACATTATTCTTATAGGAAACATTTCTCTACATTGGATGAGAAAAAATGACGAAACACAGAGTAAAGCCTTGTATTGCTCAAATTTTCTTTACTTAATACTCATCAAATATCAATTACACTCTTCATTCACAGACAAAACCACAGCGAGATAGAGAAGAGGAGGAGGGACAAAATGAATGCATACATCACAGAGTTATCGTCCATGCTTCCTATGTGTAATGCTATGAACCGAAAGCTGGACAAACTCACAGTCCTTCGAATGGCCGTGCAGCATTTAAAGTCTTTAAGAGGTACTCAAGATTTTGGGCCATTTTCAACTTCATCAACCCAGTATTCATAATGACTACCTATGTATCTTTTTATATCAAATTCAAGCATTTGTCACTGATAATTAGGTGTATTCATTAAGAAAATTGACAAAAACTGACACAAAAAAAAACCCTGGAAAGAATATAGATATTGTCTTCGTGAAAAAACACTTTCATGATTTACCAATAGATTTCAAGTAACAATATGATAAATTGATTTGGATAGATACGCTGTTGTAATGTACTACTGATTAATAATGTTATCTGTTACAGAGGGAGCTGCTATGTCCATTCCAGAGGCCAGACCTTCCTTTCTATCTGATGACGATCTCAAGCATCTTATTTTAGAGGTACTTTAGCTAAACACTCCAAAAAACACTACACAGCATCTTACTCTGGATGTACTCATGCTAAACATAACAGTACATGTTTATAAACTCTCTCATACCCTGAACAGCATCTTATTCTGGAGGTACTTTTGCTAAACATTACAGTACATGGTCAACATTCGTAAAACACTACACGGTCCGATTCTGACAGAATTAGAGTGCCGACACACTTCCTCAGATCGATCCATTTTAATATAAGAGTGAGGTGGGATGAGTTTTACAATAGAAATTATAAGAAAAGTGCAGATTTAGACCAAATTTCATGGGTCTTCATTTTCTTACAGGGGTATATCATTTTGTGGATTTGCTTTTATTTAAAATGGAAAGAGATCACATTCATCTAAGGTCGTGGTTGAGGGTCGTGCATCCACAAAACGTGTGAGCAATGAACCTGCATGAAAATTACTGATTCCACAGTCTATAATACAGGTGAATCTCAATAACTCAAACTTCATGGGACCATGATTAAACTTCGAGAGATCAAGAGTTCGAGAGATCAAGAGTTCGAGAGATCGAAAGTTAAAAAAAAACCGGAAATTTTTGTTCCCGTCATGTTGGTTCTAAAATCATAGTAGCCGGAAGTTTATATTCATAACATGGAATGATAGTCTAACATGGTTTCATTTGTATTTTCTGCTACTTTACTTCAAATTTAACTATACAAAAATTAGTTTTGTGTTTATTTATTGTTTTGTTAACTTATAATTTATTTAAAGTATTTTATGTTTTCTTGATCACAGAATAGTTTAAATAGAGACCAGTTTAATTTACCGTTAATTTCACAAGTTGTTGAAATTAATAGATCAGTTACAAATTAACTATCTAACCTTTGAAGGATACAAGGGGTAGTGTCACTTCCGTAATTAACCAATTAACACTACCACGCTAGCCCCAAGGGTTCATTCGATCATCCAGGTAAGGTCAACGCGGAGCTAATTATATGCTTGATCGGTCGCGTGTGTACACAGCCACCACAAAGCCACCACTTCGAGTTATCAAGAGTCAAAAACAATGAAATATGTACAATGGGACCAAGGTTTTACTTCGAGAGATCAAGAACTTCGAGAGATCGGAGTTCGAGAGATCAAGAGTAAATTTGCTTAGTTATATAGGGAAAAAAATTGGGCCCGTGATTTCACTTCGAGAGATCAAGAACTTCGAGAGATCGAAGTTCGAGCCATCGAGTGTCACTTGTACAATAAAAGCCTTTATAAATTTGGTTGTAAGTCATAATTACTTTTATAAAGCACAGCCCTGAACTGTTGTCACCTGTGCATCAAATTATTATTGTGTTGAATGATAGGGTACAGACAGTGCTGAAATTAGTGTTCTGTGCTGCTTACGGTACTTTGAGACTGATCAAATTACTACACAGCATGTATCATAAAGTCTGGTATAGTACACACTTTTTTCAGCCAAAACTAGATAAAAATGGGGTGTGTGTATTATGAATAGGAACAAAATTTTACCCCATTTTTTATCCCCATTTTTTTCATGGCACAGTTCTGGAAACTGCTTGAGTAAGACAGCTTAACTTGCATTTAATGTATCGAGTGTTATGGGTATTCACTTACAGAGTCACATTTTTTCCGTTAAAATTGTTGATTCGATCTTTATTAAATTCCTATGTGTTTGAATATTGTCCATCATTCTTTGCATCAAGAAAGATCCTGCCAGTCACTAGTGTATTTGCCATTACGAAATCAGCCACCTGTCGACTTGTCGCGTGTTCAATCTTTGTTATTAACAATTTCCTGAAAATTGCACCTTGCGTCAGATTTCAGTTTATTTAAGAGCAGGAAGATTTATTATGAGAAAATTGGACTAATTATGAATCAAGTCTTTACTTTTGTTGTTGTTTGGGTTAGATCAGCAAACGTACTTTCTTTTAAATGCTTGGATTACATTATCAACTCATACACATCATTGATTTTCCAAAAAAATTCTTCATTTTTGGAGTGCATATTATACATGTTGGAACAGCTTTTTTTTTCAGCCAAAATTAGATTAAATATAGGGGTTGCGTATTATACATAGGAACAATTTTTTACCCCGTGTATATCCCATTTTTTTCATGGCGTGTTTCTGGAAACCACTGGAGTAAGACAGCTGATCTTGCGTTTAATGTGAGTCATATGGGTTAATCACTGTCAGAGTTGCATTTTTTTCTGTAAAAATCTTTAAATTTCCATGTATTTGAATATAATCCATCATTAATTGCATCAAGAAAGATCTTGCCAGTTGTTAATGTATATGTCATTACATAATCAGCCACCTGTTGACTTGTCATGTGGTCAGTGTTTGTTTAACACTTCTGATGAAGCATATTGCACCTGTCTTGAGTCAGATTTCCCAGTTTATTTGAGTGCAGGAAGATTTATTAATTATGATGTTTTGATTTAAGAGGGATGTCTGGCCATCTACTATACTCTGTCCCAAGATATCCTGGATTCATTTTGCATTTTGCTTAATTACTTGATATTTATGAATACATCAGGGTTCAAATGATGTTCATTCAAAAGTACGGAAAATTTCCAAGATTTCTCCGTTGAAACAACCCCTTTAGCTTATCAGGTTTCAATATACGGCTTAAAAATGTGATATCTACGGGGATTTTGTATTGCAGCAGACCCGGATAATAACGTTGAAAAATTGTGCAAGGTATTCAGAGTGACTTCCGAATGGAGAAAAGATGTAAACATTCCCCATTATAAATCTCCTTAAGAAATCTGTTTTCATTCCTGTGAATTTTTCCGAGTGAAAAATGATAATGTGTCAATTCAGATATCTTGGAAATTTTCCCTTTCATCGATTTGAATTGCACTTCTTTCACAGGTATGTGTATTTTTATTAAAAATCAGCCAAATCTGCTGCATAAATATCTTGGGACAGACTATACATATGTGGACCTGAAAACTGTAGACATTTCTTGAACTGTCTTGTTTATGCCAAAGATCATTGACCAAAACTGTTGTCAAAAGATAGATGAGGATTTACATGTTGTTTTGTATGCAAATTGCAAACACAGGTACAGAACAATGCCTTTTAATTACAATATCAAGGCATGCACATCGATTACTTTTCAAAAATCTTGATGGAAAATTTCTTCATTTTTTCAGTGCTTAATTATTATACATTTAGTAAGAGTGTTTTTTTTTTTTAGCATTTTACACCCAACTTAAGGGATGTATATTATACAGGGTTGCATTCTATATGACACAAGAATTTACGGTACTTTTAAAAAGACTTCTTTGTGACATTATGGACATTCCATTAGATAAATGAACTAAATTTGTACAACAGAGTAACAGTGGTATTACATTGAATTACCATTTGTATCTGTATGTGGTCTAAATGAGAAGTGAATGTCATCAAATATTTAACATTCAATATGTATTTTGAAATCCTGCTTGTGTAAGACTATAGTATAATTGTCACAGCAATATACATGTAGTGTACATGCTGAGCAACAGGCAGCAGTCTTACCTTGATCGAAAGCTTTTATTGAACATGGGACCTTATGTTTGTCATGTCAAGGTCAGACGATAAGTTCCTCAAGCATCTTTTTTGTAACTCCTCATAATTAAGAGTCCCAATAAAATAATGGGGGCTTTCATCCCTTTCTGTGCTCTTCAACGATTGGAGAAAAATTTGTAATTTGTTTATGTACAAAGTTGTTGTAAAATGGAAAAAGTAATATAAAATTGAGGAACGTGTCTTCTGATCTTGATAAGATACAAAGATGCATGCATGATGCCTGGATAACCATTGTAATTTCCGTTGCTGAATCCAGCATGATATGAAACAGAAATATCTACACATTCTTCATTTTTTTATCCCCAGTTGTTTGAATCAGAAAAAAAATAATCCTATTTGCCATTGCAATTATTGTTATTCACACCTTTATAAATGTGTTTTCTTCTCCCAGGATTTATCAAGAAAGGTGTGCATGAATAAAAATGTCACCCAGGTTTTGCGATACATAATAGAGATTGTTTTGCGGTTGGCTTATGGACACTAGGCCTTCATGTATCGCCATGTAATTATCCCTGCTGTCATGCAATCTTTGCATGATTTCCATAGTTATAATCAGGGAGTTTCTCATGAAAGCAATTATTAGTTAATATAATGGTGATTCCTTGATTAACAATTTATAGATACAGAATGCAGTAAAAAAAAAGATGGAAAACTAAAACATTTGTATAATTCTGTAAATTTGATTACTCTGACTTTCATTTCCTTTGAATTCCTATTTCACAAAGCAGTCTTAACCATACTTTTGTTAATTAAAACAATTATCATATTACTAGATTTACTGTGGTTTCAACAATATTCGTGGGAATTGATTTTTGGGATTTCATGAAAATCACAGTTTCAAGGATTTTATCAGTACAATGACTGAGTATATTACAAATTACACTTTAATGAAAATTTAATTATTGGGATCATCTCAACAATAAAATCCACCAAAATGATTTTGACAACACTTACAAATGGCTGTATTTAGTTTATGCCTTTCTCCTTTGACCATTTGCTGATAATTGTACTGATTTGAACACCAATATGCTGTGTTGGTTTTTTTTTTTCATATTTCCTTTCAACCCTGTAATGATGACCGTCTTTTCTTTTATTGAAGGCAGCCGAGGGGTTCCTGTTTGTTGTAAGCTGTGACAGGGCCCGGATCCTCTATGTATCCGAGTCAGTACGCAACATTCTCAACTATACCAGGGTAAATATCATTTGACACATTATAAGTAGCAAATCATTCTCCAACTCTTCATGGAAACACATGATGTAATCATCCAACTGTGAACACCTTTATGGAATTTTGGAGTTGAGAGATTTTTCAGAGGAATTTAAGTTAAAAATGGGACTGCACACTAATTTCAGCATACTTTTTAAAGCAAAATATTAATTTTATAAAATTAACAGAAATGATATTTTATAGGTATATAACTTGTGAAATGCAGCAGGGTTAATATATCACATTGTTTTAATGAAAACTGTAAAGCTGTAGATTTCCTATGAAAATTTATTCATAACATGCAAATGAATTAGTTACCATTTTCTGTTATCCTTTTTTTCTTTTTGTGAATATTTTCTTATTTAGTATTAATTGGGCAAAGAGTTGAATTAAGGTAAGACAACACGTTCCTTGAGAAACGATGAAAAAAGATAATTATTTTTCAACAGCCTTTAAATAAAATTATTATTACTTATCATTTTTAAAATGATTACAATTTTGAATATATATATATATATATATATATATATATATATATATATATATATATATATATACATATATATATATATATATATATATATATATATATATATATATATATATGTGTGTGTGTGCCAAAAATTTTTATATGAGCAATTCAAGTGTTTTTTCAATAAGATTATATAGGAAATTGCATACTTAAGTATCTTGCACAAATGCCTGGTAAGGTACCCTAATTTTTTGCAAGAAAGCTTGTCAAAGTAGTAGTAAATCAATAACAAATTCCTAGAAAAAGTTATATAAAATTGAGGAACGTGTCGTCTGACCTTAAGATAACTTAAATTAGCCCCATGCATTCACATTGAAAGTTTTTTTTTTTATTTGGATAGCTGGATTTGATTGGTCAGAGTCTGCTAGATTACCTCCACCCCCACGACATCAACAAAGTCAAAGAACAGCTGTCTGCCTCGGATGTCTACCCCAGGGAGCGACTGATTGATGCTAGAAGTAACTCATCTTTCTATTATACCCAGGGTTTATAATGTCTGCATGTCCTCCTCTCTGTCCACAGTATGGACAATACCTACAGAGACAAAATCTTCGATTTCATGCTATTTAATGTTGAATTTATCAACTACAGTTGAACTTCGAAATCCTGAACATTGATATCCCAAATAGCGTGCATATACGGAAGTGAGCTTCAGTCCAGACTATTGTTTCTTTATGTATTCTACCCTGATATCTCAAATCTTGGATATCTATAAGTGTATTTTTTACTTCATCCAAGTTTGAGTTACAAGTTTTGTGACTGTACATGTTTATGTGTCGTTTGATATCAGCTGTCATAAAACCAAGATAACACGTTCCCATCTGTACCAAATAGGCAAAATAAGATCAGTCAGAATAGCATTCACTTTGAAATGAACAATGTAAATAGACCAATTAAAACATCACAGCAATTAACTGTTGTTTTGTTGATTTATGTTGATAGGTAAAAATGTGGGTCAGATGAGTCTTAAAATTATAAAGAAGTTATTGGTACCGAAAATCTATTACAGTGTAATTACTGATCAATATCATAAGTGGAAACCAACAGAATTTCATAGCATTATGTAGTCTTAATTGGGACAGTAACACAAAATCACTCAACTCTTTCCCCAAAAGTTGTCATGTATTGTCTGATTTCTACCTAATTGGAGAAAAGGGGGGGGGGGGGGGGGGGGGGGGGGCTCTGTAAAAGGTTTTTACTGTTGTAGTCATAGATAGAATTGAGAAAGGTTTTTTTTTTCATTACAATATTAATAATATGAATTAGGAACAAATTACTTTTTATTGGACACAGTGTTGAAATTGATATGAAAACAGTGGTCAATTATGTAAAAGGTTTTAGGTATTTGGTTGTCTCTAATATTAAAAGAATGATTCAGCTCTTAAACTAAACCGTGCCAACCATGCAGGCACTTCTGAAAAAAAAAGGTTACTTATAAAAAGGAATCAGATTCTGATCTTCCTGATGGAAAACGGTGGAGTGTGGATAGTATGACTGCATGAAGAAATCGTGCTTGGGAAGTGTTTAATCCTCAGCATCAATTACTTTTTTATTATTGAGAGAATCCCCATGCCGGCTAGTGATGAAGTCAGAAATTGACAGGTGATAGAAGAGGGATATCATTGAGGATGACTTTCTGTGAAAGTCTTCTTGTCTCCTGAAACCCAAGGAGAATCAAAAGATAGATTCACACTTGGGTTGCATAAGTTTTTACAGTTCAGGGTTGTATGTAGGATTCCTCAGACACAATATAAAGCTGAACTCTTGCAGCTGCCTCTTGTTTCATAACTCAATATATAGCTCATCATCATCGCTAGAGAATAGCTTATGTCTGGTAGTTGGTTCCTAATCCAATCATACCTCTCTTGAGAATTTTCAAATTTTGAAAGAGACTGCTTTTTTTTTCCAGTCAAGTTGGCAATTGTTGTGTAATAAATTAGGTCAATGACACAGATTCCCTGTTTCATAAGTGACCCAGTGGATGAAGTTGAAGGTTTACATGCTCTCGTCTTTTTAAAAAAAATATCACGGAATTCCACACTTTATTCACATGATTAAGTTCAATCAAAGGAAAACTATGTTTACTTAGGTATCTTTTGCTTCTAAAGATAGTTTGTTGATTGAGAATGCACTAAATGTTTTGCAATCATACAGTCAAAGAGACTTAATGAAAAGGCTTTTGATATATTTATAACTTTTGTTGTAGAAAAGGATTAAAATGTTATTTTGAGATTGATTGATTTACCAGGTATTTTTGTGATTTTATAGCAAATGACTCTGATCTTAAAGAAAGCATTTTTTGTGAATGATTTTTTTTCTGCATTAGAGATAATACATCATGATACAGGAACAAAGAAGCATGCGGCAAAAAAATTCAGTACAGTAATTGAATACAAAATGAGGTGGATTTCAAATGTTAGGCTATTGTTATTGTAGCAATGATGCCGGTGAAGACGGAGATGATACGACGACCTACTTACCTCTGTTCTGGGGCCAGGCGCTCCTTCTTCTGTCGGATGAAGTCTGGGAGTTCCATGTCATACCTCGGACTCAAATCCGAGAAAGAGATGGACCTGGAACTCTGCAGTCGGAAGAAAAAAACAGGTACTGTAATCTGAGAGTCAAATTATGAACTATACTCTGACAGTCAAATCAGGTACTGTAATCTAGTTTTAAAGAGTAAATCTACGTGGTTTATTTTTTTAATGAGTAGATTATCTGAATGTAATCTAACATATTATAATACACGTAGTACATACCTCCGCAAATTCAAGAACCTCACCCATTTCCAAAACAATACAACTATAGTCTGTCCCAAGTTATTACTTCCATCATTTTTTGATGATTTTTAATAAAAGTACACATATACCTGTAAAAGAAATACTATTGAAATCGATAAAAGGGAAAATATCCAAGATATCTTCATTGACACATTATCATGTTTCACTTATAAAAGTTCACATGAACGAAAAATTTCCTACAGAAATTTATAATGGGAAATGTTTACTGGTACATCCTTTTCCATTCGGAATTACTCAGAACACCTCGCACAATTTTTCAACGTTATCATCCGAGCTATTTCATGGCTGATGCAATGCAAAATCCCTGTAGACTTTCTATTTTGGGTTTTGTATTGAAACCTGAAGGGGTAAAGGGGGTGTTTCAAAACAGATAACCTGGACATTTTACATATTAGTGGATGAACGTAGTTTGAGCACAATGGTATTTTTGATTATCAAAATATCAAGCGAAAAATGGTGGAAGCAAAAACTCGGGACAGAGTTTAAAAAGATTGTGATGCATATTCTAAGTCAAATATTCCATCAGCGTTAATTTATCAAATGAAACAATGGCAAAATCAAAACTTTAAAAAATCTCAGACACTAAAAAAATGTTATATTTGGCTGAGCATCAGAGAATTGTATAACAAATGTCATTATACATACGTTTACAGACAGGAAGTCCTTCACTGTGATACACTGTACAGGGTACCTGAAATCCTGGCCGTCGTCCAGCCTGGACATGAAGGAACAAGATGACTCGGAGGATAACTGTGATTTAAGTTGTTTAGTGGCAGTAGGACAAATCAAAACATCGTGTGACAAAAAAATCATAGACAAAGATAGCAATATCAACGTCCGTCCTATAGAGTACGTGTCGCGGATGAGCATCGACGGCAAGTTCACCTTTGTTGATCAGGGGTAAGTTGATTTATCTTTATCTGCAGTAATGTGAGCAAGAATTTTTTTTACCTGAACAGAAATCTGTTGTTTCTTAATTAAAAGTAGTTGAGGCTTCAGTAACAATGTAAAAGATATAAGATACTGTAATACTGTATACCCACTTTTGTCAGCAAAAACTATACTTTTTGATTTACAAGTGGCAAACTTATTTAGCTACTGGTTTTTAAGACCAAATTATGTATACCAACTCAAACAAAAACAAAAGACATGAAAGGAATGGTTCAAGGTGAATAATATACTGTAAACCTCTGAGATTTGCAAGAGCCTCGTCATCTCGAATGTTAATTGCTGCAAACCAATCTTGTCGTATGGTTGTTAGGAGAAGACTGGTCTCGATAAGGCTTATAGTCATCGTGAACCATTTTAAAATATAGTCAGTTTACAGTATTTGCAACGACAAGGCTCTCGCAAGCCTCATGAAATTTTCTAGCATATGAATAAAGATTGGTTTACGCTCTGTTTTTAGAGCAGGGCAGTGAGGCTCCTCTTTTGAAGCAAAGGCTTCAGCAATGAAGGCCTATGAACAACATACATAACGACGATTTATACGTGCAATCTTGTATTGGTCTTTTTTGTGGACCACTCTGAATATTGTCTAATGTCACAGACTGATAAATGCAGTACTTGTTAGTTTTATATTTGAAACCAAAATCAAAATAGCCATAGGCTTAATATGCAGGCAAATGTTCAGGGTATTCTAGATAGGAACAGGTTTGAAGGCTACCAAGACCACTTGTTTTCTTTTTCAAAACATTAGATTTTTCATGGCAGATATATCAGCTCTTGCAGAGAAACAATTTTATTCATGTAATAGAAAGAGATCTAAAATCTGTAAAAAACAATTGGCTTGCTAGGGCCTTGCTCAGATATCGGTATGAATAGTTATACAGAAACAGTCACCAGGTGCTGGAAGGTTTAGCTTCATCATCTGTAACTCCCATTAAATTCTCAATTTTTCAATTTAAAAAATTGAAACTATGTTTATTTAACAGCCATTGATTAACAAGTGAAACAATAAACTTACATCAATATTTCTCATTGGAATGGATGTTAATTTGCACAAGGTGGCCATTGATTTTTCTAAAAATGAAAAAAAAAAATACTTCCAAGTTATACATGTAATTGAAACGTAACATTTTCACCATTTATTTATGTTTTCCATCTTATTGTTTGTCTTATCTGAATTGATGGCTTTAGAAATGATATAAGATAATACATTTTTTGCTGCTAAATGTCTGTGCTTTAGATGACGACTCAAAATTAAGCAACATTTCACAAAAATATCTTGTTACTACTTGGAATGTGTATCTCTTATTAAAGGTCATTAAATAGAATATACTCAATTCAGCTTTGATTTTTTTTCTTCTGATATGATAAGAATATGTTATTGTAGACAAGTATTATTTTGATTTTCCTTTCAGAGCGACAATTCTGCTAGGATATCTACCTCAAGAGCTGCTAGGGACATCTGTGTATGAATTCTATCACCAAGAGGACATAGCCAGCATGTCAGACATACATCGAAAAGGTAACATAAGGCTTCTATTGATTGCACTATTTAACTGATTTAAGATTCAGCTTTGACAAGTAACTTCCTTGAGCATCATCATCAAGAAAAATCCTTAAGTTGCTTGTTAGTAAAATCTTGTAGATAAACTGAAAAATAGTTGCAGATACTGCCAACAATGGCTATTTGTTACTAGAAGTATATATTTATTTGTACATCTTTATAATGAAAACCATTCTGAGGTATGAATGAAGATGCACACAAAAGGACATATACCGATAATCAATAAAAACAGACTGAATCCTAAAAAAAACCGGCAGGTTTCATTAATTAAAGATCCAATATTTTTTCTGTTAAAGAATCAAATGTCTTTCATACAAACCAATTCTTTGCAACTTTTACATATTAAAAAAATTTCAGAGGAATAAAAAACATAAATTGTATAAGGGTTTAATTTTATAAATTGTATTATATTGGTTTATCTGTGATAAACCAGATTTCTGTTAAAAAGCTTTGATATCATCTAATTTAAAGTAAATGATCTGACTCATGTATAAAGTACTATGTCAGCCTTATCACTGGAGCAAGACAATAATTGTTGTGGTATTTCGACCTCTTGGACCTAATTCCTGTCAAATGCAATAACCACTTTATTGCTCGGTTAACCACGTCTCACATTTTAGACACTCAATATTTACATAAACACTCATGGCATCCATTATCTTTTGGTGCATTTTTCCCATTATATAATAATGATTATTTGCAGGTCTGTTGAAGGTGTTCATTATGTCTCTTGTTTCTCCTTTCTACTCTCAGTTCAATTGATAATAGAGCTGATTAAATAGAGTACTTGCAGACTGACCGCATTAGGCCATTTTAGATTATTTGACCCCGGTGGCCAATAATCTCTATATAGAACTACAGCAGTTAGTATTCTGAAAGAACATCTGTTGTCAAGGGTGTCATGAAGATGGATGGATTGCGACCTCTTTAGCTGCTATTCAGAGAGCTTAACATACTATTTGTGACCCATGTATGGATATTCAGGTGATCTTCAGGTGTAGGGTCCCTGACAGATCTGTGGCATAGGTCAGTGACTACTGCTCTTGGGGTCAGAGTAGTTCAGGTGCCTGTTTCTGAATTATTGTGGTTCTATACTAAATCATGTGACACAAAAGGTCATTTTTTGGTCCTCTGCATTTACTACAATGTTTTGACGTTTTATATCTCATATGGTTTGTGGATTTTAGTTTTTGGGTTTATTTTTATGTTCTCTGTACACGATCTTTCACCAAATCTTGATGTGGTTGTCTTGCCATTATGTCAGTTTAGTTGGTATTAAATCATTTTTTGACAGTCACAAAAAAAACCCCCATATGATTTGACCCCTATGAATTATAACTTTATTAAAATAAATTCTCATGGTTGATACTCAGATTAATTAACAAAAATCTAAATTAAGATACTAGTAATGTTTATTCTTAATGGAAAATGCTTTTCAATCTTTCAGTTTTAAAATCCAAAGAAAAAGTGAAAACAAACGTCTACAGATTTAAAATAAAGGATGGATCCTTCATTCATTTGAGGTCGGAATGCTTTAGTTTCCGGAATCCATGGACCAAAGAAGTGGAATACATTGTATCTACCAACACTTTTGTCCCGTGAGTGTAAACATGCAAGGCCTTGACTCATCCTATCTTTGCTTTCTTCACAGCCAGTATAAAACTGACCTTTATCCATTACACGTGCCAGTATATCAGCTGTCTAAGAACTAGATCAAACTTCTTGACCAGCGTATTGCTTGTATCAGGAAGATTATAGATTTTCCTGCTACTTACTGAGACAAAACATCTCAGATATGAGTTGAGAATTGTCTTTACTAATAGGAATGTTGGTGACAGCGGGGCCTGTATGTTCTCTTTATTTTGATAACGTACCAATACTTCCTATGTATCTATGGCATTTTTTATCTGGTTTGAGAGTACAGGTAGTACCCTAAGCATTCCATGTAAACAGACTTCTTTTCCCTGTATTGAATATGATAGATCTACTTGAAGATGAAGTGTTAATTCTGTGTGCTACAAACAAACCTGCTAAATATTAAAAAGATTTGCAGATAAATTCATAAAAATGAATAAATATTTTGGAAGAATACAAAAATAGTAAATATTATTAAAAATCTTAAGGGTTTGATTTTGAAAGATTGTATTTTTGATGACCCAAAAAATATTTATGATAGAGATAGATAAATATTAAACTTTTTGTGAGTAATTTTTTTGTGGATAAGTTATTCTGCTAAATTAAGCAAAAGACAGTACTCTGCAAAAAAAATATGTGATATTAATCCTTAGAACTCTTGAAACTTTTTATGAAGCAATAAAAACATGTCAAAAGTAATTCTATACTATTGTTTATATGTATGGAAGAGTGATGGCAATGTTGATTGGCTTGTAGGGAACAAGAGGTCACAAGTTCAGGTCAGAGTGTGGATGCAGGGTCAGAGGTCATGGACAGCAGCAATAACTGGGAGTTTAAAGATGGTAAGATTTCAAAATGCAAATATCTAGTTCAAAAATGAGTGTCGACAGGTACTGAATTTTATAAAAAATACTAACTGTGTTGTGTCAGTTTAAGCTTTATAAACTGCAAAGCAATTTATGAAAAAGCTTTATTGGAATCGTTTAAATTTATAGGGGTCAATTTTCATTGATTGCACAGTTTTTACAGGGTTCTTTGGATGTAATTTCATGGATCAAAATGTATGATTTTTCAAATAATTTTTGAAATTTTAATCCAAAGATAACCAGTCTACATCAGGTGAGAAGAAAAAGTCTGAGGCAGGAGCTGTTGCGATGGGGACCAAGCTTGGTGCTGGCAGGATAGGGCGACAGATAGCAGAGGAAATGATAGAAATGCAGAGGTACTTCATGTGTGTTAGGGATAATTTCCCAACTTGAAAATGGTTTATTCAGGTGAAGATACTATTCATAGATATAATACATGTAATACCTTGTTACGATTCATACGTTTTTCAGCCAATAAAATAGAGCACTACATTTCCTGCAATAATGACTTATTGCAGCAAAGATATACATTGTTTAGTCATTGATTAAGTGACACTGCATGCTGAACAACTGATTCATCTAATATTTTAGTGGTCAAGTTTAAGTGCAACAAAAATTTTTTTGATTTAATTCCAGGGGCTTTAACACAACGCTGGCAGACAGTACAAACTCTGTTCCTGTTGCCAGTCCAGCAGCCATTTCGGTATGTATAAATAGATACACAAAAATGGACACAAGTTATAGATAAGCCTGTTAATTGAAAGAGGAGTTTTAATTTTATTGATACTATTGATGTCTGGTTTGAAAATTATTTAATGTTCTATTCAATTCTTTCATTGATTTTCTCGTTCACAGGGAAAACATTTTGGATTGACGAATGGACTTGCTGTCAAAGTACCAGGTAATTTTCTCAGGACATTGATCCTTCGTACAAAATAAAGTAACATTTCACATCCTTCTAGTAAATACAATTGTCACATAACTGTGCTTTTATTGTAGTTCCTCTATCTGAACCTCCAGCTGCAACAGCAACAGAGGTTGCTGTGTCCAGTGAGGTTGCAGCAACTTTAGCGAGCCAGGTGGCTGTGACAAGAAAGAATGGCTTGACTGTTCCCACTCAGTCTACCTCTGCAGGTCTGTCCTCAGAAAAAAAGTGTCAAATATTTCTCATATTTGATGATAAATATTACCTTAGCTGAAAGAATTATAGAAAATATGTAATGCAGATAATGACAAAGAATTCAAGAAAAATTCCAAATCTTTTGTTCAAGAAGTTATTGTATGACTGGATTTTTTGGGGTGCTAAAAAATTCAATAGACAAAAAAATCTTTTATATTGGTTTTATAGTCATTGATTAAAATTTTTAAAAAAATAAAATTTGTAAAAAGATTGTATAAATGTAAAAAATAAATGTACTTATTTTGGAATAAAAATATACTGCATATCAATGTAGAAATATTAATAAAGCCAATGGATACTACATGTAAGACAAAGCAGTATTTTTAACAAGGTCACTCACTTTTATAGCGGGATCAGTAGCCAGTACTTCAGCCGAAACTAACCTGATCGAAGGTGTTATCGCCGAGCAGGAATCGACGGAGAACGAGACAGGACAGAGTAGCGAGCACGGCAACGACGAAGCGGCCATGTCAATCATCATGAGTCTACTCGAGGCCGACGCAGGTCTCGGAGGACCTATTGACTTTAATGATCTCCCCTGGCCCTTGTAAGGACACAAAGAGATAGGAGAATTCAGTGTTCATTTTCACAGATGTAGCAGGTGGGTCGTTGGGCTTCGACCTGCCTGTGTGGCTGGCATTATACGACAAAGACAGAGGCAGGACCTACAAGGCTCCGAGTCTTGGTCCAGGAAGTGGCAATGTGTTCAGGGAAGAGGTTGATAACAGTGCCAAGTGTTTACTTTGCAATGGAAGCGTTATAAGGAGTGTTTTTTTATTGTGACTAGTATTGTTGTTGAGCAGCAAACTACACATGAGAAAGAAGATAAAGTGTAGAGTGTAAGAGAGAGAGTGTGATAGGATTTAAATGTGGTTCCAAGTATGTCGGACAGCATTAGATTTTTGATTGTATGAGCAATTTCTGTGATGTGTAGATGCAATGTACCGGTATATTGTTATATTGTCCTTGTGCCTGTAAAAGACATAAACAGTGCTAGTAACAAATTCCCACTCGGTTTACACAGTGCCTAGATTATACTACAGTGGTCCATTAAGGTATCTGGCTCACGTGTCTTACAAGTGGCCTTCAACTTAATCAAAACATCAAGTAAACTAAAATCAGGAACACAATATTCCACAAATTCTCATGTTTTTATTTATTTCATTACATCTACATTCACATGTATGTCACTTAAGCAATGCCATCCCTTTCTCAACTGCAAAAATTCTTGTTTTTCCTTAGATAGCCAGATTTTTTTATAATTCGATGAGCCAGAGTTTTCATAAGTAATCTGTGTGTTTATACCTAGAGTATAAACTTTTTGAAACCAATTTGAAGTTGTCCCAATAAGTCATTTCACATTCACTGAACTTATATTCTGTCCCTGTATAATACAATACCTCATTGTGAACACAAAAGGAACACTTTTAATTTGAAGAATAATCTTTGTGAAAAAGAAAAGGTTCTTGAATGTGTGTCCAAATTTTTATTTGTCTCTCTGTTAGTTTATATCTTGTCAAATCCTTTTTTAAGCTAAGATTTCTGGAGAATATAGTTTGTATTCAATGTATAAATGCTACATTATTGATAGATCTGACCATTATTATATTGTAAAGATATTATTTTCTAATTGAATCCTTAATTAGACCAAATGGTAAAATTCCTACAGCCTCATTTTGACTGTCGTCATGACAAAATGTCACTGATCTCCAAAAAAAGTTGTTTATGCATGTTTAGAAACAAAGGAGAATCCTGCATAATCATTCTTTTGCCTCTTTATTCTTTTTCTAGGGTTTATAAAAAACTAGGAGATGTGTAAAGTTCTTAGTCCTCATATTTCTGCAACTTATCAATTACTGCCCGACAGATATTCATCCGTCTCTTGCTGACTTTTCATGTCATTAGAAGACACATTTAGATCAATGAAATCCCAATTTTTGTATGCGGATTTTCTTTTCAATTTTGTTACTGTTATCATGGAAAAGAAATCAAATTATGTTTGTCAAGTTTTGCTCAATGTTTCGTACAAAATATTGTGTGTTGGTGTTTGTATGAGCACATTTTTATACTTAGATGATCACCGTAACAGCCATTCATTCTTTTTGTACCTAAAGTCTATGCTGAATTGCAAATTACTTGGTGCTTTTTATATTTTTTTTGTGTGTTTTAACAAAGCATTAATCATAAGAGAAAAAATTCTTTAAACCTTAGTCAAAGAGAGTCAAATAATTTTTACTTTTGGTTTAAACAAGTTGATGATACTGATGTTTCTTACTTTGATTTAATATATGAGCCATGGGGGAATAAAAATTAAATTTTAGATTGGTTAGTTTGGGTTTTGTCACTAACTCCTATAACTATTTTAAAAAAAATGTTTTATAGATATTTAAATTTTAACGGAGAGAAAAGAAGGATTGTTTCTATGGGAAAAGATGAATGTTTTGATTGCGTATGTCATATTTGATGTGTATTACATCATGGTTTGTTATATGTTGCATTGACTGTTACACATGCATAGATTCATACAAATGGCAAATAAAAACTAGTCAAGGAATAAACTAGCAGGATGTTTTTAAAAACACAGTACACGTATAAGAGTTCTGAATTTCTTCTCTTATAACTTGCTTTAAAAAATATCACTTATTGTTTCATTTAAACAGAGAGAAAGTACAATAATTTGAAATACGAACAGGGCCAAAGAGGAGATAACTCTGTGGTGTTTAGAACAATCATCAGAAGTCTTCCATTGCACTGCTTTGCAACCCGAAAGTTCTGCATTTATTTTTGCCAATAATTTAGATTACATTACTTGTTTTTAAAGCTTACAATTAAAGCAAGTCTCTTTTGAAAAATATACAACCACACCTCATATTCTGTCAATATTCTGTCAATACATGAATTATTGTGCACACACCTGAAGACAATTTTTTTTCTTATTTTCTGTAATTCTTGAATAATGAATTATTTACGTTGAATTACCAAAAAATCTGTTGCACAGAAAATTTTTTATGTGAAGTTTTCATACTGTTGATTGTCAAAAGCGTACAGTAACGAGCAGCTTTAAGACAGCTTTACAAGCCCTTGGTTCATGCTTAAATTCCTCCAAATGAAATTAAATGTAAGTCCTGTGTATGAATGTCTTTGATTTTGTGATGTTACATATTTTTAGATCTCAGTTCTTCACTGTGGGCTTGTGAAACCAGAAATCAGGTCCCCTTACAGTGTACATTTTTATCATACTGAACATTATAGAGCCCTTTAAGACAATTCATATAATTATTAATAGCAAATAATGTAATATATTTATAACACTGAGTGGTGGTTAAGCTCAAGATGACAAGTTATATACATGTAATATATAACTATGAAAGATATGGTTGTGTTAATTGTATTGGATATATGTATACACTGTTATTAAAATTGATAAAGCTTCTGAAATGTGTTCTTGTTCATAACATCCAGTGATACAGTACAGGGTTCTCTACTGGAAAGTGAGAACTTATGGACCTCTTATCAATTTACCAAAGCAACAACCTGGGATTCTGTTTTAGAGGGATATCACAGACAGACATTGTTGAACATAAATTGCTTTAGCTCCCCTGAGATTAAACCCATTGAGCTTGTCTGGTCATTTTTGTTAGCTGTCCTTCCGTCTGTCCATCAATTCGTCCTTCTTTAAACCATTTACATTTTAGACTTCTTCTCCAGAACCGCTGAACTCATTGAGGTATAGAATAGGCTATTTTTCATATGCTATAACCAGGCACTATAACCAGGATGTGCGCATGCGTGAACCAACTTTCTATCGGGATCGGTAAATGTTTGGGAGGAAATTCGAAAGCTATTTGGAGGAACTTCGAACTGATATATGTGCAATTCAAAAATTACAGGAAAATGCGAATTTAACATTAAATGTTCATTAAAAGTTATAAAAATGTTATGTACATTAGATTTTACACCAAAAAGTTAAATGAATAATTCAGAGAACAAAAAAAAGCAATTTTATAGGAAAACAACAGGCATTTAATTAGCATCGGAGGGGGGTGGAGTGGGGCAGGGACAGGGGGACGGGACTGCCCCCCCCCCCCCCCCCCCCCAGTGCACGTTTTCTGGCAGCAAACATTTTCTTGAATTTACTTAATAATAATAAAGAAGTGAATTAACATAGAGGTCCCCCCCCAAATGTTTTTGGGTACCATGTAAAAATTGAAATGAAAGGGAGGAAATAAACTGTGAAATTGAAGTTAAAGGTACATTTAGCCCCCCTACCCCCACGGATTAGGATTTTCAATTTTTTAAAAAGAATTTCTGGGTTGTTTTTTTTTTGTTTTGTTTTGTTTTTTGCAGGTCAAGATTGGATTTTATGTAATCCAATATTACCTAGTGCATTGTGCCATTTGCCAGGTTATACAAACACTTTAGTCCATAATAAATTTTAAAAAATCCAAGTCTAGGAGAGGGAGAGAGGAAAAATCTATTTTGATTTTCTTTTTCTCAAAAGCTATTTTGGGGGATAATATTAAGGGTAAACATGTCACTGACCCCTTGTAGATCTATCAATCACCCATCACTAGAGTCTGTGTGCCCATCCCCTGGGTCTGTACACCCATAACCAGGGCCAGAATACCCATCACCAGGGTTTCAATACCTATCACCAGGTCAGAGTTCGTATCACCAGGGTCTGTATGGCCATCACCAGGGTCTGACAACTATAACCAGGGTCAGAATACCCATCACCAGGGTCTCAATACCTATCACCAGGGTCAGAGTTCGTATCACCAGGGTCTGTATGACTATCACCAGGATCTGTACATCCATAACCAGGGCCAGTTTACCCATCACCAGGGTCTCAATAACTATCGCCAGGGTCAGATTCGTATCATAAGGGTCTGTATGACCATCACCAGGGTCTGTACATCCATAACCAGGGCCAGTATACCCATCACCAGGGTCTCAATACCTATCACCAGGGTCAGAGTTCGTATCACCAGGGTCTGTATGACTATCACCAGGATCTGTACACCCATAACCAGGGCCAGTTTACCCATCACCAGGGTCTCAATACCTATCGCCAGGGTCAGATTCGTATCATAAGGGTCTGTATGACCATCACCAGGGTCTGTACACCCATAACCAGGGCCAGTATACCCATCACCAGGGTCTCAATACCTATCACCAGGGTCAGAGTTCGTATCACCAGGGTCTGTATGGCCATCACCAGGTTCTGTACACCCATAACCAGGGCCAGTATACCCATCACCAGGGTCCTAATACCTATCACCAGGGTCAGAGTTCGTATCACCAGGGTCTGTTTGGCCATCACCAGGGTCTGTACACTCATAACCAGGGTCAGTATACCTATCAAAAAGGTCTCTATACCTATCACCAGGGTCAGAGTACGTATCACCAGAGTCACCCGGGTCTGTACACCCATAACCAGGGCCAGTATACCCATCACCAGGGTCTCAATACCTAACAGCAGGGTCAGATTCGTATCATAAGGGTCTGTATGACCATCACCAGGGTCTGTACACCCATAACCAGGGCCAGTATACCCATCACCAGGGTCTCAATACCTATCACCAGGGTCAGAGTTCGTATCACCAGGGTCTGTATGGCCATCACCAGGGTCTGTACACCCATAACCAGGACCAGAATACCCATCACCAGGGTCTCAATAACTATCACCAGGGTCAGAGTTCGTATCACCAGGGTCTGTATGACTATCACCAGGATCTGTACACCCATAACCAGGGCCAGTTTACCCATCACCAGGGTCTCAATACCTATCGCCAGGGTCAGATTCGTATCATAAGGGTCTGTATGACCATCACCAGGGTCTGTACACCCATAACCAGGGCCAGTATACCCATCACCAGGGTCTCAATACCTATCACCAGGGTCAGAGTTCGTATCACCAGGCTCTGTATGACTATCACCAGGATCTGTACACCCATAACAAGGGCCAGTTTACCCATCACCAGGGTCTCAATACCTATCACCAGGGTCAGAGTTCGTATCACCAGGGTCTGTATGACTATCACCAGGATCAGAACACCCATAACCATGGCCAGTTTACCCATCACCAGGGTCTCAATACCTATCACCAGGGTCAGAGTTCGTATCAGCAGGGTCTTTATGGCCATCACCAGGGTCTGTACACCCATAACCAGGGCAAGTATACCCATCACCAGGGTCTCAATACCTATCACCAGGGTCAGATGTCGTATCACCAGGGCCTGTATGACTATCACCAGGATCTGTACACCCATAACCAGGGCCAGTTTACCCATCACCAGGGTCTCAATACCTATCACCAGGGTCAGAGTACGTATCACTAGAGTCTGTGTCCTCATCACCAGGGTCTGTATACATATAACCAGGGCCAGCGTTTGTATCACAACGGTCTGTAAATCCATCACCAGTACATATCACCAAGCTCTCTGTACCCATATCCAGGGTCTTAATACGTATCACCAGGGTCTGTAAATCTATTAACAGGGTCATTATACCTATCATTAGTGTCTGTGTGTACGTAACACCAAGGTATGTGCATATTACCAGGGTCAGTACACACATAACCAGGGTCAGTAAACGTATCACTAGGGTCTGTAAACCTATCACCAGGGTCATTACACCCATCACTAGAGTTTGTGTGCCAATCACAATGGTCCCAACACCAATAACCAGGGTCAGTATACCCGTCCAGGGTCTCAGTACCTGTGTGGGGTCTGTGTGCCTAACATCAGGGTCAGTATACCCATTACCAGGGTCAGAGTACGTATCACCAGAACTGTAAACCTATCACCGTGGTCAGTATACATATTACTAGGGTCAGTGTTTGTATCACCAGGGTCTGTGTGTCCATCACTATGATCTGTATACCCATAACCAGAGTCAGTGTACCCACAACTACAGTCAGTATACCCATCATCAAGGTCTTAGTACCTATCACCAGGGACGATGGGTCACAAACCCTTGTGATACGTACAAGAACTCTGTCGATAGGTATACTGACCCTGGTGATAGAGAATGTGATAGATGTACCGGTGACACAGACTCTTATGATAGGTATACTGACCTTAAGAATGGGCACACAGACCCTCGTGATGCGTACACTGTCCCTGGTGATAGTTATTGAGACCCTGGTAATGGGTATACTGGCCCTGGTTATGGGTGTACAGACCCTGGTGATGGACATACAGACCCTCGTGATACGAACTCTGGCCCTGTTGATAGGTATATACTGGCCCTGGTTATGGGCATACATACTATGGTGATGGGCACACAGACTCTAGTGGTGAATATACTGCCCCTTGTGATAGATTTGCAGACTCTTGTGATACGTATTTAGACCTCAGTGATGGGCACACAGAGCTATGTGATAGATATACTGATCCTGATGATGGGCATAGTGATATGTATTCTGACCCGGACGTTAGGTAAACTGATTCTGGTGATAAGTAATAGGTAATAAGTGTAAAGATCATGATGAAAGTCTACTAACCAAGGTATATGATGTATAAACCCTGTTGATAAGTGCACTGACTGTTGTGATAGGTATACTGACCCTGATGATGGGCACATAGACCCTAGTGATGCGTACACTCCCTGGTGATAGTTATTAAGAACCTGGAGATGGGTAAAATGACCCTGGTTAAGGATATATAGACCATGGTAAAGTGCACACAGACCCTAGTACTACGAACGCGGACACTAGTGATAGGTATGATGACCAAAGTCATAGGTTTACCGTTCTGGTGATACGTATTCTGACCCTAGTGATGGGCACACAGACCTTGGTAATATGTACACTGACACTGGTATTAGGTACTGAGACCCTGGTGATGAGTATACTGGCCCTGGTTATGGGCAAACAGACACCCGTGATTGGCACACAGACACTTATAATGGGTATTATGACACTGCTGACAGATTTACAGACCCTGGTGATGGATACACAGAGTTTCAGAATATGTACTCTGACCCTGGTAATAGATTTACTGACCCTGGTGATGGGTATACTGGCCCTGGCTATGGGTGTACAGACCTTTGTGAAAGGCACACAAATTCTAGTGATGGGTATAGTGACTTACAGACCCTAGTGATACGTTTACTGATTCTGGTTATGGGTATACAGACCCTGGTGATGGCCATACAGACCCTGGTGATACGAACTCTGACCCTGGTGATAGGTATTGAGACCCTGGTGATGGGTATACTGGCCCTGGTTATGGGTGTACAGACCCTGGTGATGGTCATACAGACCCTTATGATACGAATCTGACCCTGGCGATAGGTATTGAGACCCTGGTGATGGGTATACTGGCCCTGGTTATGGGTGTACAGACCCGGGTGACTCTGGTGATACGTACTCTGACCCTGGTGATAGGTATAGAGACCTTTGTGATAGGTATACTGACCCTGGTTATGAGTGTACAGACCCTGGTGATGGCCAAACAGACCCTGGTGATACGAACTCTGACCCTGGTGATAGGTATTGGGACCCTGGTGATGGGTATACTGGCTCTGATTATGGTTGTACAGACCCAGGGGATGGGCACACAGACTCTAGTGATGGGTGATTGATAGATCTACAAGGGGTCAGTGACATGTTTACCCCTAATATTATCCCCCAAAATAGCTTTTGAGAAAAAGAAAATCAAAATAGATTTTTCCTCTCTCCCTCTCCTAGACTTGGATTTTTTAAAATTTATTATGGACTAAAGTGTTTGTATAACCTGGCAAATGGCACAATGCACTAGGTAATATTGGATTACATAAAATCCAATCTTGACCTGCAAAAAACAGAACAAAACAAAAAAAAACAACCCAGAAATTCTTTTTAAAAAATTGAAAATCCTAATCCGTGGGGGTAGGGGGGCTAAATGTACCATTAACTTCAATTTCACAGTTTATTTCCTCCCTTTCATTTCAATTTTTACATGGTACCCAAAAACATTGGGGGGGGGGGGGACCTCTATGTTAATTCACTTTTTTATAAGTAAATTCAAGAAAATGTTTGCTGCCAGAAAACGTGCACTGGGGGGGGGGGGGGGCAGTCCCGTCCCCCTGTCCCTGCCCCACTCCACCCCCCTCCGATGCTAATTAAATGCCTGTTGTTTTCCTATAAAATTGCTTTTTTTTGTTCTCTGCATTATTCATTTAACTTTTTGGTGTAAAATCTAATGTACATAACATTTTTATCACTTTTAATGAACATTTAATGTTAAAATCGCATTTTCCTGTAATTTTTAAATTGCACATATATCAGTTCGAAGTTCCTCCAAATAGCTTTCGAATTTCCTCCCAAACATTTACCGATCCCGATAGAAAGTTGGTTCACGCATGCGCATATCCTGGTTATAGTGCCTGGTTATAGCATATGAAAAATAGCCTATTCTATACCTCACTCATTGGGTGAAGGGCTTACGTCAGCTCTTCCAAAGGAAGATAATTAGGAAGTATTGAAAATAGATTGGGCCATTTCAAAATCTGCTGATGTTCAAAAGCCAATGATATCAGAACGTTATTCTTATATGTATGTTCAAACCAAGACTACTGAGGGGAAGCTCGAAGTTTATTATGAAAATACACAGGAAAAGAACCTTTATGATATTTTAAAAGAACATAGATGTTAAAGAATAAAGAAACTTGTGAAGTTTCATAGAAGCGAGCTAATGCATTGAGAGTTCCAAGTTAGTTTTGTTTTTCCATTGACCCCTGTCGGCGAATCCATAACCTTAGGAGGAGGGGTGAGGTCTAAATATTACTATACCAAAAGTAGTTCTTTTGTAGAAAATGTCAGCATCAGTATGTAAAATAAACAAAGAAGCAATTAAGGATGTGAGGAGAATTTTCAAGTTTAGTCATATTGTAATCCTGTGGGTCTTATGTAGAGAGATGCCACGATTGGAGTAGGAGCAAGATCCAATTTTGCTTAGAAATACATGTACATAAAATATTCTTTAAATTTGTAGAATAATAACTATATTATGGAAGCAATATGGATGCAAGCTAGTTTGATCAAAAGATTATTTATACCTTAACCGAGAGATCCAAATAGACAGAGAAATGGAGTGTGTGTTTGTCATTGGGTGTGACAATTTTTTAACATGAACATTAAAATACAAAGATCAAATATTATCTGAAGAAAAGGAATACTGTTATTTGAGAAACTATATAAAAGAAAGAAATATGGATCAAAGAGGGGTTAGAATTTGCATGGGGAAGGGATCCAATATTATGCATAAATTATAACTATGATCAAGGGATCAACATTTTGAAAATTGTTATTAAAACAAGCTACAACAAGACTGTAAGAATTTACAACTTACTGCCAACTGTTTACTATTAGTGTTTACAGTTTACCGCTGATTACAGCCTACCACCAACTGTTAGTGTTTACAGTTTACCGCTGATTACAGCCTACCACCAACTGTTAGTGTTCATAGTTTACCACTAACTGCATACAGCTTTCCACCAGCTGCTTTATGTTAGTGTTTAAACATTATTCTCTAACTTTTAGTTGAGTTTATTCAAATGTAATATCTTGGTATTTCAAAAAATTATTCCTTGTATTAAAGCATCGTTGCTTTTCGTACAAAGCATTTAAAGTATTGCCCTTTCCCTCACACATATAAGTTATTGCCCCTTTGGTTGTGAGATGTCATATGACCAAAATAATTGAGACTGCAATACTAGAAAAACAATTTATTTCTTTACAAGTAAAACACATATGAATGTAAACCAATGTTTCCAAAAAAAAACAAAAAACCCCACCCCAAAACCCACAATGACACAGCCATAGGTTACCGTTTATTGATCCACAGTAAATAACAATTTCATATTACGTTATAAATATGTAGCATACTTGCCGAATATTTTTTGCATATTCATGTACACTAACGCACCAAATGTATGTTCGTTTTTTCTCTTTTTTTCCCCTACATATTTCATTGAAAAGGATTTTTCGTATTATTTTTTGTTTCATTTTGAAGAATTTTTTATTGATTACAGTAGAATCAATTTGCACTTTTTGACATACATTGAATTAGTTTTTTGATATTTCAAACACAACACTAAAATATTTTTTTAAGAGCTCAGCTATATATCTTTGCAATATACGAGCCGAAAAATCTTATTTTGGATTGTTAATATCATTTCAGGAACAGGAGGTTGAACAAATATCTAAATATGATGCCAAAAAAGCTAAAGAAATTCTGAATTTATCAATCCGGGTCTTGAAAATTGGCAAAGACAACGAAGAACGAATGAATTAATTGCAGCAAAAATTTGAAATAGAATTAGAAAACACAAAAGCTCAAAACAATGACCGTTAAAGGCGATGAACTTGCACTCATTAAGCAAAGACCAGTTGACCAAGATAATAAATGGATAAACAAATGCAATAATTAGAAAATAAGTTAAAACAACTCGAAGACGAAAAAACCAACAGCGAAGTCGACATGCTGGCACCACATGGGTTGTATTGGAAGGCATCATCAAACCCAACTGGAAGTACAGCCACGCTTCAGTCAAAGGGTCATAGTCTACCGAATATGTCGACATTTGATTGAAAAAATGACTGGAATCCTTTCTTCACACAATTCAATCATATTTCATCCCGGTTTAAATGAAGAACAAAAGCTGGATAATTTGATAGAATGCCTTAGGGACAACGCTTTGAAATATTTCAGCTCCAGACCGGTTTCAGACCAGAAAAGTTTCAATAGCTTAGTACAAAACTTGAAGAACGGTTTGGGAAAGAAGACCTCCCACACATTATCAGACGACAACTTCAAGATGTCAAACAAGATTTTGAGGAGACAGTTGAAGAATATGCAGACTCAGTTCTGGAGATGACCACCGACAGAATGTGGCCATAGATGCATTCTTGAGAGGTTACAGAGAAAGTACAAGAATGCTGAGATCTCCATCTAGTAGTCCGCAAAAAGGTTGTCAAAGCTTGTTTTTTAAAAGTGTAACCAAGAAGGATAGTTTGCGAGAGAATGTCCTATCCGCAAAAGTGGTTCACCATTTCAGTCTAGGAATATGTCACCATCACCGCAGACAAAGCATTTAAACTTCAACGGGTTGGAGATATACAAGAAGGTCATTTTTCAACCTACTCTGATACATCTGATGGGCCTTCTCCTAAAGTCAAACATAGGAGGGCTCGATGGTCGTAGCCATTTTTAGACTGTATTGATATCCTTTAAAAGGAGTGTTCTATATAAGAATGTAGGAAAATGCCCAAATTTGAAAGTTCAATTATATGGATTTTTTCTTTACTAAATAATAGTTTATTGCTAAAAAAAACCCATCATATCTAAAAATTTAAGGACGTTGCTAATTTATTGACCACCCAGTCTCCTTAAAACTCAAGAAAGAGAACTTTACAGGGACAATAACAAAAAGCACTCTCTAGGTTCCCTGTATTGTAAACAACAAAATAATCAAAGCTGTCATAGATACTGATGCCCAAATAACTGTAATGGGTTATGAACTTTATGAAAGTTTAAAACCAAAGCCTCTACTTCAAAAAGAAATAATTCTAAAAGATGCAGGTAAAAAAAAAACATCATTAATGGCAAAATAGCAGAACAGGTTAAATCAAGAATAAGGCCAACGGTACAAAGGCGGGATGTTGTAGTGGGAAAAATAGTAGACTCATTATTACGGCATTTACCCCCAAATATGGCTTATATGAAGATGTTCGATTACGTTTTGGATTATGTAATAGTTCAGCCACTTTAAGTAGACTTGTTCAAGACTTTTTAAGGGATCAAACATGGCAAAAATGCTTGGCTTACTTAGATGATGTCATTATTCTACATGTATGTAAGAATGCTTTCTCATACTAGAAATCTATCTTCAGTTATTTTCAGATTTGAAAAAATTTAATTTGAAATTAAAAGCTTTATCAGAAAGAGATAAAATTCCTAGGGAAGTTAGCAAGTCAGAAAGGAATATCGGTCAATCCTGAAAATATTGAAATGATTAAGAAGTGGCCAATACCAAAATAAGTCTTTTCTTGGATTTGCAAATTACCACTGTAATCATGGAAAAGGTTTTTCTGAAATTACAAATACACTGTACCAATTAGTGAAAACATCTAAAAAGTCAAAATTTCTATGACCTGAAGAAAATCAGTTTGCAATTGATATCAATAAACATGCATCATTAAGGCCTTGACATTTGCATATCCAAATTCAAAAGATACTTTTGTTTTAGACATGCACAGAAGCAAGGAGAAAGTTAGCAGTGAGCAGTAAAATACCAGCAGTACTAAACATTAGGCAGTTTGCAGTTGCAGTAAGTAGTCAGCAGTTGGTAGATAATAGCGGGCTGTCGTGTATAGAATTCTATAGTTTTTTCTTTGTTTTTGTTTCGGGGGGGGGGGGGGGTATTTTTATTTTTTATTTATTTATTATTTTTTTGTCTTGTCAAGATGGTCCTTTTTTGTCATTTTGATCGGAACAAGTATGAGAAATATATATTTTTTTTAGAATCAATGTATTATTAATCAATGAGCATGCGCACCAACTTGAACCAGGTATATAACAGTTATTTAGTAAATTAGGATTGCGCGCATCAATTCAATTTAATCCCCGCTTAATTTCAATAACTGTGCCCATTAATTCCAATGATGATGGCAATAGTAATTAAGCAAAGAAATTGATACTATCAACAACTAGATACTAGTAATGCGCCGACTAATGTATTTTAAAATTAACTACCGATATTTTGTAATTGAATTGCTGCCCAAATTTGAATCAATTTATTCTGCATGTATCCTTAAAAAGAATCAAAGATATCCCATATAATTTGGATTTACATATTAATTAATTTAGAGCTCCGTGAAACTCGGTTGTATCATGTTTTCCGGATTGCTGTAATTTAACGTTAATTATCTGTTCCGGTTGCAAGTAAGGATTAAAACCTCAAAGAACTTTACTCAGCGTACAGTCTACATAAATCACTACGCACGTGCCAAGAATAAACGTGATTATGTTAGCGTGTATTGATCAATATGTTAATCATTTGTTGATGACAGTTACTGAAACATTTATGTCTCATCGGAGTGCATTGTGCGTTGGACATGAAGTAAAAATCATTGTGTTTTGAACGTGGGAGTCTATTGCTTTAGGAACGTATACAATATTATCTATAATATTAGATTGATGACCGTCTTTTTAATTTTTAAAATTGTCATTGCCAAACTTTATGAATATAGAAGATTTCCGATGAAGAATTTACCGACAATATCCAATACATTACTAAGTCCCACATGTTTCATTCATTATAATTTTGTGAACAGAAATGAATAAAATATGAAATACAGTAATCCCAACATGGCCTTTTAGGGAATAAGAAATTAAATCGTTAAAAAAAGTGGGGCGACACTTCCGTGTCTGTATCTGGGGGTTTTATTTACTCCACCGGTGGTTGATGGTTTGTTATGAATGTTAAAGTTTTACCAACAAATCAGCAGGCATGTTCACGAAACTTTCCTAATATATGACCTAAGTGTGTTCCTAAGATATGACTTAAAAAAACGTTAGGAACATCCTAAGATCAAATTAGGACACATCTTTAGATGTAGCTCGACGGTAACTCAGGAACATCCTAAGTTAGAATATCTTAACCTACTAAAATCATTCATATTTTTCCCCGATAGAATTTGAGAGACTTGTACAGGGATAAATCATAAAACATTTAGACAGGGAAAATTAAACATGCATATTAACACGATAGCAGTTATTTTTATTTACATACATTTACAAAAATATATATTTACTGAAAAAAAACCCACAGAAATCCAAAGGACCGCTTTTTTGTGTAAAGAAAATATGTATTGGGACAGCTTTTGGCTTACAAGCCAATAATTATTTAAACAACAAATGTGCATTTTTTTGTGTAAATTAACATTTGACTCTTTTGTCATTCAAGTAAAACATAAGCACGCACTTTTTCGTACACTGCCAATTTCCCTTTTTGCCTGCAATATATAGAATACATGTGCATGTTTAACGAGGTCGAGTTTAATTATTTCTACCATAGATATTTTGATGAAATTTCTTGCATATAGTTTTAAGATCAAAAAATGATTTATTTACCACCCCCATTTCCTAGGGGGTCGTCTCGAAAGTTAACACATTTTAATATGGGACCCTATGGGAATTTTTTGAAAAAGCGCTAAATTTTCGCGTTTTCCCCCATATTCTTTGTATTTCTGCCCTATGGATTTCTTTTTCTTTCTGATACATGTATATGAAAATTATTGTAAAAATTATTTATTTAATTATTGTGAAATTTAAAAAAAAAATGTTTACCTCGTGGTCTGGTCCAGGGATAATATTTGTTATCCAGGTCCAATCAAGGGTGTACGGGGATTTACCCGGGTTGTATTCCATACACCCTGAGGCCGCTTATATTAATCACGTGAAATAAGTAAGTTATTTGATGTATTTTGTTGAGTATCAAAACATCAAAATTATTTAAAATATCAACAACACCAAAATTAATTATCACCCACATGAAACTTCCAACATGTTAGATGTTACTTAATTTAGTTGACATGCGAGATAAAAATGTTGACATGCAATTTATTTATGTTGACATGCCACTTGTTAATGCATGTCAACATACAAAGTTGTAATATTATTATGAGAGATCAATGTGTCCATGTGCATCTTGTTGACATAAATAAGTTGCATTTCAACATATTTATCTCGCATGTCAACATAAATAAGTACTCTGTACTCAATTTTGCCAATTATTGCTTCTCTGAGAGAGGAGTCCAATTATTGCTTCTCTGAGAGAGGAGCAAATGTTCTGACAAAAAAATAATCCCAGGTGTTTGTGATGATGAAACATTCTAATCGACCATTTTGGAATTGGAGTTTGGGAAAGTAGAAATTTGATTTAATTGTAAAAAAAAAAAATGCTCTTGTTTTGGATTGATTAAATTCTAACACTCATTTGATGACCAGTTTTAACAACTTTTAAATCATCATTTAGGACATATTCAATATTAGCAACATTGTATGAGGAACATTTTAAAGAATTATCATCAGCAAACAGTCTACAGTGAAAGCATATTTCCTTACACATCATTAACATACAAGTAAATCAATTTGTGATTCTCGTAGGTTCATGGATTTTGTTGACTGAGTGAGTGTAGGATATTATATCGTACAAAATGTGTGTGTCAGAACTAGTAAGACAGTCGAAGTTTACATCACCAACTACTATGAGTTAGTCCGACATTTCACTGGCTTTGTCTAGAGACCACGAAAAGTTTCTCCAAAACGCGGAACCGGCATGCGGTGGACGCTAAACGCAACATAAGAGTAGTAGCGAGGTGAGATTATTAATTTCTATTCAAATACACGTACATTCAGTTTTACCTGGTTCAAGACCAATAAGTCTTCGGGACCGAATATTGTTATTAGTATAGATAATGACCCCACCCCATTAGAATTTCGATCTTTTCAAAAAACGCTATCAAAACGTATAGCAAATGCCATTGCTTAGTATTTGAAATTTTTGGGTCAAGATGCGTTTCTATAAAACACGCAATATCGAAATCACTAATTTATTTGATGATAGCGTTAAAGGAACCTATTTTGTTTCTAATACTTCGAACGTTTGTATGAATAATTTCAACTACACTTTCATAAGTATAGGACCGGGATTGGTTTCAATATCATCTGATAATATGAGAACTAAAGCAAAATAGTGCATGAAAAATATGATGTGTGAAGTGGTACCATAAACTCTATGAAAGCTTTTAAAACTACATATTCTTACCAATATATTAATAAATGACAAAATAGGTTGTAATTTAAATATTTAAACATGTACGTAATATGCTCGAACTAATTCTAAATAGACCAAAGAATGCCGACAGTTGAAGTTATAAACTTAACTAAAATAGGCAAAATAGTGCAAAATATTGAAAACATTGAGAGAATGGAAAAACACAAAAACAGATGAAATTTTTTTTTTAAATGTGCTGTAAATTTAAAGTGGGTTGAAGGTGTTGCATGTTTTCAAAACAAGGAAAATAGGACATCATTACCAAAAGCAATAAAAAAGTATTAAATGAACAAAAACAAGAGATAATAGAGATTATATGTTGTGTCTTAAGTATTTGTAAATACTCCAAACCATATTTGTTAACATCTTTGTACAAGAGAAACGTATTTTGTGTAAACACGTACCTCCCAAATGAAAAAGTAAAGAGGGAAGCGCACATGTGATGCAAATCAAATACAATCGCACATGCGTTTGACATTGTGGGCATATCTAAGCAAAGCATGTTTGATTTTGTACAATTTCATTAAAAGCTATTGGCTTTGAATTTGGTTTGGTTGACATGCTAAATTGTTAAAACCATTTTAACAGGAGCTTGGACTTTTGGTAGTTGTGTCAAAAACTAGCAACAGTAAGGTGACGTAGGCCTGTCTATTTAATTGCTGGCCACTCAGCCATGGCTCTTTGAAATCAACAAGATTTGTCTGGCTTTTGAGCTATCTGTGTATATTTCACTTGAAACCAGCGTCATTTTTAGCTTGTTTTGACGCAAAAAGAGATAGTTAAATCCTACCGGAAGTCCAAGGTCTTGTTAAAATGGTATTAGTTTGTTAATTATACAAATATGTCTCTCCGAAGACAAAGCGCACAAAGCGTCCTCGTTATGATCTGACAACTCATCAACTCAATTTAGCAATCTGCGAGAAAAAAAAAACTATATTAAGAGATGTCAATAGAAGCTGAAATAACAAATACAATATACCACATCAACGAGAAAAGAACTCCGCATAATTAAGAGATTTATTTGACATCCCTTTGTTGGAGAGGTGCGTTGATTAGTCTTCATGTACTTAGGTAAACATGAAGAAAGGACAATGGACGAAACCATGTGACCTTATAAAGAAGGAATGAGGTAATCTGAGGTATAAATCTCCCCACTCACCTCTTGGAAGGACCAAGTCGTCGGGAACGTTTGGATCATTGCACGACGCTGAGACATTACAGATAGTGGGAAGGCGATATTCACTGGTAAGTTTAAAATTTGGTAGTTAGAGTTTTAAAAAAAAATTTGATTGCCGATGTTGAAAAACACAGTTGCGAAAATCTTTATTTACTTACACTAAAACTGTTACTGCAACAGATTAAATATCAAACTGATTAAAAAAAATAAAAGAATATTCTTTTTAAAATCAGCATAAAACAGCATAAGATGAATTTGCTTTGCAAGCCCCCAGTAAAGGACAAACTGTTAAAACCATGCAATCTATTTGGCTACATATCTGTATAAATACATGTACTCTGAATACATGTAAAAATAACAGTAATTCCATTAAATGTAAAATTTGTTTTATTGTTTTAAGTACATGAACACTATAAAGATGTAATGTATCAGTTAGATCTGAAAGAAATAGAAAATAATTGCATTTTACGTACGTTAAAAAAATTGGCATTTTCCCTCTTATATTCACCCATGATCTTTTCACCGTATGTTGTTACAAGAAAAATATCTAGAATGTATAAAATTTTCAACAGGATTGGCTTGTACAAATGCCAACAGTAACAATGTTTACAAAATTTCCAAAACGATGAAAATACTATTGGTTATGTATAATCGCAATAACATATGTTTATCAATGGGGGTTGTGTAACCATAGGACATGAATTACGGTAGAATTTAGAAATACCATAATTATGATGGCAATGACAAAGTCATAGAAATGCCGAGCTGAACTGAAGTACATCAGGAGATTAGTGATGGTAGAATGAAATTTTAAAGCATGCATGAAGATGAAGATTGACATCCGAGGTTCATAACCTCAAAGAGAACACGGTTTAAGCTATTAATATTTCTTGTAAAAAAAAAACCCAATTGTTCTTGCAGGAGATTAATTCATTAATTCATGATTGTTTAAAGTCACCATGTTTAATTTTTGGTCAACAAATTACCCATACGATCTACCCTACAATTTCAGTTGGGATGATTTTAGCCATAAGCTATCATTTAGGGGGAAATCCATATTTTTTAGGTTTGAAATTCGAAGTATTCCTATATATCTTTATACAAAGTTCTTCTTCCTAAGGAAATTAATAAAGTTTCCAAAATGGCCACGACCATCTAGCCCTCTTATGTTAAAGAATTGAATGGTCTTGTCTACACGAACTGCCTTGATAGAATCCAAACAAATAAATATTTGACGCAAATTCTTTTTCTATTCTTTATACATGTGTTCGGATTAACCATCCCAATACAATGAACTGGTCACCAATCACTACATGTAGCTTTAGGTTTTCTGGCTCCTGGGATATAATAAAAGTTCAAAGCTAAAATAGACCGCGGATTTTCCGTACCTTAATTGATAGAGCTATAATATATGATTTCTCCGAGGAGACAATTTCTGCGAAAACTTCCTGACAGAAGTCTCCTGGGTTACAGATTAGTGTTTGGAGAGCAGACGAGACCTAATGACAGTAATAAGACTCTGCTTTTACAGTTATTCAGGGTCCTTAAAATTCTTAATTGCAAGGTGCTCGTTTCCGGTCGCAACAGCTTCTATCCTTGATTTGGTTAAAGCAAAGGATAATGATACCGAAAACATTTGAATAGACTTAATGACTACTTTGAACAATATCAAATTGACAAAACAAAGACTGTGAAGAAATTACCATAAAAATGATTACTGGTTATTTTGTTGCTGTTCCAAAATTTTGAAATACGATTGTTGAGTAATTCACAGCTTGATGTTGCATATTCACCAATTTTTAATAAAAGGTCTAAGTTATATAAGCAAAATAAACTTCGTAAACTTTCCCTCTATCTAATCATTTGGATCTTATTTCTGCTACCAGTTTAATTGACTTGCTTCTCAATGTAATTAATTCCCTAGAGAAGAGAAGTTCAATTATTTGAAAAATTACGGTATATGAAAGGCCTGGATTTCATACATCACCCCCCCCCCCCCCCAAATAAAAAATCTTTTGCATTGACATTACTGGTTTTTCTCGAAATATCGCAAAAATTAACACCGCTTTAACGCTAATCGGTGGAAACTGAAAACCTTCTGATTTTGAACAATTTGTTCTAGTGAAGGACAAAACTAAAGGTATTTATACATGTAATGCAATACAAGGGTCTTCCCGGTCATCAGTTTGTGAAGCAATATTAAATCATCTTTACAATCTTGTTTTGTTGATTAGAACACATAGCAATTGACACGATTACCTGTTGTATTATTTTTTTTAGATGAAATAATGGAATACGCAAATCTTACTCAAGATGATGAGTGGCAAAACTCATCATCATTTGCCATCAACAGATCCGTGTCTACTTCCGGTTCACAGAGCCAAGACCCCAGTTTGATCGACTACATCAATTACATTTTTCTGCCAACAACAGTCTCCATTGGAGTGGCGGGAAACCTTATTACGATCATTATCATGAAGTCCCGTTTTTTCTCCCTCAAACCCTCATCATATTTATTGATATGTCTGGCCGTATCGGACATTGTTCTACTTTTGACACAACCTTTCAATAAAGCCTTTTTCATAAAAATAGTCGGGCAAGACGTCAGAGCGCTTCATGACGTCACTTGCAAAATCTACTTCATTATCAGACGCTCTTCGAAAATGACGTCATCGTGGTTTGTAGTTGGTCTTTGCATCGAAAGATTTATAGCAGTATGGTTTCCGCTGAAAGCGAAGTTGGTGGTTTCGAAGAGAGCACTACTTATCGGAATTCTTGCAGTCTACCTGATCATTTTCGGTTTCACTGGGGCCTGGAGTTATGCTTCTAAAGTTGTATCGGGAAAATGTCAACCTGACGCATATGACCGGAACGACGCTGCCGCTAGAGAGCGCTTCGGTGCTATGTTAAGGGCAGGATCCAGTTTGTATTCTATCATACCAATGATAATTCTGTTGACCTTTACTCCGCTCATCATCTTTAAACTGGTCCACCACAACCAGAAGAGGTTATTTATGACGGGATCCAACTCAAACAAAGTTAAGGATGACGGCCGCGTCACTGCTATGCTTATTGGTGTCGTCATTGCTTACATCATTTTCGTTTTACCAATTACGGTTCTTCACAACGCCGCGTACGAATTACAAATCAGCGCATTCGCGAGTAATAACGACGCTTTTAATCTCTACAAAGAAATATCCCAACTATTGGAACAACTGAACTACTGTCTTAACTTTTTTCTGTATGTTATGACGTCATATCGTTTTAGGAGTGTCCTGTGGGATGTTATCACTTGCGGACATCAAAGTCTCCAAAAATCGTCGTCTCGCTCATCCAACAAATCAAGATCATCATCAAGTAAATCACAGCTATAATGCCACTCTCTCAAAACGATTTTTACTCAACTATGGAATCTTAGAATATGTTGTACCGTTTCCAGTTTGCCATTATGTATATATATGTATATCGTTTAAGTTGTAAAAATGTTGTCATGAAATAAAAACATGTCTGCAAACTACAACAACATTGAAATGTCATTCAATAAAGTGTACATTCATAAAAATGCAAATTGTAAGGTTTTTATTTTTTCGTGTTTCAATCTGCAGTTGATACAGGTTTTATCGTATTTTTCTACGGAATAAATCCTCGATAATTTCAAATACTGTTGCACCACAAGTGAAAGTTATAATACAATTTTATAGTCCAAAAGGTAATACCAATATTGGTCTATTCAAACAGAACTGTTGCCCGGGATTCCATGGATACATTCAATAACATTTTTCAATATCTTGGTGTCAATATGCCTTGTTTATAAATATAATGAATTGTGGAAGTTATTACTCACGGGAATAATTTATATCGGCAATTACGGCCGTTATATACTTATTAATTAAGTGAGGTAACCAATTCCATCGGGTTTATTCCAAGATGGATACAAAAGTCGCCACATCGACTCAAAGCACGAAGGTGTTCGATTCATCTTCTCATTAGAGTGGCACACTAATATGTCGCGGCGCTAAATGGGGAATTCATTTCTTTGTTGTGTACTGTATCTTTATTTACCTTAGCTTGGCCAGACAGTTAATGGTGTCGTGAACGAAATGACAAGTTCAAAATCAGTTGTATTTTTTTGTATGCAAAATGTTAGACTAGTGCATGGCCCTTTTAATTAGAAGAGAACAAGGTATGGCGCTAACGTCTCTATACACTGATGAGGTCATGAAATACACTCGGATATATCTGGATCCTTTCTAAGTTGTTCACTGACTCTGTCTTGGTTTATATACTGTATACAGGGTTATTTTCGCCCCGTGGAATTTTCGCCCTTCTACATATGCAAACAGTTTCGCCCCGTCTTGAATTCGCCAAGACACAGTTGTGTTTAAAGAGAGATATTGCGAGACATTGGAATTCGCCCAGTCTTAAATTATTCGCCCGCTGACAACGAGGGCGAAAATAAAACAGGGGCGAATATTTCCCTTTATACAGAAGATAAAACTGAGATAGTCTACCAATGAGACAATATGGATTTATTACGGTGAGAACATAAAAACACAATACCTTTGGAAGTTCTTAGTAAACTATTTCCATTAGTCAATCATACCACGGTTATCCAACTTCAACACATCACCATATGTTTTGGCCAAATTCTCTTTTAGGCATTGATTAATCAGTTCAATACACTACAGTACTAAAGTGTTTTCAAAATATTAAAAATTTATTTTGGAATGCATGTACTTAAGGAATAAGGAACCATTCTTAGAGTATTATGAGTGATAATTTCGGTCTGGGCGTAATCAAATCCAATAAAGCCGGAAGGCTTTATGATAGATTTGATCACGTCCCGACCGAAATTATCACCTCATAATATTCAAAGAATGATTCCTTATTACTTATATTTATATAATTTTCAGCAGTTGTACGATTAAATATTATAATATTAATTAGGCAAACCTTCTTGCGTCCCCAACAATACGTCTTTTGAATTTATTGGGCTGTATGGTACAAAATCGATTCGTAGTGTTATCACAGACAGAGACACTGGAAAATGTAAATATTTGTATATCATAATAGATGGTGAGAACATAAATCAATCATTATTCTACAGGATTTAATCAATATAAACACATGATTGAAAATGACATATATATGTTATTTCCACAAACAGAACTCCACTCATTCTGTCATTTCGACTTTTTATTTCGCGTGAGTTGCTTCATGTAGTATCGTGAGCCATAGGAGCATAGACCACGCATTATTTGACCTTCAATGGTTGCCTTGCGTTGATGTTTTGGTTAACATGCGCCTTCTTTCATCTTCTGTAAACCCAGACCTAGTTGCTCTTCTGAACAAAGATTTCTGGGTAAAAGGGGTCATATACTGACCCACATATACACCCGGCGTCGTATGATGACGTCACACTCTGCGTCATTTAAAGATTTCCAGTCGAGGTTCCGGTGGCGTGGGGTTGTTCATTTGTCTTTCCAATCCTTTGTACTCTTCCACCAGCGAGTTCAGGGAGTCTATACTACTACTGAAGTCGTCCACTTCCATTCCCTCTACCGACGTATAGTGATGGATGTGGGCCTACAGTCACACAAAGCAAACACTCAGATTTTTTAAATTTAAATTTGTTTTGTATAACGTTTTCATAAGAAAACCATTGACCACCAGATACTTAATCCAAGAACTGTATATAAAAACAAGTATTTGCATGAATACCTTTATCTCATCATCTGACATGAAATTCTGCCATAGATACTACCTCTCGGAGAAATTTTAGTACTTAATATAATGTCAGTAATAATACCCATATATTTTGGCACAGCATACCTTTCTTTTATAGAGCCTGTTAAAGCGGTCTCTGAGGTCAACAAATGTATTGTGTACACAGGTGTTGTTAGCCAGGGTCAGGAGGGAGTAGTTCTGTCCCACGGGTGGGACGGAACACAGACCGGTCTTCCAGCCCTCGTTGTTCCAGTGGATAAACTTCAAATTTGGCTTTAGTCTGAATGTTTAAAAAAAGATAATTGTGTAATTAGTTTGATCCGGATCCAAGATCCTAAATACTTGAATGCATTCTGAGACAAAGTGTAGGGCTAGAAACCTACGTGTGGTGTATTTATCTGTAATTAGTTTGGTACTGATCTAAGATACTGTAAGCGTATTACATTTGGCTACATGTATTTTATTTAGCGATTTTGGCGGAAAACGGCGTCCGCTAAATCAAGTACACCGCCAAATGTAAAATACATAAGTAGATAAATAGGTACATTAAGAAATGCGCTAAATCAAATGCACGCAAACTTGTTGAAAAATCATATTCCGCCAAATATCGTACATGCTAAATATAATACGTTTACAGTACTCGATACGTGTATGTATTCTGAAATTCGCGTTTTAGTTCCTATTGATATATTTGTTTTCTGACATTATATTCATCACCAGACTGAGTGTACATGCACCCACCTTTCGATGTTTCGCCTGACGTCGGAAATCTCAACGTTACCGCGCACCATCAGTGCGCAGGCCAGATAGAGGCTGTGTTTGGGGTCCGCCTTGATGAGCTGATGGTCCCTGGAGAAAGCGTCTGAGAACATCTGGTCTAGTCTATGGTAAAATAGAAAACGCGCAGCTGTATATTGTTTCAGACAAACTGTTCGGACTGAAATCTCACAGCATTATCACAAATCAACTATTTAACATTACGGAGTTCTGTTAGTTAATTGAAATTAAGTTCGGGTACCTTCTGGGAGGAAGGTGGACATCCGAGAGAGAGAACAATGGGGTCTGACTAGAGACAAGGTAATGTAGTTTGGGAAATGGAACCAGGTTCATTGTTATCTCGTTTAAATCCACATTTAAAGACCCTTCAAATCTCGCAGAGCTGTTTATAAGAGAAAATACCAATGTTCAGTAATAAAACTGAATAATCTGTATATCAGTATCATGTAATCATAAAATCTACCCAATAAACCTAACCTCGTCATGTTGAGCAGAAGGTTTGCTACAATATTATTCATGCTGTCGAAGGGTTTTTCGTCGGACGCTTTAGACAAGCCTCCCTCCCCGTCTATAATAGCGCTTCCGGTCTTGACGCCGCTGGCGTTGTACACCCTCTTGCCTAGTTTGGCCGAGGGCACTGACTGTCCGATCTTGTTAACAATATCCACTAAAGCCTGATTCTCGATGGGTAAGACACAGTCTGCCTTCTCCGTCAATTCGTGCATGGCTAACACGCTGTTGTATGGTGACGTCACGACGTCATCTTCCGATGATGGATAAACGGCTGTTACAAATCTGTGAATATATGTACAGGGGAGAAACTTGAATAGGTAACAAAAGCAAAGAAATCGGTAGCAATGCGTATACAGTTACAAGCGTGCATGATGAAATACATCTTTATTGCAAATATTTAGAATTTTGCTTGACGAAACATAACCACATGTACCTGTAGACATCCGGGTACTCGTCAGCCAAGAGGTTTAAAATAAAAGTGCCAACTCCCGACCCAGTTCCTGAAACAAATTTAGTTCATGAACATCTCGAGAAGTCGAATATGCTTTAAGCCTTACAAGTCAAAACGTAATCAATTAAAATTAGTTAAAGGGGCATGGTCACGATTTGAGCCGAAAATTTTCATTCCAATTTTAATGTTTATAATGCTTCACTGAGGTATATCTATGCTCAACCGAAATTAGAAAGTCAGATTTCGAGTTATAAGCGAGATACAGAGCTCACATTTCTTTGTTATGTAAACAAGGCCAGTGCAATGATTTTGTTTACATTGGTCAATTTCGTTTTAAACATGGTACTTTCTGTTGTATTTGATACTGAAAATGTTAACAAAAACATTGCCTGAGCTTTATTTACATAACAAACAATTATGACCTCTGTATCTCGATAATAATTCAACGTCTGATGTTTAAATTTGCTTGACAATTAGGGATACCCTAATGGAACATTGTATATATAAATAATAAAAAAAAAAAAATTTTAAAAATTTTAAGCTCAAATCGTGACCATGACCCTTTAACTCATACATGATTTATCCTTGGTATATATCATGATTGTCTTGTCAATAAGGGAAAAAAATGAATATGAATGATAAACTAATTCTGCTAAGGTCTCGGTGGTCACAAAGATAATAATTGTGACTATATAACAGTAGACAGATATCAATAAAGCAACGTAAAATACTCTCAGTAAGGAAAATAAACTGGTCACAACAATATTCCTATTGGTATTAATGAACAAAATACATTGGTAAGCACGTGCAATATACAATGTAACTATTTTAGAAGATTCAGTCACTGTCGTTTTTACATCGTGAGATGTGAATTGGTTGGAGGCAATGTTCTTACACCAACTGATCGTGACATGTTGATATATCAATAGCAAATGCTTATGAAGAAAATCTTAACTGTTTCCAAGATATAAGAAAAAAAAATGTTTAAATGGTTGCTATACATAAACACGAGGAAAAACGTTTAAGAACCCTCTCTACAATGTTCACTGTGGATTTCTTATGCACATTTTGTGGAGTAATTTGCTCTGGCCTTTGATATTATTCAATCTACATTGGATGACAATATATCAAATTGAATTCTTAATTACTTTCTTAGCATTACTCTGGACCAAAATAAAGTATGTGAATATATAAATCTATTTTCTTCGTTTAAGTAAGCAAAAGGGATTTCTACCCTTTAGTCAGAAAAATGACAATTTCAGAATAAGAAATAACTGCTTGTATAATATATTTTAAAAAGTTTTTCGTTTGTTTGCTTTTTTTGTTCGTTTCGTTTGTTTGTTTTTTTTTTAGTTGTGAAAGGGCGATGATGTTATGTTGTTTTGATCGATTGTAGCCACTTCTCTGGCGTTGATAAATATTATCATGCGTTTACAACAGATTCACGTAATTCTTTTATCTAAGTTAATTACCGTTTTTAAAGCGCTAAGCATAGCTCAGCGCTTTATTGTCGTTAGACTTCTACTTCCGGTGCATCGAGTAACCGTTCCTATGAGCAGATATACATCATTTAGACTGATTAAGGAACTAGTTTCAGGGGTTTACGCACATAATTGCACGGGTTATTGTGAATCTAATGTGCAGTGCTTACATACATCATTGCAGGGGCTGCTACGCAGTTTTTGCTGCATTTCCAATGTGCACAACGTAGAAACTGTACAAGTTTGTTTTAAAAAGAGGCATGATAAAAACCGACTTGTAAATGTCATGAATATAAACATGCCAACTTCCGTTTATTTTAACATTAAAAAAAAGATATGGACACTACTTCTCAGTTTCATGGTGCAACATCCAAGATGAAATTTCTGTTATCTCCTCCCATTGCTGCCAAAAATCCACTTTTCTTTTTCTTAAATAATTGATCAATAAGTAGTTCTACTTGTCGCTGAATGATGATAAATCATCTTGTAAAGAGATGTATTCTCTTAAAATTTTCATTTAAAATTCAATATCTGATTTCCAAATTGCATGAAAACTACCTGGCCTTGGATACTTTCAATTGATATTAAACATAAGCCAAAATTTCAGTAAGTCTCATATCTGACTAAGCTTGCACGAAGTAACTTTCCTTTAGAACCAAGCTATGTACATGTAAGTGCATTTCAGTACTTTCAGTACTTTGATTAATAATTCATATTATGGTATGATCAGTGAAAATTTTGCCATTAAACTCCATTTAAAAAGGTTATCACATTAAAAACTTTCGACGGGTGTTTGTGCATTTTTTTCCGATTCGGAAAGATAACTTTATAAGATAGAAAATGTAGTTGAATGGAATAAAGTATTTAAAAAATTGTAAATTATGAAAAATCAATACATCATTTGATTACGTGTATATACCAATCAAAATCAGATTTTGTATAATGTTTAATATTTTTTCGAGAAAAATTGACAAAACATCTTGGGTCCTAAACATCTTATCAATTAAGGGCCTAAACGTCATGGGGCCTAAAAGTCCTGCTACCATAATAAAGCGCTTTTTCGAACAAGATCGACAAATAACTTCCGTTGAAAACAGCTTGAAAACAAACATGGAAACGGATCCAAAATTTCGACCCGTTTCGGCTATGAGTTTAAGAACGAAAATTCGCGAGGATCACTTGACTTGTCCGATCTGTATGGGTGCCTTCGACAAACCTAAAGCCTTGCCTTGTTTACATTCATTCTGCCAGGGTTGTTTGACAGATTTCGTTGTTAGTCGAGGATACGAGTCCACTGGTCAGTTTCCCTGCCCCGTGTGTCAGAAAGTGACGGTTATTCCTGCCGGAGGAGTCGATGGATTTCCCGACAACCACGTACTCGCGAGTCTACTTGACACTGTGGACAAAAGGCCAGCCGTTCCCCCACGCCCTAAAGGAAGCCCACTGGACGGAAATCTGAGTTCTTGTGAGTAGTTCGAATTGCCTCTATGAAATGATTCATCATCATGCTCAGATATTAGTCATTGAAATTTCCATCTCGTTATTGAGAGTTATAGTTTTTTAACATGATGGGTAAGCAAATTAATATACTAGCTTGAAGAAATATATTTCTAATAGAATACTTATAAGTAATGAAAACATCTACCCAGTGAGAGACCACCAGGTTATGGTTTGAGTGTAAATATTTTGCCACTCTTTTTCAATCATTTTCTTAAGTAAGTAAGAAACTATTTACAATTATTTATGTCCATGAGTAAGTCATTTCATATATCATATCTAAGGATTTTTCTTTTGTTATTTTAGCCTCTCCTGCTTCTGGTGGTCTGTATCCACAGGCACCGACCACTGCCCCGTCTGGTGACATGCCAGCTTTTATAGGAAATGTTCGATGTGAAGAGAATCTCCTGCTTAAAGTTGGCCATTTTGGACCAACCATTGCAGACTTCATGAAGCCATACGGACTGGCGGTGGGAAAAAACGGGGAGTATGTGGTGACTGACCTAGCGGGGTATCGAGTGTTAGTGTTCGCAAATGCTGGTGAACTGATCGGTCGATTCAGCTGTGATTGTAAGATTAGTGGCGTCACAATGACTAGAGATAATTTAATTCTACTGGCAGTAAACGGAGCGGGATCAGCAATAATGAGACTGTACAATATGGACGGACGTGTGCTTCAAACTATAGGAGATTACTACAGATTTGATAAGCCCAGTGGTATAGCCCAAACCTCGAAAAATCAAACTATTGTTTCCAATCTGGAGGGCAATAACATATATGTCTTTACAGACCACAATAAAATGTCAATAAAGTTTGGATGGCATGGGTCAGGAGATAAACATTTTGATGGACCAAATTTTGTTACAGTGGATAGCAAAGACCATATCATAGTCAGTGACTCTGGTAATGACTGTATCAAAGTGTTTGACACAGCAGGGAACTTTAAAAGGAAGTTTGGCAATCTATCTTGTCCCATGGGAGTTGCAGTTGACAGGCGAGATAACATTATAGTAGCAGATGCCGGGAATTTCAGAGTGCAAATGTTTGATAGTCATGGTAACTACCTACGGTCTTTGGTGAATGATACTGATGAAATAGGTCCGGAGGTTAAGCCGTTAAATGTTGCTGTCACACCGACAGGGAATGTAGCTGTGTTACTGAGAGGCACACAGTTTGCGGAGATTAGAGTCTACAAAATTCCATCTTAAATACTGATGCCTTATTTTGTATTTTGAGATGTACCCTGTGTATCACAACGTATCTGTTCACAGGTTCTGTTCAATAATAGATGAGGTTTGGCATTAACAGGTTACCTCCTAATGTAAAGGATACCCTTATGTACTGAAAACAGACACAGATCTGATACATTTGACTGTGATGAAATGTTAAGCATTAATTCTCTTCAGAAAGTTCTGACAAATTGAATGTAGTTTTACTTGTCTGTGATACCAGCACTGGTATCATATTTCAATGAACAATATTGTTAAACCATATTTTAGAAACCAAACACGTTTCAATAATATTTGGGGTTACTGGTATTTTTTCTTTTCTATTTTTCAACTCCATGGATAGAAATAGAGTTTGATGCATAAATTTTCAACTTTGTCAACCATAATTGATTTTCAGCACTGAATCAGTCTTTTTGGCTTTGCTTTTCAAAATTGATTATAATGACCTGTAGATCAGTTACTAATTGCTAAAGTGTGGAAAATCCTAGACAGATTGTAATTTTTTTATTGATTGATACTGAACATTCAAAAGGATAATTGACACATATTTTATAACTAATTATTTATTATTTTGACTACTGGTACATGTATTAGTAGTTATGTAGCAAGAATTAATTTGTTAATTACTAAATTTGAACGCCAAGTAATATTTAGTGCGGGAAATATCAGGATATACTCAAGATAATTATTTATTTTATAAATATCCAATCAATAAAATGACCCTTTGATGTATTAATATGTATACATAAATGAACATGTTATATGTTATTTTATAAACTAAAATGGAAGTATTATTCTTGCCAATAAAATTCTAGCAACCTTCATGTTACTTTGTATGCCTTATTAATCATAACATTTCACAGGAATGATAGTAATATTAGTTATCCAGGTTCAATCAAGGGTGTACGGGGATTTACTCAGGGTTGTTTCTCATACACCCCGGGGTAAATCCCCGTACACCCTTGGCTGGATCTGGATAACGAATTTATTTCCTATGTAAACCAAATATATCTGCATTTTGATGTCACGTTATTTACCTCCGGCTCAAGTCGAGTGTACAGAAATTTACACCTGGCTTATTAGCCAAACAAATCTTGTGTTACATGCTACATAGGAAATAATACTACTTTATTTTCACTTCTGACATTTACAAAACTTTTTTACAGGATCAAGGAACATGCTGTCATAGATGGATAACATTAGTATGCATGCATGAAAAAATGTGTCAATATTTGTCCTTATACAATCATTTACTACTGACAACTTATGAGCAAAGGGTACCCAAGATATACTTTGATTTGGATCCTCAAAATAATATCATGATAAGATACCACAGTCGGGTCAAAATTATTACATCGTATATCTAAATAGTAATAATAAAGTGGTACCAGGCTTAAAGCAGACAGGCTACTGTAAACTATTACAACTCTTTTAATACACAGTTGCAAATAAAGTTGTCTGACTTAAGTGTCCGGTCTGGATGGTATGGTATTGACACTTTGCCTACCTTTAATAATCTCTACAAACTGGTAGAGTTGGGTGATAGAAATGTATACTTTAAATGCAAAATAAATACAGTTTTTTCCTTACCTCCCCCCATGGAGTGAAGCACAAAGAAGCACTGTAAACAGTCACAGAACTCGGCCGCCCGACGGATGGTCTCGGAGAGCTTCTCTCTGTATTGTGTACCATACATCTTATGGCCTACCGCCCTGTATATAAGTAAAACAAAAAAAAAACAGGTGAGCTGGTGGATGTCTGGATGACATCTCTGACATAAGAAAACAAGATTGTTCAGTACTGGTAAATGATGTGTTGGACAGTTTTTATTTGATGAGCGCACATAAACCTCTTAACTTTTTCTGTCACAAAGTACAGTTGTGGCTGCATTTATGTTATTTAATAACAGTTTATTCATAGTATTTACGTGTATTAGAACTAGAGATTGTCATTTTAAATCAGTTAGTGAAGTTGTTGCAGTAACGTGAGAAGAATTAATGACTTGCCAGTTATTTCCCGAGCCAGAGACATCAGTGATGAGCTGCTGGAAATCAAACACCTCCCTCAGGGGCCCCTTGGTCATTTCACTGACCACCCCCTCTTCCATGTCTACCAGGACGGCCTACAACCAAGATCATATTTCACAGTGATAGGTACCCTGTGTATTAGTTAAATGTATCACAGTGGTAAGTACTGTGTGTGTCAGTCAAATGTACCCTATATATCAGACAGTCAACTGTACCACAGAGACAAGTACCCTGTGTATCAGTTAGTTAAATGTACCACAGTGATAGGTACCCTATATAATAGTCAGTTTAATGTAATACAGTGACAAGTACCCTGTGTATACATATTTAATAGTCATGTAAATGTAATATAGTGAAAGGTAATGTGTATCAGTCAGTCAAATGTAATATGTACTCCATGCATTAGTCAGTTACATGTAATACAGTGAAAGTTACCCTATGTATTTGTCAGTTAAATGTAATACAATGATAGGTACCCTGTGTATAAGTCAGTTTAATGTAACACAGTGATAGGTACCCTATGTATCACTCAGTTACATATAAACAGTGAAAGTTACTCTGTGTATTTGTCAGTTAAATGTAATACAATGATAGGTACCCTGTGTATTTGTCAGTTAAATGTAATACAATGATAGGTACCCTGTGTATAAGGCAGTTAAATGTTATACAGTGATAAAATAATTACAAATAATTTTGTATGCTGTGATTGCCCTATTTATGATAATTAGCTTTTTATTTAAGAGCAACATACTTGTTCGTAAATCTTACTCACCCTTGCTTTAAGTGACTTTATCTTTCCCTGACCTTGACCAAAAGGAATGTCTGAGGCATTTTCATATCTTGAATCAACATTTCGAAAAAAGCTTCCAACAGACTCATCATATATACCATTCTGTAAACCAAAAACATTCATTGATAATCACAATCTACAGTTGGGGGTCAAAAGTAAACACTATAAATGTACTATTTCAAATACTGTAGAAGCAGAAATATTTGTTGAGGATTTAATTTTCGTTGGCAGAATAAATCAACGAAATTAAAACCACGTCAAATTTTTTTACACAAGTATTAATATCAACAGAGTTGATAGTATTCTCTTTAAAAGAGAATAAGTTGATAGGTGATACATATTAGATATTGCGATATGACCAAATTAAATGAGGAAATTCTATTTGGTTTAAAATTTACAACAAAATTTTAACCCAACCAAAATATGTGCTTCTATAGTAATTAACATCCATTTAAGTCTTTAAGCACGATGTGACGGCTGAAATGTGAAGCACTTTACACTCCCCCCTAAAAAAAAACAACCCCCAAAAAACAAAACCAAACTAGGTACATGCAGTTAATCATTTGGCAGAACTTGGGATTTTAAACCAAAAATAAATTGTAAATCAGTTCAACCCATTTGTGAGCAACAAAGTTTTGAAACTTTTTTAAAATCATGCTGCATCTGCTATCATTCTCAGATTTATCTTTTAAGCTCAGTTAGCATAGCATAATTGGAGGTTTTTCATTCGCAAGAGTACTTGATTAAGAATTAAGCCAGGAGAGGTGTTCAAATCCAATCAGATGCAATTTGTCCCCTGTAGACCCCTTCACAATAACTACAGTACTGCTCTCTTGCAAATTGATATATACTGTGCTGAAGTTTTAGAATGTACTAGGTAGATAATTAAATGATGTAGATGAAACAATTGACTGAAGGGGTCTATTCATCTGGATATTCTCTAACAGGTGAGAGAACTGTCTCAGTGCTAAACTGCTTTGCTCCACAATGGCCACTCTGAATAAGCAATAAATGACTATTTTCATGAGGGAGACATTGTGTTCAAATTATGCCATTCATACTAGCTATAGCTAGCGTGTTCATCCTCTAACTTGATCAGCAGACTGCAAAGTGTGTTGGCCAAAGGACCAAGATTTAAAACTCATGTAGAAGTAATAATGCCAATGTTACAATTGATTTCAATTCCGCCTACCTTGTTTACCGCTGCATGTTCACGTAAAGCTAAATCCCAGAATCTGTATCCTATTTGGTTTCCACACTGCCCAACTACAAAGAAGTATTTAACACGCTAGGTTTTATACAACACTCAAATGCCCAAACTTTTGGTTATTATCTTTTTAATTGAAAAGCGACGAAAATTAACAATAAAATAATTTAGTGCGAAATATTGGATTTCAAATTTTCTTGTCGGTAAGTTTTTATGAAGCGACACTGTAAACAAGAATAAAAAAATAAAATTAAAATACTTGCCTTGTACGACTATCGACTGAGTCATTTCGGAATGTTGATGTGGGTTACAATCGTCGTAGAGCTTACGCATTTTCCACAGCTTTAAATTGCCTTGATTCAAACGCAAACCCGACTAAGATTTTTAAAACGGTAGACGGACATCTCGGCCCAACGACACATCGGCCCCTGGCGGTTGACACCTCGGCCCAAATTTATTGACACGTCGGCCCATGTAAGAGACTTCCTTGTCATATCACAGAGCATGTGGGTGACGGAGTTAGGTTCATTAGTTATGATAAGCACGTGTGCTAGCATCGTATTCAGTGGGTTTATTTGAATAATAATAAAAATACTTTTGTTAGTTTATAAATTATAATGTTTCATGTTATATTTAGTGATTACAAATGACAAAACCACAGAAAATAATTTACAGAGTAACGCGGGATGTTTTCTGCTTATGGTGACGGAGTTTGGATACTCGGGGATACATTTATAAACTTTGTATAGTTAATTTAAAACAAACCTTCGCTAGCCAAGGGTTTCTGATCCGCGCCGCTCCTCACAAACCCTTGGCTAGCGAAGATGTTTAAAACAGTGAAGAGAAACTCCTTAATTTATTTCTTATAGAAAAATATTTCTTTGATATAATGAAATTGTTTTTGATGTTCAACTAAAATTGAACTTCTTTTCCTCTAAAAAGTTCTAAAAGATTTTTAAACAAAAGAGATGAAGGTTTCTCACATTTCTTAATGTAACTTTGTCATTTGACATTTTAGTTGTGTATTTTGATTGCCACAGGATAGGGAAACCCACACATCGAAGGAATAAATCAAATTCAAAGAGATTTCATCACAGGATGGGGCAACTCACACATCGAAGGAATAAATCAAATTCAAAGAGATTTCATCACAGGATGCCCAAATATTTGGTTGCATAAAGAAGGGGAAAGTTGTGTTTTTCCCTTTTGACCTTTGGGTTGACCCAACAAAGGGAAACAACTGTTGCAAACTGTGGATTGGACTAATCATGTTATCTTCCAGTACGATGTACATAGATTAAAGAAGATTTTCTAAGATTTAAATAAATTTTCACTATATTATAAGCTATATATTAACACCGCCTTAGGGTCTGTGGCCATATTCATGAAAGTATCTTAAGATTTATCTTAAGACATGTCCTGGGATATATCTTAAGACATATCTTATGACCACTGTAAGATATATCTTAAGATGTTAACCGAAGCTATCTTAGACATATCCTAAATTAAGATATCTTAGATCGACCAAATTTCCTTTTAAACAATAAAATACTAGTCGCAACACAATATGATGTAAAAAAGCTTTTGAGTACATGTATAGTGAATGTATATCATAAACATTCTTGAATATTAAGCGATCACATTTTCAAAGATTTCTAATGTATTAGTTGATTCACCAATGACGATTATTTATTTTATTTGCTCGATTTTGCATCACCCATTACATGTTTATACTTTTTGGTAAAATGTGTGCCTTAAATATTTTATCTAATTTCATTGCCCATAGGGCATTAATTTTATATATCAGCGAGCCTTGGTCACTTAGAATCGAAATTCTCCGACAGAGAGTTTCAAACACTCCTACAAGTAATGATACAAAATCGAACTCATGTAACTCCAGGGTGGGGTGGGAGGGGATGGAAATTTTCAAAGCAGAGAAATAGAAATCGTCTCTGCGTAGTGGAATCTTTCGGTTCTTCACATGAATCTGATATTTTAAAACTGTACTGGTTTCATGCATGTTTTACCCAGGTAAATGTAGACAATGGTGTGTACACGCATATACATGTACACATGTACATGCATATACATGTACACATGTCATATTATTTATAATGTTTTCATCAAATTTGAATTGCGAGTATTTTTATTCTCACACAATAAGATTATTTGGATCTAGCAATGATATTTTCGATCAGTTCTAATTCGCCGTATATTATTTTCATAATAAAATAATAAATAACAAAGGGCTCATTTAGACCTACATGTAAATATTAGACGGCAAATTTTCTGATTTAGAAAACGGATTTTGTACTCAATGTACGTAACATACATGTAAGCCATGCGTGGATTATGGGGTGGGGTGGGGGTGGGGGTGGTAGGGTGTTTGAATTCAAACTTAATAAAACAACATAGTAAAGTTACTGAAAATAGCCTCGGACCCCCCTTCCCGGCAAGCAAATTTAAATATTATAAAATATTATAGATGGGTTTGTTCAATGAATCCATCGATGCTGTATCTTCCGATAACATTCAAATACATGTACATCTAGATTTAATGTTTCTGTGCTTATTTATACCCAATTTACTATGACATGGTGTATACATCAGTTCCTCATATTTTGGTAAGTGATGGTTCACAATCTACATGTTTATTGTTGAGTTTATTGAGGATAAGACAGCTGTTGGGATTCTTAAAGTTAAGATGATTTTTAAGAGGTGTTTAAGCTTCGAGAAACTCTCTTATGACTAAGATGTGTCCTAAGATAAATCTGAGACATATCTTAGTGTTACTGAAGATAACTTCATGAACATGCCCCTTGGGGTTTTTTTTCCGGAAATATTCAATAGTCGTATATATTTACATCTACCGAATATGATTTCCTCTAATTCTTACGGAAACTTATGGTTAATTCATAGCTCTTATAGAAACTGAGAGAACTAAAATCTACACGCCCCGTTTATCGATTGGTCGAAACCTAGAGCGACTGAAACTGACAGGAAACTGCATGACAGGACTGAAATCTACACACCCCGTTAATCGATTGGTCGAAACCTACAGCGACCTAAGAAAAATCACGGTCGACTGCACGAAATAATCATGCTGATGTCAGACTCAAATTCCTATAGGAGACGATTTGGCTGTTTCTTTTAGCTAACGTAAATTTAACGCACTGATGTGGACATTTAATAACAGTAATTTAGTTAATTTAACTTACTTTTTACAATCAAGTTTTATTTGTTAAAAGAAAGATGTAAATATAAACAATAAAATGCTTTCTTTGATGATTCATGCGGGTTATGTATTTTTTCTGCAATGTCGCCACCTTCATAGCCCGCATGAATCACCAAATAAAGAATTTTATTAATCAAAACTTTCGTTTATATATATATATATATATATATATATATATATATATATATATATATATATATATATATATATATATATATATATATATATATATATATATTGTATACTTTCATATTCGTATTTCATAATTTTCATTTCTATTCTACATTTTTTCATTTGCATTGTATGATTTTTATTTGTATTGAATAATTTCCATTTGTACTGTTTAATATTTCATTTTTATCGTAAAATATGGCATTTGTGTATTTTTCATTTTTTTTCGTTTGTATTGTATCTTAGGAATATTTCGTTTGTTATGAAGAATTGCATTGGTTTGTCATGTTGTAAATTTTGAATTTACCGGGTGGCAGTATTAAATACAAAATAATACAAGTTGTCAGTTTTCATATTGAAAATTTTGTATTTACTGCCACCCGGTAAATTCAAAATTTACGACATGACAGGTTTAATATAATTATCCTTTATCAAACTGGGTAATGCACGAGGTTTCTGGATGGTTACACAAGGTCATTATATAGTCTTCACCATTTTTTCCCAGGTTAACAAAATACTCTAGATTACAGTAGACCAATTTTAGCATAGCTAGGTTACTGATGGGAATGAACTGCGAGTTTTTGAACGATGTGTCATTTTTATAGCTATCAGTATTCATTTATGAAAATAACAAATGTCTGGTGGCCTAACTCTTGATTGCGATAGTGTCATATTTTTGTATTTACGTCAAAATGTAATTGGTTTAATAAATATACAATTATTCAAAATAACAACCAAGAATTCAAATATTGAAAATCATATATTAATACTGGAATAGGAAAAAGGAATTATACTCTTCAAAGTTTCGTCAAATATAATAAATGTTATATCATGGAAACGTCTTGACAAAAATACTCATGAAATCAACGAGTCATTACTTCATAAATTCAGTTAAAAATTTGGGGGCCGGGGTCTGTTTGAAATAGACCCAGATTCCATATAGTCAAAAATATGAAACGTTTAAACAATCGCAGGAACTGACATACTAATGCGAGCTAAAAATGAGACAAGAGGCCCATGGGCCTTAACGCTCACCTGAATCGATAAAGCCTTTTGAATGATCCACAAACCAGTTTAATTATAGCAATTTACTATTCAGTGCATCACTAATTGTTGTATGTATATACATGAATATAAAAATGCTTGGTTCGTGACAGCTATGAACAGCCTTCATGAAAAATCGTTTGAGGAAGGAGGTTTGACAACCATAGAGGCACCGAGCAGTGCATTTCAAGTAAATTGTCATAATGTAATTTTTAATTCCCCTACAAATCAAATTTTATCATAGAAGATTTTCCTGGTAGTTTGGACTCTGGAGTTTGGGAACCATAAATTCTACAATTCATGTTTTCCTTTAATACCTACAAATGCTTCACACCAAAATTTTGGTCAATATTGGCCAGATATTCTAATTTAGAGAATGTTATTAATGACACATGACAGACAGTTATCATGGATAACAGCAGTGTAACTTAGGTAGATTAAAAAATACAGGCAAGCAAAAGGTATTTAGAATAAATCTGATTTTGATGGCAAACCCTGGATCCTTGTTTAAAAATTTCAAACACACAAGTTTCATTTCTTTACTCTTGGAATAAACAACAAATACGCCTTGTTTAACAGTACCGGTACTATTATACAACAATAGGACAAATCGTTTGTTTGTCAACCTGTCCTTGCGTTAATCTTATAAAATCACATAAAACATAGTCTTAACTTGAAAAAAAAGCACACTTGTCAACAATTACACAAAACATAGGCAGAGTAAAAGTACACTGCTTCGTCTGCTGTTGATAAAAAGAACATACATGAATAATTTTCAATGACACCAAAATAAGTTCTGCAAGGCTTTTAGAATAATCATAAAAGTAAAATAAAACCATAATCCAGCAGACTCTACTGACCTAATGCACTTGAGATTTTTTCAAAGAGTTTTATTCTCTTCATAAAATTGGGGGGGGGGGGGGGGGGGGGGGGGGGGGGGGGGGGGAAGCAAATATGATAAAAAAGCATGTCCAATTTTCCCCCAAGATAGTTAAAATTGAAAATAAGATTACCTAGCAAGAAGAAATAAAATGCTTCTCCCATTCTTCACTCAATCAGCACTAAATCAGGCTTGACTTGATTAAAATTTTTAAAATACTATATATGTATATGAATTGTTTTTCCTAAAATGCCATTGAATGATCACACTCTATATTTCTTAGATATAAATTATGGTCATTATACATTGAATATACCTTAAATGTATGGGGACAAAATCTGTAGTTCTTCTACAGCTATTGATAAACCAACTCAGTATAAAGGACATAATTACTCTCTTAACTTTGACAAACTTAATTTTTATGAAAATATCATGATTAAAAAAAAAACAAGAAATAGAAATATCTAATCTTAAATTGAACAATGAAAATAAAAGTGATATATATACACTCTGTGTATATACTTGTAAACTAAAAATCTTCCTGTCTATCAGTTTTTCCTTGGTATGTTGATTCTTTATGACATCCAGGATCCTCAAACATTAAAGTATCTGTCAATAAAAAGAAAATATTATATATAATGGGGAATGGATGGGGGTGATAAATATATTGAATAAGTTATCTGATCTGCAACACTCAAATGCCCTTGAATGTAACCAAAATGTTATTATAACATATACTATATATTTGATAAAATATGTTTGATCAAGATGAATTAAAGACAGGCAGACAGACAGACAGACAATCTGAGTCGCATGGTCTTTAATAATGGTATATCAGGAAAAGCACTAATAGCGGAATATAGACCTTGAATTTGAAGAGCTAACCTGCTTCAATTCAATATTTAAGCCAAATTTGGTGAGTTTCATACAGACAGAATGACAGAGAAGACAATTCAGAGGCGACTCAAAGACGAAGGGACAACTAAAAGTCAGGGAGATAACTCAGATTGTAGGAGGCAAACTGACTATGAGAGGAGTATATATGACTTATTAAAAGAGGACTAGAAAAGCATTCAGAAGTAATTTACATGTATCATTAAATATGCCATACCTCTCTTTATCTTTGCCTTCAGTGACTCCCACGTCCAATTCCAGAAGAAAACAGTTTCCCAGCAATCCCTTTTGCATGGCTCTCTTTCCCAATCTGTCCTCTGCCAGCCATGCAAATTGAGTTACCTGAGCTTTCACTACCACCTCCTATCCTTAATCCAGCAATCCCTCTCCCCACCCCTGCACTACCCCTCCCAACGTTCTGTGGGGTTTTTTGCTCCCCTACAGGGACTACAGGGACTGTCTGACCCCTCCCAACTCCTACAGAAGACAGGGAGAAAGCAAACACAGCAGAGGGCTGCTGTTTGGCTGGCTTGGGGTTGGAGATATAGGTCTGTGAAATCTTGTTGGGGATTCTCAACTCCTCCTCCACCTCCTCTTTCTTGACCTCTTGTTGCTGTATCACTGAAGGCTTATCCGGATACTTAACATATCTGAAATAGAAAGCCAATCCAATATATGAAATAAATGGAGGGAGAGAGAGACAGAGAGAGAGAGGGAGAGAGAGACAGACAGAGAAAGAGACAGAGAGAGAGAAAGAGAGAGAGAGATTACCTTCTCTCTCCTGGTGGGAGAGCATACTGAGCTTTCATGTACTTCTTCTCTGCATTTGTTAGTCTGTATGAAATCAGAGACATGGCATTTTTAATCAAATGAATTCTGCATTATAAATGATTACTTTCTCCTTTTCATGTTCAATGATAACTGATTATAGATGTTGAAATAGCAATATTACAACTCCATAACACACAAAACCAGGGACATATATGCTATAATAGTACCAGTATATATACATCCCTGACCAAAATTAAATGCCGGTATATGAAGTATCAGCAAATGTGGCTCTGAAATTATTAAAAAGACCCTGGCATTTAATTATAACATAGTGGTACATGTACTAGTATCCTTTTGTATTGAGCACCCTCTGAATTACATTTTGAAAGTTAATTTTTTCACAAGTGTTTAAAATTTGTGATTTTGTTAAATTATCCTTGCCCTCTGATCAATAAATAGTAGGCCTTACCCATCAATATGGATTCCTTCTATTTTAGCAAAATAGATTGGGTCTACTCCAATACGGGGCAGAAGTGGAACTTCTGAAGAAAAATTAATGAAATGCAGGTATTGATAATTATGTGAAAAGTATTAGTTTTTACATTGTATTCTTATCTCATATAAACACTAGCTGAACACAGTATCAATAATTCACCCTTTTCCCAGTCGTCCTCTGAGTTGACTGTTATCTGGTGATACTCTGGTAAATCCACACAGCCCTGGAACAGGGTACTACCCGCCTTCTTCTGGATCTCTGGTTCCAAAAATAAGGTTTTATGATATATGATGTGATTTATTCATGCAGGCTGTTTCCCCAAAATCTCCTGAGAAATCAATTAACATATTTAACCAAAGAATTCAACATTCTATCAAAGCATCAAATTATGCTTCATTTATGCTATACAAGGTAACATTAAATCTGCAAATTTTATATATTTAAGAAGAATTTTACCATCAAAAAATGCAACAAAATCTGACATTTTTATAAGATGGCCTACCATAAGAGAGGTCTTGTTCTATTCGCGGTTTGTCTGGGCAGTTTTCTATGTGGTACCTCAGCTCGGGCGTGGGAACCACATGTATGGCATTCAGTGGACAACTAGCAAACTCGGTACAAGGATGATTCTACAACACAAATGGGAATAGATTACAGTTGCACTTCGATATCTCAAATACAATGATATATCAAAGTGATTTGTAAGTCCCAATCATTTTGGTAAAAGTATCTTACCCTCGGTATCTTGAATACTCAGATATCTCCAAGTTTTTAAACAGTCCCATCTAGTTCGAGATAACGAAGTTTGACTGTATTTAACTCCAGTGTTCACATAACAATAACTGATTAAAACTTATATAGAATTTTAGTCTTTCTTATTCAATAAATAACCAATATTTGCTTCCAAAAAACATAACGTTCGTTTAATACATATGTATTAGAATAGATGGTAAATCATTTCACCTTTACGACTTCACCTGAGATTCCCATTCATTTTTTGCCAATTTGGTCTTTGAACATATTCCCCATCTATTCTTGTGTATACCAAAAGAAAATAAACACACAAATCTTTGATTTAAAAAGTAAAAAACACATATTTTTCTCTAAATAAACTACTTGCCCTCCTGCATTTGATGAGGTGGTACGGCATGCGCTTGGCTCGGATCATCTCACACTTGTTGTATGGACAGGGAATCTCTTGCTCCGGATCTAACACTCTGTACTGTGCCATTGTAATCTTCTTGACCTGATAAAAAAATGTTACAAAAGACCTTCAAGAATCCAGTGGCCTTGACCTTTGACTTTCAGTCAACAGTTAAGTATGCCAATTATAAAGTTTGGTAGAGGGAAGGTTACTGCATGAAGCCATGAAATCAGCAGTTTGAGGGCTTATATTTTTCAAATAATGTTAACGATACTTCTTGGGTACGCCTTGGGCCGTATATACACCCTTAGTCTGTCATAGTATATTAGAGAGGCAAGATTGGATTTGTCTCCACTACAGAAATTCTGTTGCGGAATATAAAATCACAATTTCTTTCAACCATGTATGCCATGCAAACACTATTTATTCAACGTGTCAACTACACAACTTACAGTCCCGTGTTTCTTCTCTTTGACAGATCAGTCCAACTTTTCCCGCAATTTTTGCTTCACTAGACAATTCGTTCGTATAATCTGATGTATTTGTTTTTACTTTGCACTAACATGACTAATAAGAGAAATCGATCGACAGGGGATTAAACGGAATTTAAAAAAGAAGACACGAGTCAGTGTTAATACCATTAAAATTTACATTAATATGTCATGATTCAGTGGGCATAAAAGAACTTTTGATCCCAGGCTCAATTTTCCACTGATGTTCACATGAACATGTTGAAACAGTCTACTATATAGTATATGTATTTACCATATATAGAATTTTTAAAAAAATGTTGTTTCATTCGTCATGCAGCACTTTATTGGTTTTATTTAAGCAATAAAATGCTTTCTTTTGTGATTCATGCGGGATATGAAGGTGGCGACATTGCAGAAAAAATACATAACCCGTGTTAGCAGGTTATGTAATTTTTTTCTGCAATGATCGCTACCTTCATAACCCACATGAATCATCAAAGAAAGCATTTTATTTTTTATATTTACATCTTTATTTTAACAAATTAATAAATTGATTGTAAAAAGTAAATAAAATTCACTAAATTACTGTTAAAAATAACTTAATCTACATCAGTACGTTAGCTAAAAGAAACAGCCAAAAAGTGTTTGAGTCTGACATCACCGTGATTATTTCGTGCAGTCCGTGATTTTTCTTAGGTCGCTGTAGGTTTTGACCAATCGATAAACAGGGCGTGTTGATTTCAGTCTGGCTGTTTCTGTAGATCTATGAATTATCCGTAAGAAATAGAGGGAATCATACTCGATATAGATCAAAATATTTAGTTTTAAAATCTATTTATTATTACATCATAAATGATATTATTGTTGTATTGCATTGTATCGATGAAAAGTTACAAAGATGGATAAACATGAAGGACGGTTGAGCACTTACAGCATAGTAGTCCTTAATTCATTCTAAAGATTTGAAAAATAAACGGTACGTGTATATAAGTTAGACACCCTCTGGGAGAAAATGTAAAATGAAAGGGAAAAAATACATTATAATAATAAGTTTATCCGACAAAATATTAATAAATGAGGGGTGTTATTTTGCCAGTTTTCCGAGGAAAATGTCAACTGGTACAAATTCTTTTGAAAGAAACAGGATACTTAGTATAAGAAAAAGTGGTGTGTGTATATATATATATATATATATATATATATATATATATATATATATATATATATATATATATATATATATATATATTCTTTTGAAAGAAACAGGATACTTAGTACTAGAAAAAGTGTGGTATATATATATATATATATATATATATATATATATATATATATATATATATATATATATATATATATATATATATATATATACACACACACCTGTTTCTGGCGTGTGTTGACAATTAACATGGCATTCATTAAATAGCTTCGGCATTAAAGAAATAAAGAATATATGTTCTCTAGATTTGATGATAAATAAAAGAGTGTACGTTATAATCAACTATCGGAGAATATTAATTACATGTGCATTGTATGAGCATATCAATCATTGTGCAAAGTACTGAAACTAGTAAAAATATCTAAAATCACTTATCTTCAACAACTTAATAGATATATCACTAAAGTATAATTTCTGCATTCCAATTTCAAAACTGGAGGGATTAACATGCATTAATCACTCTGAGTGTATATTTCAAGTTTCCAAAGCGTTCTTTCGGCAAGAAAAATATTTCAATTCTTCCATGGTTAGTTACGGTACATTCTGACGAGGTAAATATCACAAAATCATAATTTTCTGTTACTGTACTATCTTCTTATCAAAACGAATTTCAAAAATTTACGTTTCACAATAACACAAAAAAGGGTTAAAAATTATCTAATCCTGAAAATTCACCGAGATGCTACAGCTGTTTTGAACGACAAGCGAATTTGTGTCAGCACGGGATTCACGGATATCCATTTTTTGGACGTTTTGGGTGTGCAACAGAGACTGATAATTGATGCTTATACATGCATATAAACTTCTGTAATTAAATGTTTATGTCGTCAAACGTAAATAAACATTAAGTACAATGAATTTGCTTTGTTTCTTATAGTGCCATCAAATAAGTGACAATAATATAACATTAAATTAAGAAAATTAAGTCAACCCCCCTCCCCCCCCCCCCCCCCGTATATCCATAAAATTTTTATTAGCTTTAGTTTACACATGCAAAATGATAAGATCAGTCATAAACACATTTATACAATCTTTATTTCAAAATATAAGACTAATAATCATACAATGGCTTAGAATAACAATATACATTTTTCAACTGGCACAGAGATCATAACATGAGGCTTTTATTGTGGGTTTTTTTCTATTAAATTTGATTTGACTGGGTCAAAGATATAAATAGCCACCCCCTTGTTTGGTATGTAAAAATCCAGAGTGGAAATTCTTTTTATGTAATTACTTAAATATTTACAATCTAAACATCACATAAAAAAATTACTGAATTTCTTTTTTTTTCAATATACATTACGGTCTTGGGCCTAGTTTAGATAAATGTTCAGTATCAGCCAGATACATTTCTACACACCATCACCATATTAAATTGTTTACATACATGACTCTATACTACACCTATATATTCAAGGCAAAATAGTATAGAATTTTTTTTTTAATTAATGTTTTTGTTTCATTCTTACAAAATATAAGTAACACAAATGAATTTTAATCTCACACATACTTGTTCCACACACATTGCATACATTCGGATAAGTGGTTACTTTGTTTTAGAAAAGAAAAGTTATGGAAAAAAAAAACCCCCAAAAACAAAACAAACAAAATAAAAACCCCCAGTAAGAGCAGAAACAACAAAGGTACAATAAAAAGCCTATTCTAGAATATTTTTCCATAAAGACCATAATTTTTCAAAATTGAGCAATTTTTGTCTTTGAATGGCATCACATTTTTCTATGTATTATTTTATTATTAAGTGGCAGAGTAGACCAACAAAATTTGGTATTTTATTTTGCATTAAGGATAAAAAGAAATATATTGTTTAACATACGGGATAATGAAGTTAATAACCTTGTTATTATTGGACAACGGTAACTCTCCAAAAATAATATTACATACGTTGAAACCAACTCTTTCAGAAGTCTATCTATAAATATGTAGACTCCACAATGATTTAACTTTACCACATGAAATAAAAACATGTAATATTGTTTCCACATTTTCCATACAAAAACAAGAAGAATCAGAAGTCTTAATGTGAATTTTTTTAAGGTAGTATCCAACAGGAATAATTCTATGCAAAATACAAAATTGTAACCACTGCACAGAGGAGTCAGTTATAGTTTTAAAACATATTTTAAAAACATCTTGTACAGATACCGGTACTATATCAACTCCATTACATGTATATGGCATAAGTTCTAACCCCACTTGTGAATTGAGGTTGGTATAACATCATTTTTGTTCAAGAAATAGTAAAAAACTTTTGAACATTTGTCAGTAAAAATAAAAGGTTCAAAAAGTAAATGGTACATTTGGATTAGCAAGTCTTCTAACTGACGTCCTGTCAATAGACTGAATTTATATAGAAATAAGATGACAATTCTGTTCAATTATACAAAAATTTGAACAAGAGCTCTAAAATGTGCATATCTAAACAACCAAGATAAAAGCAAACTGATAAGTCATATTACAGAACCTTTCACAAACTTAATAACCAACAACATAGATCAGGCTAATCATTGTTTTCTTGGATACCATAACCAATTTACATTTCTGAGCGATCATCAACCCTCTATAGATGCACATGAATGCAAGTTTGAGCAAACTTTTTTTAAAGTTAAAATAAAGATAAATCCACTTTAATTAAAATACTTTTAAAATGAATAAAATTAGTAATCTATATAAAACCAAGGTAGGGTTTGTAAATAGGTCCAATGAGAAACAAATAGCTGAGGTGTGTTCATCAGAGCGAGCGCTCATGAGCATTCACCAAAATTCCCTATCCCATCAACACAATTTTTGGCGAGCGCTCCCAAGCACTCGCTCTGATGAACACGCCCCTGGTGATTGCCTTGCTAATAACAATAACAGTTGTCATGACAACACATTATTAACCATATCATCTTTCATCAGTTGATTTTCAGATTACAGAAAATAAATATTGTTGGGGGTTGGAATATAATTTTGTTGATAAATATTGACAATGATATAGGCAAAATTTAACCTCAAACAAACAAATTTCCTTTTACAAATCATGTTATAGTAACATGTAACTGTTCAACTACGCTAGTGGCCATTCAACCTCTGTTTGATTTCACTTTCTGATGCAGGTCTTCTCTTGCTTTGGTCAGCTTCTCCTTTGTAACAACTTTTTCAGCCTACAAAATAATATTTAAAATTAAAGTAGAATGCAAATGCACTACTTTCAAAAAATAAACTCTATAAACATCTTAATACAGCAAGAGCTGCAGAACTGCAAAGGCTAGGGTATAACATTATTCAGAAGATTATTTAAACAAAATTCTAATATCTGACAAATTTTGATTTTTCCTTAACAAAACTAAGCTGCGTAATATATGTCAATTACAATATGTAGAAATTGCAAGTTACTGCTGACGAAAATAAGAATAGTTTTAAACCAATTTCATATCTAATTGCATTTTAACAGTTAGACGTTATTCAAGCCTCAGTGATTTACGAGACATGTTTATGTGTTATACCTCCTCAGCTGTCAAGGTGTGTCCCTCATCCACCTTGGTCTCCAACAGCTCAATCTGTCTAAGCTTCTTCTCTATCTTCCTCAGCTTCTTATTGAAGTCTTCCATCGAGTCCTCTGTTCTTCCATTTTCCTTTCCAAAACCTGAAGAACACAGACTCTTAAAAAATGGTCAAATTACCTAAATTATTCCCTTATATTAATGTTTTTGTTAGAAATAAAATGTATTGAATAGAATATTAGATTATAGTAAATCCTCATTAGGTTGGTATTAGCTATAGACATATAAAATTAAATGAATATCTACCATTGTTCAGTTTAGGCACAGCAGAAGGAGGTGGTAACAATTTTTCTGAAATCAAAAAAATCCAATCATAAACAGACAAAATTTGAAGACAAGTATTGGTACTTATTCTACAATATATACCTACTGTGGAATCATTTTTATTTGTTGGAGTCAATGTTCGTGGGTAGCCAAAATTTTCCTTGTTCGTGGGGAAGTAATTTCGTTGGTAGCAAGTTCTATACTCTGTCCCGAGTTTTTGCTTCCACCACTTTTTGCTTGATATTTCAATCATCATAAATACCTTTGTGTTCAAAGTATGTTCATCCACTAATATGAAAAATGTCCAGATTATCTGTTTTGAAACGCCCCCTCTACTGCTTCAGGTTTCAATACACAACCCAAAATAGAAAGTCTATGGGGATTTTGCATTGTATAACCATGAAATAGCCCGAATGATATCGTCAAAAAATTGTGCGAGGTATTCCGAGTAGTTCGGAATGGAGAAAAGATGTAAACTTTTCCCATTATAAATTTCCGTAAGAAATCTTTTTTCATTCCTGTGAACTTTTATAAGTGAAAAATGAAAATGTGACAATGACGATATCTTGGATATTTTCCCTTTTATCGATTTCAACCATATTTCTTTGACAGGTATGTGTGTTTTTATTAAAAATCATCAAAAAGTGGTGGAAGCAAATACTCGGGACAGAGTATAATTAGTTAATAAATATTAAACTGCTTTTATATTTGTTTGTGGGGATGTAAAATCGTGGGCAAAGGTAACCCACAAAAACCACAAACAATGGTCCCCCACGAACAATGATGATTCCATAGTAATTACTAGCTATGAGGAAGATAGCAAGTTTATTGTCCCCCTAGACAGCAACTATTTCACTAGGCGAATAGTTGCTGTCGAGGGGGACAGTAAACTTGCTATCATCCGAATAGTCAGTAAATAGGTATTTTATTTTACCGAAGAAAACTTTTTTGTTGACGACACAGATTTTCTTGCTGGTAAACAAATTAGATTATCGGACTTTGAATTTAACGTAGTGACTCGGATGACACCAAAGGTGTTACAAGTTTAAAATCCAGGAAGCCGAATGCCGTCGGTGAATAGTTTTGATGACTATTCACCATGGGCAGATAGCACGGAAACTATTTCACCATTATATAGAATAGCACATTTATCCATTGTAATTTTACATAGAAAAATATTCACAGAGGTATAATATAACACTTCAGTCTGTTACCTGATTGGCTACGACCTCGACCTCGTCCTATTCCTGCCATTGATAAACTATATGCAAACACTGCAGATGAACGTTGAGTTGACCTCATTGACTGAGACCCGTTTGTGGGTGCAGTCGTCCTGGGGGAACACTGCTGGGGGAGGGGCGATGCAGATTTTCTTGCTGGTAAATAAATTAAAGTTATCAGACTTTGAATTTAATGTAGCAGCTCGGCTGACTCCAGAGGTGTTCTGAGTTTAACAACGAGAAAAAATTGAATGCCGCCAGTGAATAGTTTTGATGACTATTCACCATGGGCAGATAGCACGGAAACTATTTCCAGCTAGATGGAATAGCATATTTATCCGCTGTAATCTGACATATAAAATATTCACAGAGGTATAATAACACTTTATATTCACAATCCTTCAGTCTGTTACCTGATTGGCTACGACCTCGACCTCGACCCCGACCTACTCCTGCCATTGATCCATTATATGCAAACACTGCGGATGAATGTTGAGTTGAGCTCATTGGTTGAGACCCGTTTGTGGGTGCAGTTGTCCTGGGGGGACACTGCCTGGGGAGGGGCACCTTGCTGGGTTCATTGTTCTCTGCTTGATGAGCCACATACCTATTATAGTGTACAAAACGATAGTGCAAACAGACTAAATACACTCAGTGATCACTCAGGTTTTAAAGGTTTTTATTTCTCTTTTAAAGGAGAGAATAAATAACAAAGATTTATTAGTGCTTACTAAGGTGGGTAAGAAAATAATAGAGTTTTTCATTGCAATTGTGATTTAATGGCAAGCAAATATTCAGAATGCATATTTAATTTATGAATACTCACTTTGAGCGCTGCTTTGCTATTGAAAACAGGATAACAATATCAAAAAGAGCCTACCTCCTGTTTTCAGCAGGAAAGTGCATCTGTCTAGCAAACTCTTTCTTCTGTGACCGAGTCAGTCTGAAAGTAACAAACAACCAATGAGAAGATGTGTAACATTCCGCTGCTCTATCTGTTCAGTGATCTGATTGGATGAGGACACCTTACCCTGGAATGATCATGTGATCCTGCTTGGCCAAGTGCTGAGGATCTAACCCTATTCTAGGCACAGATGGAATCTCTGTAAAATATATAATAATAATTACAATAGTTTCCCCCCATCATGAAATCTTGTTGTTTCAATCTTGCATGCATAGACAAACACATGATTTAAGGAGGTACCTGTACATGGGTCACCTTCACATTAAGACACTTTTTTATCTTAATGAAATAAATGTAAGCCTATGATTCAGTTCTGCTGCTGATCCAGTCTAGAAAATGACTAAGTCCAATTTGGTGTTGATCAGAGATTTATTTAAGCGTGATTGTATAATTTTATCAAAGCAACTCTCAGACTCTCTCGGTTCTCAGTCTAAATTCTAAGCATAAAATTCCCAGTCTCTCTCCTAGTCTAATTCCAATCTTGTTCTAATCTCAGTCTCATTAAAAGAAACTAGCATCTGTTAACATGGGTTTATATCGTTCATATAGTATATACACAAAGAGAGAATAATTCAGATTGGTTCTGTCCAGCTGGTATAATCATAAATAATTACATTATAATTATAACCAATCAACAATTCACACTGAGCATTCATTCTATGTATTTAACCTAAAGTAACATTTATATAGATTAGCCCCGCAGCCATTATCCTCCGAGTTATTTGCAAAGCCCATGTTCTGTATGACCAAAACAAACTCAAAACTACTCAATACTCATTATGGTTTAATATTTAATAATGTTGTCGAGACACTGAACAATAACTTAATTTCAACCTCCCAATTTTGACTTGTAAACTGAGGTTAAAATAAGCAAATAATATATGAGTATATTTCTTACAGCAAATTATGGTTCGTCACCTTTTTTTCACCTTCATTAATTCATCTACGTATAGTTCACAATGAGGCCAATACAGCTATCTGGTTACTACATAATGCAATAAACTATCATTTTATGTAATTTTTCCTTTATTATCTTAATGTGTAACAGCATAATGCATAATTTAATGGGCTGGCAACAAATCTGGAAGTCACAAGTTTTAAACCTGCTGATCAAGCTTCTACGTTTTTGAACTTTTTATATGGAGTTTCAAAAAAGCATTTCACAGTCTATTTCATTATACAGTTTAAAAATTCTAAATTGGTGATAATTTTTAAAAATAAGATGCCCCTTTTTTTTTTTTTTTTTCATTTTCAGTGAAAATGTTCAATTCTGTGTGAACTTTTTCATGATGTCACAATGATTACCGCATACGCTTATCGTTTGACGGTTGGATTATTGTAAACATAAAAACATGGTAATTTCAATAATTCTGAATGGTTTGCCTTTTTCAAAATAAATATACAAGTAATAAACAGCAATGATAAAAAGTTCACAGGGATATGAACTTGGTTGGTTGTGAAGCCCACAGGGCTTCTCAGAAGATCTGATCATGTACCAATAAAGTTCATATCCCTGTGAACTTTTTAACTTGCTGTTTATTTCTTAAATCTTAATTGAAAAGTAATAGATCTTTCTTCCTGATTTTGAAAATAATATAATACACTGACCATCATCCCAGTTTTCTGCATTAGGGATGTTCACCTGTTCATAGACAGGAAGGTCAACACATCCTCTGAACATTGAAGATTCTTCTCCAGTCTCTGTAAAAAGCAGATGCATTAAATTCATTCAATTCTGTTGATTCTTACAAGCCATTTGACAGGCAAAAAAAGTTTACTCTAATACATGTATCACTTTCTTGCAAACATATGATTTTCACTTCTTTGAAAACATATCAATCCCAAACAGATTATGTTTGTATTTTGTACATTTAATTTCTTGCAATTCTTGACATAAAATGGATTGGATTCCACAGCTCCAATTAATACTCATAATATTATGATAAATTAGACTGGAACATTGATATGGTTCAACTTAAATTTAATACTCATTCATGTACATAACATTGGTTGATATTTAATTAATCTATTCCCTATTTAAAACAGTTTGGGGTTTTTTCTGGGTTTTTTTTAAAGGCCTATGTAAATGCATCTTTAACTATGTATTTTTGAGCAGGTAAAGAGAGAAAATATATGAAACTCAAAAATTCAAAAACCACTTAACAGCTAGAAGATCAATTCTTAAATTCAGAGACTTTCAACCAATGTCAATCTCCTGTTTATATCTTGACCAAGGGACAAGTCTAAAAGTTCTAAAAAAACTTCTCCTTCTGAGAAAGGAATTAATTGATAATCAAGATTGTGTCGAATGAGAAATGTCAATTTGGTACATTCTGTGACTCTGTGTGTAATGTTCATCAAAAAGAGATATTTCAAAATTCCTTACTATCAGAAATCATTGATTCAACCACAGCTCTGTCGGGGCAACCCTCCATGTGCTCTCTGTAATCTTTCTTCAGCATCACATGTCTAGCATTGAGTGGACAGGTGGCCAGCTCATCTTCTTTGAAGTTCTGCAATACATGTAATACTAAGGTTGTTTTTTGATATACACAAGAAAAACATCACCCAATAGATCAATCAATCATCTTTCAACCTTGTCACATAAATTTGCTTCTCGAATGATGATTACAAGTTAACTGCTTAATTGGCAATTCCTCTGTGAACCCATTAAGAGGGCCTCCTAATTGCTTTGCATAATTCTATAGAGGTTATTCTTGGCAACTATAGAGTTTTGGAACATATCCTGACAAGTACCAATCCCCAAAAGGGAAAAAGTGAACTTGTATATCGGTAACAGGAAAGAGAATTTTAACTACAGGTTAACATGTTAAATGAGCAAATAGTTTTCATTTTAAAAATATATGTCAACTTTTCCATTACAAGCTGAGACGTAAAATAAAATTCTGGTAAAGCCTATAATTATATGAACATTTTAAAATTACAATAGGTATACAAACTTTTCTACAGTCCATAATATGATATTGCATTCTCTTAGCCTGCAAAACATGGGCCTTATCCAAAGGACAATGGATCATCTCATCCGGATCATGGATTTTGTACTGCGCCATTACTATCTGTTAAAATTAATCTATATAGAAAAGAAAAACATCATTGATCAACAGTGTAAATTAAATCTGAATTTAAAAAGATCATTTATGAAATTAAATCTATTATTCAGCTATGGAATTTTAATACTGGATATGTGCACAGGCCTCTGATTTTCTATACATAAGCCATTAAATGTATGGGAAGAGATATGTATACCATATCTATATATAAATACACGTATATTTGGGTTCGTGTATTTATTTATAGATATGGTATATCCCATACGTTTATCGGTTTATAGATAGAAATTCAGAGGCCTGTGATATGTTGGAGACACTATTCACGTACGAAACATATATATATATATAACACCGCCACTGTTGATGCGTGGTGTATGTGTAACAAAATGGGACAAAAAAAACCCATGTCAATATGGTCCATGGACTTCAATCAGTGATTACTATCCAACCTTTTCCATCGTTATAATATAACGTCAGTAGGTGTCAAACGCAGCGCTAAGAAAAGAGCACTCGATTAAAAAAGATGTAAATTAACTGAGTGTAAGGGACATCCCAATAGATAAAAATATGTAAATGCGAGACATACCTTCACAGTTCACACTTCCAGACCAGTCTGGCTGACAGTATATTGATTCAACTCTAAATATAGAATTGACATGAATTGTGGGATAGGATATCGGAACACCTCATGCGTTTTCTTTACATTCTATTACCCCCCCCCCTTTTTTTTTTTTTTTAAAATAAGTATCCATACACATCTTATCTTCCAAATATTTTAAAACAAGCACATAACATTATTCGATACAGACCAGGGACGTAGTATGTACATCCCTGAAACAGACATTTTTCTTGAATTTGACATTTACAAAGTAGAAAAGACCCCCCCTTTTTTGCGAGCGTGTTAATTTTTTTTTAACATTTAGGTTTTAGTAACTACGCTACATGTCTGTGAAAGTAATTTAAAACTTAATCTTATTTCAATCATGAACCAACATAACAAGTTAGTGCTTAATTTCTTTTTTTTTTTTTTATATAGTTAAACAAATCATCCATATTTTATATAACCAGCTGTAAACAATTTGAAGCCTGGGAAAGCCTCAGTGTATCAATTCACACCACCACGCGAAAATAAATCATTTGGAGGTTGGGGGAGAGGCTATTAAAAGACAAGGCGTATTGAGCATCATGTGTAACACCTGTCGATATTCATGTGGATTAAGATAGATTAATTAAAAGCTTTTACTTTTTTTTAATATAATAATCATTATAGTAATACTATATCAGCAAGTGCCTGCAATAGAAATATCCTCTATTAAAACTGCAAACATAACAGGTTAAAAATACCGCCAAAGAGAAATAGTTGTACTTTGTTGAAACAATCGCTTCCTCAATATAACAGTGTCATCTTATCAATCTGAGGTCATTTCCTCCATTACGATGTGACTACCAATGTAGACATCATGACAGAGCATAACAGTAACGCACTGACTCTTGTCCCACTTTTGCTGACAAAATATTTATATATATGTACATAGTAAAAAATACTTGTAAGTAATTTAAGTAAGTAATTAAGTAAATAATTTATAATAGTGACGTGTTATAACAAATTGCATATATGTAATACAAAATAAATATGTAAGTCTGCATATCTGACCTGATCCCTATATATAACAAAGGTGAAACAAAATAATGGGAGTTATATATGGTGTAATGTGTTACAACTGTCAATACATATCATGACGTGTCATAAATTTCACATTTTTAGTTGCGGCTTCCTTGTTCATCCTAACTCTACATTCATTTTTAGATATAGATTTCCAGAAGAAAATAAAACTATATGTGATCTGATCAACAGAACCCGCCCTAACTTCAGAGTCTCTGATCAAGGGGTCACGAATTCAACAACTTTGGTTGACTGAGCCTTCGTGGTCATTGAAACCATGAACTCAGTTGCTTTGCTACATGTAGTTACCCTGGAGTTAAAATTGTTGCAAGTGCTCTTAAAGAAGTACTCATAAATTTTAAAGAGATGGCTTGGTGGATAAGAATAATGAAAAATAAAAATCTTGTTCCAAAGATGTATAATTAGAAAAAATGTAAGCCTTTAGTTCAGTTCTGCTTCTGATCCAATCCAGAAAATAACTAAGTCTAATTTGGTCTTGAACTGATTTACATTAGTGTGATCGTATACTAGTAGTTTTTACAAAGCAACTTTCAGACTCGATCTGTCTAAATTCTAGGCCTAAAATTCCCAGTCTCCCTCTCAGTCTAAATTCCAATCTCGTCCTAAATTCCAATCTCGTTCTATATTCCAATCTCGTCCAAAAAACTAGCATCTATTGGGTTTATATACGTTCATGTCAACAAAGAAGAGAATAATACAGAATGGTTCTGTCCAGCTGTTATAATCATAAATGATTACATTATAATCATAAACAATCAACAATTCACGTGCACTGAGCATGCATTCTATGTATTTAACTTTCAATTTTTCAATTTCATTTATTCTCTCAAAACCATGTAAATGGTACAAGAGGTACATTATAAATATATAACATATATACATATATACAAAGTATGAATGAGCAGAGTTGGCTCATTTTGCATATGGAGAACAGATCTCATAAATGTTTGTAAAGAAAATACATAGATTTTGTAAAAATAAAGAATTGGTATTTGTCAATAAATTACTGAACTTGATAATATTTAGTAGCACATAGTATTTTCTTGCTAAAAATCTTTTCTAATAGAAGCTAATGCATTGCATTCTAACAGATAATGAAATTCGTCCCCAATTTGGTTATTATTACACAGATTGCAGATTCTTTCGTGGCGTTGTAAATTATTCCAGCGATCAACCTCTATCGGAAGACGGTGATTACTTGTTCTAAATTTCACAAGTTCTACATAGTGTATTTAAATATTTTTCACAAATAAACGTTGTTTTAAAAATTCTGTAACTGATTCCTTTACTAGAGTTGTTGATATTACTGTACCATTTTTGAAGAAACTGATCTTTAAGCTTTTGATTAATTGAAGCACTCATCCACTTGACACTGTAAAAAATTTGATCCATCCAAATATAACTCATTCCTGTTGTGTTAAAGATATTATGTATACATGATATCCAAGGATTGCTGGACTGGTTTTTGGTATATCTATTATACAAATGCTTATAAACAATTCTACACAATTTGTTATCATTTCCATATATCAATCTCCCCCAAAATGATATCATTCTTGTAAAAATACTTATAAAAAGGGGATAACGTCCAGTTTCTCCATACACCATAAAATTTGGAGTACTAGATTTAAGGTTTGAAATATATTTCAAAAAATAAATGTAAACGTTCGATTATATCAACATTTTCAAAACCCCAAATTTCACATCCATATAACAGGACAGGAGTTACAACTTTGTCGAATAAATCAAGCTGACATTCAAAAGGCAAATTACATAATCGTATTTTTCTAATAATGCCGTACATGGCTTTTTGTGCTTGGTCACAAAGATGTTTTTTTGCCTTGCAGAATGGGATCGATCTTGAAAATAAAATACCCAAATAGTTAAATTCTTCGACAATTTCTATAACTTCGTTGTTAAATTTAAATGTATGTTTAGGAGCTGGTCCTTTCGAAAATGTGACAATTTTAGTTTTTTTTAACATTAACATGGAGTTTCCATGTTTCACAATATACAAAAAATCTTTTAAAGAGCATGTTGAAGATCACTTGGGGTTTCAGATAAAATTACAGTATCGTCTGCATAGAAAAGTATAAAGAGTTTCATAAAAATACATAGATCGTCTTCATTATCTTTAGAAAAATTCTCTAAACCACTTATTCCTTTTTCAATAAGATATTTCTCTAAGTCATTAATATAAAGTGAAAATAAAAAAGGTGATAGATTTTCCCCTTGACGGACCCCGGCATTACAATTAAAAAAATCAGATGACATTCCGTTCACAGTAATTTTTGATTTAATACCAGCATACATATTTTTAATAAAGATAAAACATTTCCCGGTGATGCCACTTGAAAAAAGTTTGTACCAGAGGCCATCTCTCCAAACAGTATCAAAGGCCTGTTTGAAATCAATAAAAGCACAATATAACTTTTGTTTTACAATTACTAAGTGTTTGAGTCAAAAAATGTAAAATCAGTAAACTATCTAATGTAGAGTATCCTTTTCTAAACCCTGTTTGGCTTTCATTGATTAAAGTATTACTTTCTGCATATGTCTCTTGTAGGAAATAAAAAAAAACCCCAGAAATCCGTAATGAATGGACTAGTGGCAAGAGCATAAGAGATACGTTAATTAATCAGACAGACGATAACAAATTAAAGCTTTTACGTTGGAAGTTCGATTCCAACAAGAACTTTCGACTGTATACTTGTCATTAGAAATGTTTGTAAAAACATAACACTGTAAATAGACTGTTTGAAAACTGACTATTTTTCGCCAGGATTGGCCAAGTATAGTTTAAGAGTTGCTGAAAATGTTAAAAATAATTACGAACAAAGCACGAATATTTACACTTTCCAGTGTCTTTGTCTGTGATTTTGTTCTAATTCAAATGACGTATTGTTGGGGGCGCAAGCGGGTTTGCATAATTAATATCATAATATTTATCATACAACTGCTGAAAGTTATATAAATATAAGTAATCTATCATATATTTGATCACGCCCCGACTGAAATTATCATCTCATAATACTCAAAGAATGATTCCTTATTCCTTAATTAATGACGCAATGCAAGAAATATTTAAAAATGTGTAGAAGGATTTTGAAGACCAAATCTTTATAAAGCAGACCATACAGTTTGGGACCATGCCAAATTTGGCGTCAGCGCAGGTTTTATACTATGTACTGTCTCTAAGTGAACTACCGTCAACAACCTGCACACCAACAAATTGAACAATAGTTATATCTCCCTTTACAATTACTTGGTGGCTTTTTGTAGGAACGACCTGGTAATTGCTGTCATCTCAAGTCAATCATCTCTGTTGACCTTATTTTTGCAATTGATAGAGTACAGGGGAAAAAACTTACGTTCTAAAAAAATATTTTTTATCAGAGAGGTTTTGAAAGATTCTGGGTAGAGTGTAAAAGTCTGTTTATATTGGTGGATGACTGATTTTGATACAGAGGCTTTATCCTCGAGAACAACTTGATAAGATCACTGGCATTTATTTGATGCTTCACGGGATTTTCAGTATTTTTTTTACGCGAAGACAACTCGCGTAGAGTGAACTAAATGTCACTCTTCCTAACTTTTAGAACCACTTTAACAAGACCTTTGACTTTCGGTTGGACGTAACTATCTATTTCTTGCATCAAACCGGTTAAAACTGACGCCGGTCTCGAATGAAATATGCATAGATTGCGTAGTCTTAGCTCAAGAGCCAGACAAATCTTGTTGATCTCAAAGAGCCATGACCGAGTGGCCAGCAATGAAGCAGACAGGCCTACGTCACATTGCTGTTTGACACAACTATCCAAAGTCCAAGCTCTTGATAAAATGGTTCTATTTTGCAATGCGCCTTTTTCTTAATAAATTTAATTTATACCTTTTGTTGCCGAGTCTACATAGGTCCCTCACAGATAGGATTGCACATACTCCGATTCGCAACAATACCACTTCTATGTAGAAAAAAAATTAATCCAAGTGCTTTCTAGCTGCAGGTCTGTAGCTTCCGGTCAAAAAAAAAATTCGGATGGACGACCTGGGACAATCCCAGGTCGTCCATCCGAATTTTTTCAGACCGGGAGCTACAGACCTGCAGCTACTTTTGAGACAGCATAACAAATAATAATGGAAGTTGATATATCAAAATTAGATTATGACAAACAAGCCAACCACCCCCTTCTGATTTGTCAAAGTTAAGTTTTAATCTTTTTGGCTTTATAAGAAATTTGGAGGTAGGAAAGGGTGGGTCTGCCCATTGCCCAACTTTTAAAATTGATACCACAACCTTGCAATACATTTGAGTCAATATGCGATTTAAGTATCATATAAATCCCGGAAATTGTTGACCCTTTCTCTGCTACAGTGGTTTCTAATTTAATATTAGTCATATTCGTTGAACACAAATTTTCGTTTTCCGTGATTCACCTCCCGTGATTCTGACTCAGTCTTGTAATGGTAACTGTACTAATTGTCAGATCTACTGTTTTCTGACTTTCTGATTACAGTTGGAAAAAGGAGAAAACCAGGTTTCCATTTTTTTAAATTTTTATACATGAACCAATAAAACTTGTCAGAGATAAAACACAATAAACGTCATAAAATTCAGTGACATCAATATTTGCACCTCACAACTTTCTTTTCTTCTGGATTCATTGCCCATTTCCCGTATGGAACACAGATCAACATCAATGTTTAAAATATGCCATTGTAGAATAACTTCTGACCAATAAAATACACCTTTAATAACTTCACACAAATAGAAAATAAAACTGCCATCAGAGATGAAGGTGTATATTATAACCAGTGCAACAAATGAAGATTTGTATCAAATATGAAAGGAAAATACTTTGTAAAATGTTTTTGTCTAAAACAATGGAATAAAATATAATAAAATGTACACAAAAACTTTGAAGTTCCTAGACTTAGTAGACTAGCACTAGTACAGACACATTCAGTGTATTGTTTAGTCAGTTCTCTCTCTTTAATTAGAGTCCGATTTCTGTTGAAGATTTTCCTTCTGTTTTGATAATTTTCCCTTCATGGCAACTTTTGCAGCCTGAAAAAAGAAAACATACATGAAGAAACATTGTAAAATCTGTTTATATAACCAGAGTTTAGAGGGTCATGAAATTGTGATCTTTTCAGCTCATTTCTCTCTTCTGAAGAACTGACATGTTTTAGTCAGCCACTTTTAGAACTCATAAAATCTTTAAAAAAAAAAGCATGGAAAAAAAACCACAGCTCACTAAACATAATAGAGTATGATACAATATAGTGAGCTGTGATATATGTTATTGCATTAATGTCATGCAAGAAGACGGGTAGAAGAATACTGTGACAGTGACTTGGAGTCTACACAGGTACCTCCTCAGCTGTCAAGGTGTGTCCCTCATCCACCTTGGTCTCCAACAGCTCAATCTGTCTAAGCTTCTTCTCAATCTTCTTCAGCTTCTTATTGAGGTCTTCCATAGAGTCCTCTGATCCCTCGTCTTCCTTCACATAGCCTGAGTAATAACATTAATTTACATTTAAGAAATACTGGTAACATCAAGTAAAGAACAGGTTCTAATGTGTGAGAACATTGCTGGAAAATTATCAACTGAGGATTTTTTTTCAAATTAGAATTTCACATAAAAATGTCCATCAAATTGAATAAATGATGTTTAGTTTGTGAATTTATAAATTTGAAAACTAACTGTCTATTATTTTCCACATTGGTCTTTTCTCGGTAAATAACATAGTTTATAAAGTTTTACAATTAATGGCATAAAATTTTGATGAAACTTGAAAAGCAAGGCTCCTTACCATTGTGGTTCTGTTGTGGCATTGTGGGCACCACAAAAGAAGGTGGGATGGTCCCTGCAAGACATAAAATTAAATTATACTCCTTTGTCATTAGCACCTGTCGCAGTCAAAATTGGCAAATATCCTAAGGATTGGGATTATTTTGTCTCAGCCATATTTTGACGTGAACCTTGGAGGAAATACAATTATGACAACAAAATGTTTGTACTTCTCTTTAAATACACTACTATTCCATGATTAAGCCATCTAAGAGTACAGTAATTATATGCAGATAATTTTCACGAAACAATTGAGTCACTGAAATTCAACACAGTCCCTTTCCCATCGAACAAACTGTTTAACAAGTTTAGTGTATGTCCGCCTTTATGTTACCATTAGTCACTCTGTTTCCCCTGCCGATTCCTACACTAAACACTGGACTGTTTGATTGGTCAGTGGACTGGGGTACAGACTGGATTAAGGAGGCAGCATCAGGTATGTGACCGTTATGGTAGGCCACTCCTCTCCCCAGGGGCTGGGACAGGTGACCGTTCATCTCGGCCATTGTAGTTCCTCTCCCCGCAGCTGCTGTAGTACCACGCCCTCTTCCTCGGCCCTGTCCAGACAGGCCTCCCACAGGACCATTTCCAGTGCCATTTTGACTGCCTGCTGGAGAATATATAAAATTAAATTGTAAAGCAGATATATTTGTTAGGGACCATTAATTCATTGCTCGCATAATGAAGACCACCAATTTAAGTGTAGGGGGTATCTACTTTCATTTCACAGCTTCACTTTTTTGCCCATATATTTGGTGTTAGATGTAATAAACAATCCAGTTAGGGAACAGTTTATTGTAATAAAAAAAGTAAAAGAACAGAACAATCCTTTAAGTCCGGCTGCTTATCAGCATAAGAATGGGGGGGGGGGGGGGGGGGGGGGGGGGGGGGAACCACTAACTTACACATTGGAACCACTAACTTACACATTGCAGATCATGAGTTTGTACATTATACACACATATTTTTCTTAATCATAGACAACAAAATTAAATCCCCATTAAATTTTTTATTATAAATAAATAAAACAATCCCAAAGAAAATTTCTCCTTCTACAGTGTGCATTAAATACAGATGTGCTACTTTTGTTACAAACATTAACAAAATGACTACACTGTCACTACCTGGTAGCCCGCGCCCAACTCCCGCCATTGACAGGGAGTATGCAAACACTGTCGATGCAAGCTGAACAGACTTCTTCTGATTGGGAAGATAGGTCTGAGCTGCAGTCTTAGGCAGGCGGAGCTTGGGCTGTTCATCCTTCAGGTGGTCGTAGTCAGATGGCTCACTGTACTGAGCAATGTACCTGGAGAAGATAGATTCAACTCACAGAGCTGTAGAGCAAATTGGTACACTTACATGATCTATTTAAATACATATATTCTTATCAATTTTATCATGGCACCACTGCCTTAGTTCAATGCTGCTACAGGAAATACTGGTAACTCATAATCCACCAAATCACTGTTTTGTCTAATGTATGAAAATATGAACAATAATGATTTTGCTGACAAGAAGAGATAGATAAATAGATGTTTTAGTAAAAATATTAATGAAATCAATAAGGACAGAATTTTAAAACATTTTGACTAAAGAAACTGTTTACTAAATAATAAGCAGTTATAGAGCATCTTCAGGCTCAAACACGAAAAAAACGTCCCACGACACTTACGATCTGTTATCAGCTGGAAGGTGCATTTGGCGCGCAAATTCTTTCTTTTCCGATCGTGTCAGTCTGAAAGTAACAAACAACCAATGAAAACATGTGTAACATTCCATTGCTCTATCTGTAAAGTGATCTGATTGAATGAAGACACCTTACCCTGGAATGATCATGTGATCCTGCCGAGCAAAGTACTGTGGATCTACTCCTATCCTGGCCACCGACGGAATTTCTGTTAAACACATGAAAGTTAACTGTTAACTTAATTCATTTGAAAAGAATACGTGCATATGCTCTACAGACTTTGTTTTCCAAGAGGAGAAAATTACTTGCTGCTATTTTTTTTGTTTTTAAAATAATATTGGGTATGAAATTAGACTGAAAAAATAACTTAAAAAAAAAAATCTTTGTTCTGTTCATGAGTGTTGAGTCATTTTCATTAATTGATAGTCGAAAAGAGTTTCCATTTGCTCAGGTGAGCTTAAGGTAATATGATGTTTTTTTTTATTCAATCTTTAAATCTTTAAAGTAAACTAACCAGCGTCCCAGTTTTCTTCACTTTCGATGTTAATCTGTTCATACACAGGAAGTTCTACACAACCTCTGAACATTGAAGCTTCATCTCCATTCCTCTTACTGCTCTCTATAAATACAAATATACCAAACACTATACCAGTTGTCTATCTATGTAGAAAAAATACAAATATAAAAATCTGCAAAAATTACAATCACAAAGTATATGAATTTTTTAAAATTTTAAACGGGCCAAGTTTTATTCTGATTGGTTTACTTCAGGTATTCTTAGCTGCAGAGCAAATATTAAATGATACAGGGAAACAGGACATTTAGGAACATACAGAATGTCATTCAATTTAAGGTTATACCTGTATGTTACCAACTATACAGAAATATAATCTAGTGATTTTATGTGGGTAGGACAATCCAAATGTTGAACTAGAATGTGTCCTAATGGGACTAATACCCCAGCAAGGCTAATTTCAAATGGGACAAATATGAGTTTAATTAAAGTAACTAAAACAAAAGATGTTTGTAAAACACTTATGCCCACTCCCTTGGACATATATTATAGGGTGCATAAGCTTTTATTATAGGCAGTATACATGGAAATGAAATTGACCTTTTGAACTTTAAATCAAAAGGGGTCATCAACTGGTACTGTCCGAGATGCCTATCAACCTATCACGTAAGACCTGTCTAAGCTTAAAAAGTTTTAGAATTATAGGTTCTTAAATATTCTTATGATAAATTTGATTACCAAATTTCATTTCAGTATGTGCAACCTCTGCAAAGAAAATGAATGGAAACTGCAAATAATTGGAATTTTTCCAAGTCCAAGGGGCATAACTATGTCAAAAATTGCTCAATCGTACCCAAAGATAACTTGACCTACCAGTAGATACTCTTAAGATAAATCTGTATACTAAATTTCATTTCAGTATGTGCAACCTCTGTGAAGAAAATGAACAGAAACTGTTGGTGGACCAACCGACTGACAGCAGCAAAGCAATATGCCCTCCCTTCTTAGATTGGGGGCATAAATACAGAGGATAAGGAAAATGAAACCTGTCATACAATCTTTTAATTTTGTCTGATCTTTATAAAAATTGCAGGTGCACATCTTCAGATGGTGTTCAACATATGTACAAATTTTCAGACTATTCCATGCAGTAGTAAAAAATTCTACAGGGGGGACAAAATTGTGTCTCCAGACAGACAGACTGACAGGGTGATTCCAATATATCCCCTTAAAAACTTTGTGTGAGGGGTATAACAATGAGAGCATGCAAAAATCTAATACCATGCCTGAATTTGGCAAAACACAGTCAATATAACATTATTTCACATTTATGTAGATCTATAAAACATGTATATCAAATAAATAATATCCATCTACAAAGAGTCTTTCTACACATAGGGCAATACATCAGAAGATCAGAAGTTTCTTCAAAGTGCACATTAAATATATATACACAGGTTTGGTAAATGAATCAATCTTTTCAAAAACAACAAAGAGCCTTAATGTGCTTGATTGACAGGTGTGTATAGGCCAGGTTTGAAGGATGTGCTTAACAATATTTTAGTCTTAATCTGATATTCTGTGAAATCACCATGTCTTATTCCAAATTACCGTCATTCCTACATCAAGGCAGTCACAGACCAGTAGGTAATCCCTATTTAAAACTGTAATTTGACCCATTTTCTCATTCATTCATTCATGCATATAGAATTCATCTTCCTCTGAAAGTGATTATACTTTAAACACATTCATACCATATTAGTACAGCACCTGGGAATTTTACAGTATATTGTAAATGTAAATATGAATACTTATATCTAATTTCCTATAGATGTGTATTGAAGCATGTCCATGAATTCATCATTTGGAAATAACACTATAAGAAAATAATGTACATTCCTACCATAAGCCAGCATGGGTTCGATCACAGCTTTGTCGGGACAGTTGGCCAAGTGGTAGCGCAGCTCTGGTTTTGGCATCTCATGTCTGGCATTGAAAGGACAGGTGGCAAAGTCACTGCCTATGTAATTCTTCAACAAGAGAGAAAAACAGCAGAGCATTAAAATCTATTTAAATCTTTAATATTCATTTTAAAAATGTTTCTCTTTAAAACCTTTTGTAATTCAACACATTAATTGTTTTTTGGTCTTAATACAAGAAGATATGTAAAATGTGCAGAAAAAATTTCCTGCAATTCATAGCTGTTTGTGAACTACTGAACTATTCTAGAATTTTCAACTACTGCAAACAGCATAAAAGATAAAAATAAATTCAGCTAATACAATCGTTTTACTATTTAAAAAAATAGTATAAAGAGTAAAACATAACATTTGTCCCTTTTTCTTTTTTTTTTCTTTTAAGTTGCACTAGTACAGTAGTTGAAACATCACCAAAAGGTCTTTTTAAAACTACAAACATAACCTATTGTGATATCTGTACCTTAAATGATCTCTAATGGAAAGAACTAATATATGCTATGTTGCCTGCTATTTAATCCATATTCACTGTATATTCTTATGTATCTATTATGAATAAAATGCTTCCTAAACAAAAACATTGACTTACATTTAAGGTAATACATGTATTCTTAAAATGATAGAAATTTCCTATATCCACATTTTCCATGAAATACATATGAATTGGCAAATGAATTGAAAATATTTCAAAATCAACTCTTAAAAAGGAAATTTATAATACTGACCTTTCTGCACTTCATCAAGTGATACTGCATTCTCTTGGCTCGTATCATGTGTACTTTATCATAGGGACAAGGAACCATTTCCTCTGGGTCAGGGATTTTGTACTGTGCCATGGTGTAGTCTGCTAAACAGTCTCACTGGAACCAAACAATATGAACCAGGGATGAAGTTCATAGAGTCAAATAAAAGATATCTTGCTGTTTTAAATTGAGTCTATATTGACACAGAACTGACTTAAAACAACAGGAGGATTATAGCCAATATAATCAACACCAGGCATTGTTTTAGACTAATTTCATGTGTATACATTTAAAAGATTATACAGAGTGACAACATGACTATTTTTATAACAATAAGGAACATTTCCTGTTATTGGTATAACATATGACCCAATTAAAAATACATTACCTATAAATAATCATGCATCTAAAAATCACATAACATTGCCAAATAAAAAAAGTTTGTTGGTTTGGTGCCACATTCTACAAAAGACCAACTTTGGTTTCCAAAACATAGATTTCTTTCCCTGTCAACCCTGTGTAACACACTCTAAACCTTAATTGCTTACATTAATTATCTGTCAAATACTTCTAATTTGAAACTGAGCTAATCCAGCTATTCTGTCACTAACCCCTACATTGAGGCAAGATTTATTGGCCAACTTTGAGGCCAGGCCAGGCCAGGCCAGGCCAGGCCAGGCCAGGCCAGGTTTTAGAGTATGCCTTGATAACTTGATTCAGCCTTGGTCTTCAGGTCCAGCACAATCTCTTGATTTAGCTATATAGCTTGAAAAAGCTATATTGCTTAATAAAGCTATTCAGAATAGCTTGATTTAGCTATTCTGTCATACATTTTTCTTAAATGTGTATTTTTTTCAGCATGTAAACAAAATCGCACTTTAGTGCAGTGATAGTTCTTAACTTTGAACTGTTCTGTAAACATTAATGCACGTAAAAATTACTCATCAATTTGTATCTCTTTCAGAGACTTTGCACTTAAAGTTCTAAAAGTTTTGGGGCAAAAGATTCATGACCGCACAGTTACTTCTTGAATGAAATAAAAAGAAAGACAGTTATGGTAAACAAGATAATTGATTGGAAATAATTCAGCACAATGTAAAGAAATCATACTTATCCATGCCTCACTGCAAGGTGGTGGACAGTTACCCAAACAATGGAAAAATATTTTTTGCTTAAAAGTGTTCAAAAGCAGCAATGTTAAAACTATTTTTAATTTGGGTTGCTTTTTTATTGGTCCATGGTATAAATATGAGTGGTAATTAACTTGCAATTTTTTGTATATTTTTGATAATTAACAGTTTTGTGAACAACTGCATATAAATAACTTTATCAAGCTATTCTGAATAGCTTTATTAAGCTATATAGCTTTATTAAGCTATATAGCTAAATCAAGAGATTGTGCTGGACCTGGTCTTGGTAGGATTTTAGGAAATCATTTTTCCCAGGGGAGGAAGCTTTTCTATTTCCTTAAAGCTGGTTAACATTTACACATAAAACAAATTCACAACTGGCACGAATGAAAGCATTTGATTAAACAAAATAAATAGTTATATATTGGTCTTGTCAAATCCTGATAAAAGGTTCAATTGAAATACATTGAAAACATCAGACTTTGGTAGGTCCAGTACAATCTGACACTAAATTTAGCAGCAGCTACTTAGTTTGAATTACCTACATATTTTTTATTAAATAAATAAATTATTTATTTACCTAACTAAAGTAGTATTATTTAGCTACTTTGATGAAATTTTGCTTTTTAAGTAAAACAGACAAAAAGTTGAAAGGAACTGTCAACCTATATTTGTACTATGTAGTTCAAAAAAGCAACCCAGAGCAAAGATAGTTAAAACATCGCTGCTTTTGAGTAGATTGAAGCAAAACATTATTTTATATTGTTTAACTGTATGACACCCTGTGTGCGATGAGGCATGGATAAGTGTGATTACTTCATATTGTGCTGAATTATTATACATGTATAGCAATCAATTATCATGTTAACCAGAAACTGTTCTTCTTTGTTATTTCATTTAACAAGTAACTGTTTGGTAACACATAAACAGTTATACATAGCCTTCAAACTTTTAGAACTTTGACTGCAATTGCACTGAAAGAGCAACATTTTTAAGAGTGATTTTTTCATGAATTGTCTTCAGATCAGTACAAAGTTGAAAATATTGCTGCATCTATGTGCAACTTTTTGTACAAATGCTCAATTAAGAGAAAAGTATGATTATGTAGCTTAGTAAACCTACTTCAGGTAGGTAAAGCTATGTTAGTAATTCAAGCTACATAGCTAAATCTAGTGATTGTACTGGACCTAAACAATGACAGCCTCAAATTCTTTCACACCATTTTATCTTAGACTCAGGATCAGTATCAATCAGTAAGCCAAGAGTAAAAATCATGATATACTGACCTGGATTAGTTTTTTGTTTATTGAAAAAACGGTATCCATGATCCATTATAGTCTGTCCCAAGATATTTTTGCTGCACATTTTCTTGAATTATTCTATTTCTATGAATACCTCTGGGTTCAAACGATGTTCATTAAAGAATATGAAAAATACCAAGTTTTCCCTTTGAAACGCCCTCTCTAGCTTGTCAGGTTTTAATACACAGATAAAAATAAAAAAATTACTTGAATTTTGCATTCAAAAAAAGATGAAAGTACCCGGATGATAACTTTAATAAATTGTGCGAGGTATTCCAAGAGACTTCCGAATGGAGAAAAGATGTAAACATTTCCCATTATAAATCTCTGTAAGAAATATGTTTTCGTTCCTGTGAATTTCTCCTAGAAAAAATGATAATGTTTCAATGAAGATATCTTGGATATTTTCCAATTCATCGATTGCAATATTGCACTTCTTTCACAGATATGTGTATTTTTTATAAAAAACATCCAAATGTGCTGCTTAAATATCTTGAGACAGACTATAGAGTTGCATAAAGATATTTTGTCAGAGCTTAAAAGAATGTTTATTAAATGTCAGAGTTATTGTCGTGGTGGTAAATAAAATAAGATGCGCTTTTTCTAAAATAAACCATTAACTGATGTGAACGAAAAATGACTCCAATTTGGTAGTAAATAAGTATATTACTTGTAAATGTTTGACCATCAACGGTGGCCTGTGTCCAATTTGGTAGACTTGTTAACGTTTCGGCGCCAAACTTGTATCATATATATATATTCTGGTATTTTTTTCAACAATTTCAGCAAGACAGTCAACACTAATTGAAACTGGGTCGTAATTGTGCTCTAGCCAAATAATCACAGAGAGGAAAGTACACGTGTTAAACGAACCCCACATATATGAAGATTCGCGGGAAAATGGACAGGTGGACAGTTAGAAACAAGGGTTGATACGCCATGAAGTCGATTGACAGGGCATTGTGTCAATATATTGCTCAGTACTGTTTTTCTTTCTTACCTTTATAAACTTTTAAAATTTCTTTCTTTCTTCTAAACAACCATTAACTTCTTCACTATATTCATTACCGTTCTCGTCCAAGAATCGACTAAACTTTTCATGCACACACTTCGGAAGGTTTCGGGATTTATTAACATTCTTCAACTCAATCTTCGAGCCCGATTTAAATAAGAGAATGAGAGAATTTCATTTATTTTTATCCTTTTTTATTTTATTTTACTATCAATTTTTGGGGAGTTATACTTATGTATTTTTGAGTTATACTCCCCAAAAATTGATAGTAAAATAAAATAAAATAAAATAAAATAAAACAAACAAACAAACAAACAAACAAACAAACAAACAAACAAACAAACAAACAAACAAACAAACAAACAAACAAATAAATAAATAAATAAATGATGATGGATAATTATTCTTTTTCAAACTTGATGTGACACTTTTTTCTTATATATGAGCCTATATATTAAAAATCCTTTAAAAAAATCAGTTTGTAATGAAGGATAAAATATACACAAATCAAATTTCTGTTACTTTGAATTTTGTGATACTTTAAAAAAATATATACATATATAAAAAATATACCAAAAAAAATTACGACATTTTTTTCAAACGTATGTCTAAAACTTTTCACTGACGCTAGATAGACAGAATCTTGTGAAGACAGAAAAAACATGTAGTAAACTAACTGACCCATGGAAAGATTGACGGAAATTTAACTCTTAGCTAAACTTTTGGGAAAGCTCATACTGTGGCGGCGAATTTGATCGATAAAAAAAAGGGGGGGGGGGGAACCGGTTTTGACTTGAAATGAAGATATTCTACGATAAGAAACAAAGCAAAATTGATATTTAGTTTGACGACATAAAATGTGTATCAAGAGAACGCAGCTCATATATATATATATATATATATATATATATATATATATATATATATATATATATATATATATATATATATATACACACACACACACACACACACACACACACACACACACACACACACACACACACACACACACACACACACACACACACACACACACACACACACACACACACACACACACAACAATTTTGATTCAACTTATAAGTCTCTATTGCACATCAAAAAATTCATAAATCATGCGTTGAAACTAATTTGTTTGCAAAACAGTTCAAAGCAGTTGTAGTCATGTAGCATCTTGGTAAATGTGCAGAATCAGATAATTTTCAATTTTTCAATCCAGTTTTGTGTCTTGGTAAAACGTAATTTTTCGTAATTGATTATAAGATAGTACAGTAACAGAAAATTATGATTTTGTGATATTTTGTCAAAATGATTACCTTGTCAAAATGAACCCTAACTAACCATGGATAGAGGATTGAAACGGGTTTTTCTTGCCGAGAGAACGCTTTGGAAACTTGATATATAAAGGGTAATTAATAAATGTTAATCCCACCAGTTTTGAAATTGGAATGTAGAATTTATACGTTAGTGATAGGTGTAGTAAATTGTTAAATATATTTAAATAGTTTCGGCATTTTGTACTACGATTTATAAGCTCATTACATACATTATAATATTCTCCGATGGTTGATTATAACTTACATGCACAATCAGCAAAGCTATAGCATCCTCACAACGTCGGGGATCCTGACGTTGTGGCAAAGCTATACGACAAATATAATTATTAGAAAAAATATGAAAGCCTGGGAAACTTAAAAAATTAGCATATTATACTTTGAAAGGTAGCTGCAAAATACTGACGATGAAATGGCCATTAATTAAAAATTGTTGTAATTTAAGGAGGTACAGTATATGAAGATTACGAATCGGATCAGAGGAAGAACACCCTTCAACTCTACTGCATTGCCATTAAATTTCACATTGAATGACGCTATCAATTTATTCAAATGTAGTACTGATTTGACTTTGCCTACAATGAGACAATAGAAGTCAAACCATTCCAAAGTTGCAAAAACACCATTTTGTTCTATTAAAGTGTTCCAAAAGGGTTGACGAAAAATAATAAATAAAAACTAAAAAAAAAAAAAAATGAATAAAATGAGATGATAAAAAACAGCAATAATTACTTGTACCTTTGTATTAGTTCCCGACAATATTTTTAAATCTTTTGTAATTAAGCAAGCTATAAAAAATCCTAATCCCAAAAGACGTTAGATTAATTCCAAACCCTTTTCTCCACGCCTTATCATACTGACAGTGTAACACAGAAGTTTGACTACACATATGTTTAATGAGAACCGTATAAAACGACTTAAAAGTATATACTATAGGCTTACCGAACATTTCTTGAAAAGTGGGATAATAAACAACAAAAACTCTAATTGACGTAAATGTACTTACCACAACACATAAACGAAAATCATTCGTTGGACTTGTAAAATAGAGTCCATAAAGAGAAAAGTAACGGGAATAAACATTCGTTACGTAACAAACGTTTACGTCAAATTCGTTTCATATGACGTCATTTTCTCACATCTATCAATTTGTTCAAAATACTGCAATGAACATCAGTTTTCCATAATAACAGGTGAGTTATTTTTGTATTCTAAAAGAAAGACCTAAAGATGAATAGCAAACAGCTCAAAGATTTTTTTTTTTACGCGTGTATACCTTTTTCCCTTCACATTCAAATGAATCGATTTAATATGAAATAAGTTTAAGCAATAAATTGTAAATGCAGTACTGAGTAGTCTAAGTTTATGAAAATTGACACATTATTAGAGCAAGTTTGTCTATTTAATAAATTTAATAATTGAATAATAATTAAACGATTGAAGTTTGCAAATTTTTATTATCGTTTTATTACATGTACATATCTATGTGATATTATATAAATCGTAAGTTGTAAGTTGATTAGAATTGAACATTTTACGCAATAAATTCATTGTCAAGGAAGGATCACCCAGATATTTTTTTTATTGTTGCTTATTGGTATTTTTTAGTTTTCCTGTATTGGCGACTCAAAGCCCCCCCCGCCCCCCCCCCCAAAAAAAAAAAACCCCAAAAAACCAACCAAACAAAAAACAAGGTTTCTCTCTTTTTGGAATATCTCTATTTTATTTGAAGCTAGATTGGAAGCTGTGAAATTACTATACCTTCCAAATACATTGTACGTCCATCACAAATTAGAACACGAGAAGACCGAAAAGAGATTTCAAGAGTAGTATAGTAACAAGCATGTGATTTAAATAATTCATTTACAATTACAGATTCATACTGCAATATTTACATTTTCCAGTATCTTTGTCTGTGATGACACTACGAATCGATTTTGTACTATACAGTCCAATAAATTCAAATGACGTATTGCTGGGGCACAAGCGAGGTTTGCATACATAATACATATTCAATTTTAATCGTACAACTGCTGAAAATCATATAAATATAAGTAATAGAGAATCATTCTTTGAATATAATGAGGTGATAATTTCGGTCGGCGCGTGATCAAATCTATCATAAAGCCCTTCGGGAAACGCTTATGGATATTTTGGACTCTTGCATAAGAAACCATGCCGGGATATATATAAAAGTATAAATTTACTTCATGCCATTTGTAGCTGCTTTTCTTCGTATATTTGGGTGAAGTTTTCTGATATCCACGAGACAATCAGGGCTGTCAGAGCAACTATCTTCACGATAGAAATGACTATAACAGATATTCATTTAGCTTCTTCTCTTTATAGAAATGTCAGGAAGTCCACCAAAATACAATTATGCGATAGAGGGATCTTGTTTTTACAACGGTCGTCATGGTAACCGGTCATCAAAAAAACCACCAGCCAATGAGGGAGAGCAACACTTTCACATGAAAAGTCCAACTGGAGAAACAATTAAAATCAAAACCCCAGACAAAATTAAGATTAAGAAGGCTTCGGTGGTTTTAGAAAAACTAGACGAGGGAGAAATACTCGGAATTAATACCAGGAGAGATAAAGCTACCAATGAAAAGAAAATGTCTGTCTATCACATGCCTCAAACTGACAAATCGTTTCCTTACACTGTAGAGTACAGGGTAGAGGATTGTTTGGGAAGATCACAACACCACAGACAAGTAACATCTAGCCCCACAACAAAAACCAGAACCAAACTGAATGAGATCAAAACGTGCAGCCCTCAGGAGAAAGGTCCAACTTCCGGTTACGTGTATAAGCCCCAATTTCGTCAATCACGATCAGAGAAGATTCAGAATCTTACTGAAACTTTAAAATCCACTCCGAGCATAAATTCATCTCAAATGACAATTAAACACGAAGACAGTGGTCACATCAGAAATTATATATCTAGAAGAAAGCTGAAAGAGGATGATGCTGTACAGACACAATCTTCAATGAAGAAGTCACAAGAAGCGCTCAGACCGGATATTGTAACGCCTCCACGACTGTCGCCCTTTGTTAAAACAGACAGCTTGGTTTTGCCGAAACACTCTAATATCAGTCCCCAGAAAGAAAAACCGAAGTTTTTACCAGCTAATCTGTCCTTGATAAAATTTTCATCTGACGTGAAACAAAATACAGATTCAACTGAAGAAGACGGTAAACAAGCCCTTCAGAGATTAGCTGTTGTGGGAAGCACTACAAAATCAGCAGAAGAAAATAAATTCTCTCCATTGAAAGAAGCTAGAGCTCAATTCACTGCAAAATTGAACAGTCTGAAAAGTCAAGCTGTCGAAATCCCTCCACTTAACAATGACGTCATGCAGGTCAAAAAGTACAAGGTCTCTCCTTTCAGCGTGTCTCATATTAAGTCAAAAGATAGTCCATCAAACGACAATCAACTTTCAGGAAAGAACACAGTCAGTGAAGAAAAGCTCGATAAAATACTATCTGAACACCCATTGGAAGACGGTATTATGGAAGGAAAATGTATTCGACCAATTGTACCCCAAAGAAGTATACCGGGAAAGAGAACATCAATCTTCTTGAAGGTTGACGCAAGGAAAAACGATGGAGATGAGCACATACTGGACCCAAGAGACGCAAAATCTCCAGCAAAGACGTGCGAGAAAACCTTGACAAGGCGATACAAGAACACTCGCTACACAATTCCTTTTCGCAGTCCGTCAATCGTCGTACCAAAACAGTATGATGCATTTCCAAACACTGAAAAGTCAAAATTTGAAACGAAAGGGCCTGTGGCGGGAATGCCGGAGTTGCCTCGTGACACCGTTGACTTGATGAGGCAAAGATACAAGAGAACGGGAAGAATCACGACGGTGCCGATTTTACCGAAAACCACCGAGTCCCTGATACAGGTCACTCCAGGTATCCACACAATGAAGGACACCAAAGACCTCCTGAACGTCACAAGTATCCACGCTGTAGAAAAGCCCGCGTGCGAAACGTTCGAAACTCCTCGGGTTTCTTCCAGACATTTGTCACCGGGCAGAGTTCTGGCCACCAGCCCGATTAAACTTCCGGGTAGCAATGAAGGTATGACATCATCAGTGGAAGGTAAGACAACAGCAGTGGAAGGTAGATTGCCATTTTATTCTGCTTATTCGTCCAAGAGATATTGTGAACTTGTGACAGAAAACGATCAATTGAATAATATGTTGAGTTTTCCAGAGTACACATCCTTGATTAATTATCAACAGTCTTCACTCAAAAATGTTCATCAGAAGTACCCAAAGAACAAGACCGACGCTAATTCTACAACTAAGATTCCACGGTCTCATTGTGATACTGTTCCTTGTATAACACAGGAATCTATGCCCAATAACAATGCACACGACGGTGAAGATGTTAACATGCCGTCTGTCTGTCCCGTACCCAGTAACTCTCTGTATACTCAAAGCCACACCCTGCCTGAAAAGGACTGCAGCGGGTGTTTTTATTGTGAATTTGAAGAGATGATGAAGAAAATTGACAGCGATGGCGAACACATCGAAGAAATAACACAAATATATGAATCGGATCATGCGTACACCAGGACCGATTCTAACACGGCGGTGAATAGTTATACAAGTAACAACACAGAAAATTCAACACCTTCAGAGGCCACAGAGAACTCTGATGAAACACTTCATACAGCACAACAGAAAATAGAGGGGCAAATGCCTGTTTATGCCTTTCAACTTGGCGATAATATCATTCTTATGCCCTGTGCAAATCCCAGCCCTCAAATTCCTACTGAGGGCGAACCAAAGTTACAGACGAACGAAAAGACCAAGAATGTTGGAAATCAACAAGTTCAGGGATGGATAAGTAAGAAAAAGCATTACAGGAAAACCAGAACACCAAAGAGAAACAACTTTAGAAATGTCTGTAGTGATCAGCTCAGGTTTACGAAATCTCTGCGATTACTTCCATTAAAAAAGAAAGCAAAGAATTCATCTACCAATCTAGTTGCTGATGTTTTGCGCGAACTAGGCAAAGGAAGGAACATGAAATCGAAAGTTTATGTACCAGTGCTACAGATAGAACGAGACATTGATGACGTATTCACCCACATATCAGCTGTTGCGCATACAACGGTTATGGATGGTTCAGATGCAGTGTTAAAGCGCTGGAACGACTTCGACGATTATCCAGTACGATTTTCGACAGATACAATATCGGGAGCCATCACGGAAATGGAGGTTGATGCCCTTCCTCAAGGGTTATATAAGGTCATGAAGACAGGGCAAGGTTCTATGTTTGACAGTGTTTGCAATTCGATGGCTATTCTATCTTCCGTGCCTGTAAACGTTTCTACTATCATGAATGATTCCATCTTTTTGGCTGTTGGGCCTACCAGCAACAATAGCAAATCAAATACCGAGCAACCGGCCATTATCCAGAAACATAAAAATATGCCGTATCTGTTGAAGTCTATCGAAAATTTGATAGGGAATCTGGGGGTGGAATCGATGGTAAGTGACCAGACCTACAGACCTAAGTGTCACTCTCCAAGCTGGTATCAGACACCTAGATTTGATGCCTTCACACGTTTGTATCATCGCCAAAGAAAGGTTTCCATGACTGCAGATAAACTGACCGAAAGCTTATTTACGTGTCTGTGAAGAAGAACGAGAGAGAGAGAGAGAGAGAGAGAGAGAGAGAGAGAGAGAGAGAGAGAGAGAGAGAGAGAGAGAGAGAAATTATAGATATGTAAAACTTTTGGGTCGAATAAGGAGTGATTTGATAAAGGTTGATATTTTGTGTTGTAAGCTAAATTATTGATAGCTGTTACATATAATTCATTTGGCCCACGACAACATGTAGTATATTGTATATTATTTCCGGTTCCTGTATAATACTCTATGGATTATTTTTATGGTCTGATAAAAAAAGACCAAACAATAAAATAAAAAGAAACCTGAGCTAGCTTACATATACTTCCACATTAATATTTAGAATGAATTTTCAAAAAATTTGATATTTATGATAAAAATTGTGAATTTGCTTTATTCTTATACCGGTATTTTAAAAGAGGCTTTGTCGGTTACATACATTAGAGTCAATGTATGGAAAAAACAAAGCACAGCAAATGCAATCAATAACCACTGTTTTAATCCGGGACTCCTCTGACGCTTATGCCTGTCTTCTTTTACACATGAGCCAACTGCCGTAAGAGTCAGATGAGTCTCGAATTACAAGTAGACGTGTGTCAAGCATATTTGTTTTTTTAAATGAGTCAAAAATAAATACTACATCGTACATTTTTTTCTTTAACTTTAGTCTAACATATCCTCAAACTGTTTTTAAAAGTTATATTTATCGTACTTTGATTTGGCTTAATACGATATTTCAGTTTATTAGATCATCGGGACCTTATTCGTCCTTGACCAGACACCTGGCGTTGCCTGTGCCACGTTATATAACCCGGAATTATCTCCTCCTCAACCTGGGGAGTAGCCCTTTTTCCCTGTATAAAAGAGGAGGCAAAAGACAGCTTCCAGTTGACTACTGGAGAGCTGCTTTCCCCGCACATTCCTTTTTATACGCACGGACATTGTACCTCAAATCTCCGAACCTTATAAGTACATGAGCTCAAGTCCATACTAATGTTCTGACGCCCCGTGGTCAGCGATAGCATTTTATTCATAATTTCTGACCCGGCGCAGACAGGTTCATCACTGGACTTAATTACCCATTTCTTTATGAATATAAACAATCATGCGTTGTCTGTATAGCCAATGTACTTTAACCAATTTCTGTAGTATTTTCGTTATGATATATCTATGGATATATTGATGAGCAATTTTCATTTAGTGGTGTAGGGCCAGGCGTATTGTTCCTTATAAAATGTACTATATTAAATGAAGATGATAGAAATAGATGTGGCAGACAATGGTCTGAAAAAATCAACAGAAATTTACGACAAGTTTGCATGTTTACCGCTTGTTTCTTCAACTTGACATTCTGTGAATGGAACAGCTACAAATAATTCTTAAAGATTATCAATTCGTGCATTTCTGGCAACAGTTCAATATTTGAAACAACAAAATACTTTTATCCATATTTCCTTGTAAAAAAAAAGGCCTGTAAAAGAGACACATCATTTTTATTTTAAAAAATCATTTCCTAGCAATATGAGCTGTATTAATTGGAATTCTATTTTGAAACAAAAACATGCTATTATTACAATTTTGCATGAAACTTAGACTTTTATGAAAAAAAGAACAAACAAAAAATTTCAAACTTTTATTAAGCATATGTATATATCTACACCTAGGAATGTCACATGTTTTGATCTCGACCCTATTATCAGTCCAGGCGGTTTTTATTTATTAGTATTCATTTTACTTTTAAAATCTGCATTCAATTACATTTGTTTCGCTCTTTAAAAAATATGTAAGAGTATTTACATCGTCTATTCGTGTCTTATTTAATACTTTTGACAATGCATGTATTATTTCTCGAACGATCAATAGTTTAGATATATACTAACTAACGACTATACTATATACTAACTATATATTAACTATAGACTGACCTCAGCCTTTCAAGAAGTTGAAGTAACCATGGTAACCTTGACATACTAGGGAGATTTGGTTGTTCCTTCTGTGTAACTCGCATGAAACATCAAAGAAAGCATTTATTGTTTTAAATTTGTAAATTATATTTGATTCATGCTAAAATTTGATTGGACGAAAACTCAAAAGTGCAGATTCATACAAAAGATTTCTTTTCATCAAGACAAAAAAAGAATAATTGTTTCGATAGGCAAACTTTTAAAAGTGGTTTTTAAAAGTAAGTGGCAATATTGTGTTATCAGCATGTATACATTTGCCGTATACATATTAACAGATGTTCTCAAATTTAATCGTTTTTGAGAGTAATCGGATGTGCTGTAGTCAGTATTTAAGTGACAAGCACAATAGAAGCAAGCATCCAATTACTCTGTAATCAAAACAGGAAGTGCGGTATATCTATCAAGTTTGGAATTAAATCTCAAAAAGATTTTGTAGTCAGAAGGAGAGGAAGATGGGTAAGCAGAACTTTTCATTAGTTTAATCCGTTTTTTGATTTACACCTATCATACATGTAGGCTCTAAATGTGACGTTTAAATTCGGAATCATCATGCAGACTTTGCATTTTCTAATATAACATTTTTGATTTTGGTATTTCAATGAGAAACCTTTTTATCACACCTAAACCGACAGTACAAATAAGTTTTTCTGATTACTCGCTGTTCGTCTGTCTGTAAACTATATTTGGCCTTTTTTCTCGATCTAAAATAAATTTGACCCAAACTCTGCGGACACCATGCTCGATTAAGGAGTGTTGGTTGAACTGTTAGATAAAAGGTCAAATTTTATTAAAGGTAAGATGATAAAAAATTGTTTAAGTAAGGTTAGTGTCGTCTTAACAAATACTTTTCAGGAACCAACGCACGGAAATGTCAAAATATAGGTAATAAACTTCTTTGTATAGTAGTAGATTTTAAATTGATTAAGCATCATGATTTAGAGTATATTTTGAATTGTTAATACCTCGACCCCAAACAAAGAGTAAGCTAACCTCTAACTTATAATTGGGTCATAGGAGGGGCTCAAAATTCAACATATGAATATTTAAGAATTATCTTGAAAATCTTTTTTCCTAAAAACTACCACGCTTTGTTTTGTTTCAGTACTAAGAAAACATCCTAATGAACATGTCAAGTGTTGATTATGCTTTTTTTCAGTCTGTGTACCCCCCTTCCCCTTACCAAAGTTTGATATAGTTTTTTTTAGTAGAAAAGTTATAAAGCTATACAAAATGCACTTTGTTACTATGGTGAGCGATGTGGCCTATGGGCCTCTTGTTCTAAAAAGTATATAATTGTTCCTTGATTTCAAGATCTTTACATAGTAATTTCAATTAGAAATCTTATGTGAAACGAATAGAAATGTATCAAAATTGTTAAGTGGTAAGATATGCATGGTAAACTTAAAAATCATTTATTGCAATCAACCGGAAGTTGAACAAGACAAAGCCCTTTTGTCTATTTCTTGTCGCGTGAATTAACTCATTGACTTTACTTCCGATCACACTTTAAAATCCATTAAAGAAGTTAAAATAACTAAAAAATCTAACAGTGTCCGATGTCTGCTATCTTACAATACAAGGACCTCATTGTCATTATAAGTGGTGCTGCGAGTCGAGTACTTCGGTTTCTTAAAATCAGTGTACGTGCGGGATATAAACGATGCATTCAAGGCAATGGATTTACAAAAATGTTTTGTTTTCAAAGTATTTCAAAAATTCTTGATTTTATGTAGAGATATTATTTCCAATGCTCATTCTTAAAAATGAAAACTTTAATTTTGCAGAAAAAAACCCATCCCATTTAATACTGAAATCTTATCTATATTGAAAAGAAAATAGGGAACAGTCTATTTAAGGAGGCGATTAAAAACAGAGCAGTCAATAAATTTTAGTACTACCATGTCGATGTATGGAAATGTTAAGGAGACTGGATGGTCAACAAATTGACCATCAGATCTGCCTTAAACTTAGACATATGATATTTTCTACCATAAACTATTACTAGTATTCAGTAAAGAAAAATCCAAATATTCCAGCTCTAATATTTGAGCATTTTACTTTATCTTTATACATTGAGAGCTCTTCATCTTAAGGAGGTAGATATGGCATAAAAATTGCCATGACCATCCAGCCCTCTTAAGACTAAATGCTTTAACTATTTCTTTTCAATTGAGTTTTATTGCCTGTTAAATTTGTGTAGTCTGGACACAACAGACTGACTATTTTTGATTTTACTTCTGCTGATTATTTGTTCTCAAATGTGCAATCTGGAGCACTAGATACTATTTCGAATCATACTAGTATATAATTCCTATCTATTTCAGATCGTCAATTGCAAATCCTCCTTGTGCTTCTTGTTGTTGAACCAAGCCACTGTACCAGATCCAGTGACCTGAACGCATCGGAGGTGGAGGAATTGTTCGTCAGACAACTGTTTAAGAAATATGGGAACGAGTCTGCCATCTCATTTGAAGCACTAGAACATCTTTTCCAGAATCTAGAATTGGGCAGCATGCAGATGACACATCGCCTCAATGACCACAGGGACAAAACAGGATTCGAACCTGAGCATTCGGACCACCAACATAAACCAGTGGACAAGGAAATGATTGAAACTCACCAGCAAAATCACATTCATCGCCGAAATTTTGATATTCTCACCAAGGTAACGGTAGTTTTGAAAGTGCTATCCAACTAATGTTTAGCCAACACAAACTGGAAAGAGATTTCTTTGCACTGCATGTCAAATATCGTATAGTAGTATGCTTTTAAGTTGATCGTCCAGTGTTGCATTTACTAGAGATGAGTAAGTTAAATGTATATCCCAACCTTTTGTCTTGATATCACTGATATAAGCCCGGTTCATTATTTTGAAGTGCCTCCTTCCCGCGGACATTGTCAATATGTTCGGGTTCAACACCCAGGACGTCATTACTGCTGATCAATTTCATCACATGTGCCCCGTCATTATGGTTCAGCTGGATAGTGGAATATGTCCCCATGCGCATGCTCAGCATCATCAGGCACCAACTCACTTCACCATGGCAGGACTTGTCGCAATAACACCAGAAGGTTAGAATCTCTCACAATTGTAATTTTTTTTTTAAATGTATTATATGCATTTAACATTATGCAATTATTTTCATATCATGTTGGTTGTTGTTATGATAACTAAATAGACTTCTAGGTATCAAATGTTTCATTATTCTTAAAATAGAAATGTGATGTTTGTTTATTCATATGTCGATCTCTCTGATATTATTTCTATTTCTAATGAGTCCGGAACCAAGGAGGCAGCCCCATTACTAGAATCAGCCTATCTATTCGTATGTAACAAACGCGGAAGAGTTTTTAACATCGATATCATTGCTGGAAACAAAATTTTAAGTGAAGTGTACATCATACGTATTTACTCAAGACAAGTTATGTTTATACTTATCAAATAAAATATCAAGTGATATCTATGTATGGCTATTATAATACTCTGTAAGAACTTTATAATTATTTTAATACAACATAGTATCGGAAATAGACCAATTAAATGCGACATCAAATTATGTCGAACGAAAACGATTACTAAATGCAGCTATCCAGTAGGCCCAGCATTTATACGTCCATTGTAGTTTGTACTTTCCCGGATTCTGAAATAAATGATAATACCAAAGCAGGCAAAATCTAGCGAAAACCGGTGAAAACAGATGTGCCCTCTAACAAGCCAATTCTAAGCTTGTTAAAACGGCTTGATAGTCCTAACCATTCTCATACTATTGAACTTATTAAGAAGAAGGACTATGCACGCAGACATATGAAAATATTTAAAATGCTTAAGAATATGGAATTGTTCTTAACCAAATAACAATTCATATCAAACCATTTCATAAATTTATGGTATTTGCCGACAACCCAGCCTCCTAAATGGTTTTTTTCGTACACATAATTTGCTTCGCTCTCCTAAACAGTGTATTGATGTACTTTAGCTTGTCATGTTGTACTACAGCTTGTCATGATGTACTGTGGCTTGTCACGATGTACTGTGGCTTGTCATGATGTACTGTGGCTTGTCATGATGTGCTGTGGCTTGCATGATGTACTATAGCTTGTCATGATGTGCTGTGGCTTGTCATGATGTACTGTAGCTTGTCATGATGTACTATAACTTGTCATGATGAACTGTAGCTTGTCATGATGTACTGTCGCTTGTCATGATGTACTGTAGCTTGTCATGATGTACTGTAGCTTGTCATGATGTGCTGTGGCTTGCATGATGTACTATAGCTTGTCATGATGTATTGTAGCTGGTATGGTTTGCTTCTCTTTTTAATAAAGTACTCTATCTTGTATAATGTACTACAGCTTGCCATAATGTACTATAGCTTTCATGATAAACATAGGTTGCCGTACTATAGTTTGTCACGTTGTACTTCAGATTGTTTTGACATACTATACCTTGCCAAGATATACTATATCTTGTTATGATATACCATAGTTTGGGGAACTAAAGCTTGTTATGATGTACTACAGCTTGTCTTGATATACTATAGCTTGCCGTAATAAAGCATGTCATGATGTAATATAGCTTGTCATGATGTACCATAGCTTGCCGTACTATAGCTTGTAATGATGTACCATAGCTTGCCGTACTTTAGTTTGTCATGATATACTACAGCTTGTCGTGAAGTACTATAGCATGTCATGATGTATTACAGCTTGGGGGTACGGCTCGGCGGCCATCATTACTATCAGTCTGCTGGGCCTCCTAAGTGTGTCCATCATTCCCTGTCTACAGAAGGTGTTCCTGAACACCTTCCTACAGTTCTTGGTCGCTCTAGCTGTGGGGGCTCTGTCCGGTGACGCCATGCTTCATTTAATACCACATGTAAGTGCGGAGCAGTAAAAGTGTACCTGTCCTAATTGATTTTGACTACTAAACAACATAAATAGAATTACCTTTTATAACTTTTAAATTAACATATAATTCTGTATGGAATCGCTTAGCACGGATGCACATAGATGTATTAATACGATCTGATTAAAACACACGGGTATACAGAATGATATTGATAAGAGAGTTTGCAAAATACACCCACCAATTCTACTATTTAGTGAAATGTTGCTGACGAATCACAAACTTTTTCTTACAATTTTATTTCACCATTGTGTGATATTCTATCATAAATGGACAATATTATCAACAACAATGAAGTGTTTAAAACTAGTTGGCTTATTTATTGGTTGGTCAAGGTTTTTGCCGCTAAAAAGGACGGCGCTACTGAAGACAAAGAAAACGTTTACAAAGGGTTGTGTGCGTTGGCAGGCATCTATAGCTTCTTTCTATTTGGTCGGGTACAGGGCATCTACATGAATAGGAAGATAAAGGTAAAAACATAAAACTACACTACAATTGTTTTAAAAATTTCTATGCTTTTTTTAATGAAAATATGTTAAACTGGATCTTGGTCATGACTTCAAATGCTTGTAATCGTAAAGAAAATAGCAAAGAAGGAATATCCTGAATTTGTCAATTGCTTTTACTCTCAGGAAGAAACTAAGGGCGAAAACCTAATGGACTTTACCATGAAGATAGAGCCAAAGGGTTAGTTAAGAGCATAAACGCAAATAAAAAACAAGTAATTGACCCCATTTGCAATCTGCTCGACAAACAAATTTCTAAAAACGTAATATATTTAAGGAATGAATTCAAAATTTACGATATAAAATGGTTTGGAACAGATTACGCTTTTTTATAAACCGCGAAGCGGGAGTGGTTTATAAAAAAGCGTAAACTGTTCCAAACCATTTTATATCGTATAAAACTAATAAATTTTGAATTCATTGCTTATAATTTATTTTTTTTGCTATTAGTTGTACATAAAAACGGTCATTTGACCTTTGAAATGACATCAAATTGTACAAAATTCAAACGTAACGTCAGGCGGATTGATACGTTTTTGATGTTAGTCTTATTATGACGAAGGCAATATTCTTTATACGATATAAAATAATTTTTCAGCCAATCAGAAAACGCGTTACAACTAGAATTAAATTATTTTTATCTACTGGATTTGTTCCTTTCCCTACAGAACAGGAGGAGTCGGAAAGTATGGCGCTGAATACGGTTCATGAAAATACCGACGAGCGCTGTCCAAAACCTAGTCACGAGTACGAGCAACCAAAGGAGTCACCCTCCACTTACGAGCACTCCAGCGGGCACGGGCACTCCCATGACCATCCTGTCCCCCGCACCCTCGGGGCTCTGGTGTGGCGAGTGGTCATTGGTGATGGTATTCACAACTTCAGTGACGGGATAGCGGTGGGCGTGGCGTTTGCTAACAGTGTGACGGGAGGGTTCAGTACCTCAGTCGCCGTGCTCTGTCACGAGCTGCCACACGAAATGGGTTTGTGGTCTTACAGTGCATTAATTTTTCGTATTAAGATGAATATTTTGTTGATTATTCAATGCAATTCTGTAAACTTACCTGTAGTACCGCTGTTGTGGAATCACTATAATTCATGTTGCCTTTGTTTCGTGTTTCTGGTTTCTTGGGTACCTTTCATCCAAAATATTCCTCAACGGATTGATGAAGAAAACCCCGAATTATTCATTTATTCAAACAATTAAATGAATCCCTTGTTTTAAAAAATTATTCTCCAAAAAAAAAATTTGCGATAACAACTTAAAATAATTTCACATAGATTAATTATTGATTTTTCTTTCCACTAAATCTAAAGGAGATTTCGCCGTTCTGTTGAAAAACGGGATGACCATCCGGCAGGCTATCCTGTGTAACTGTGTGTCGTCGGTTCTGTCTTTTGTCGGTATGGCGGTGGGGCTGGCTATCGGAAACATCGGACAGTCCAGTCTATGGATATTCGCCGGGATAGCAGGAATGTTTCTATACATTTCCCTTGTGGATTTAGTAAGTATACATGTATATATTATGAATACGTAAGTGACTGGTTTATTTATTTGTTGAACAGTTTCAAAGATAGTCTTATTTTCCGTTTTGCAGATACCTGAAATGAGTTTGTTGGAATCAGGAAAACGTGAGAGGAGGCCGTTCTGTCAGCTCCTGTTTCAGTTAGGAGGCACGTGCTTAGGCGTCGGAATCATGCTGTTAATAGCTGCGTATGAAGATCAACTGAACTCAGTGTTTGATTGATGATTAAAAATACGGTAACTAGTGTTGTAATACTGTTGTAAAATTGTATCTTTTAAATTCATATAAAATAGATACACACACATTCCTGAGAGAGAGAGAGAGAGAGAGAGAGAGAGAGAGAGAGAGAGAGAGTTTGTTGAATACTCTGTTGATACGCCACATCTTACATTCTGGTTAGTAAAAGTTTGAATTAAATTTTTTAGTACGATTAACATGCAGAAATATATGTTCATACATTATACATGTACCTTTATAATTATGATTTTTAAAAGTTCTTTAATTAAATAAATCTTATGATGTTACTTGTATTGAATTTTAATCAAAGTCTTACAGGTTATGTATTTTTAACACTTAAAATAACCGACTTTAATCAAACTAAAGAAGCATGTGGAATTTTGTTAATAATAAGAGGAGGGTTGTTGCAGAATTTTTGGGGGTGTGCAACACACAAAAGTCAATCTAATTGGAAAATTACAAAAGAAAAACTTCTATTTTCATGTTTTAAACCACTGCTAACTTATCGAATTTCTTAATATTTTTCCAAATAAATAATACAAGATAGTGCTTTGATGGCTAACATAGATAAATCATTTTTAGTCGGCTATGTCTATAAGGATATAATACATATTGTAATTATTACACTATTACATACTAGTAGTACTTCGATTTACAGTTAATAGCAACCATTTTTAAGCAAAAATGATTATGGAATATGATCAATTAGAAATATCGATTCTTTGTAAACAGAAAAATGACCAGATCCAAATGAAGTTTACAAACCTTGCAGTCAAATTTAAAAGACTTTTGACAGGCACAAACAGTATGCAATGACTAGAGATTGCAATTGTAAACAGTAGAGATTGTAATTGTAAACAGGGTACTCGGCGGGAACTGAGATATCTACATGTATGTTAATCAATCAAAATGTTTCAACACACGGAAATTGTGGACAAAAAGACGATGTATTCCGTTGATTTGCAATTTTGTATAATGTTCATTCCACCCACACTTTGTTTAGTTCAAAGTATTTGCAGGCTGGGTTCTGTGTTAGTTCGGTGGAATGGGCAGTTTTGTTAAACAAGGTGCAATCACGTCCTTGTGTGCTGTAGGAGTAGGCAACACACTGTGTTCTTTTCACGCACTTGTCCGTGCACGTGAACAAAGATGATGACACGTGACTGCTCATCACCCAGCTTGTACTGGTTTGACGCTCAAACAATCCTATAAGGTTTAATTCTGCTTGCTTGTACACCGCATTCGTATCTAAATATAAAAAAAACTACAAGTAATGCAACTAACAGAGCCACAATCAACACCTTGTGTCAACAATGTTGCCATCAATTACGGATTACGAAATCTACTGGTTCACAATTTTTCAAAAGATTGTTGCGTGCACCTTGAGGTCCACGCAGAAAATACATTAGCGAGGTTAAACCGGATGCTATGGGGGAAATTCAGCTTGCGCATGAGCTAGCCTGGTTCCTGTGCGAAATAATGGGTAGGTAAGGGAACCAGGCTAGTACACGTTTGTCTGAATTGAGATCGTTTTACATTTCAAGAGAAAATGCACCAAAATATGAAACCAATTTACACGAAGCTGCATAGTTATCAAAATAGTACGAGGCGTAATGTGTGTGCAAGTAGTGAATCTTCATAGTTCATAATTATGTTTAATTCTGAGGTAAATTGTCAGTGCTATACGTGATACAATGTACACATTTACTGGTTAAATCTGCCTATACGCAACTACGCATGTGCATACACATCATTCTCAAAAAAAAAAAAAAGAGAGAGAGAGAAAGAGAGAAAGAGATAGGTTATTCGGAGAAAAAAGAATTTACTATCCTGTTTCAAATTTATTTGTGTCTTTAATATTGTTCCGATTCAAATCTATATATTCAGCAAGTCTCTGCAATCAAATATTAAATCGTTGCCAAAAAAATCATCCAAAATTTAAGAGAAAGAAATTCAACAAAGAGTATAGTAGAAATAAAGTGCAGCAGTTAATTCGTGTTATCCTTTTTATCGAGATCATAAATTGAGTGAAAGCGAGCTAAGAGAGCTAGCTATTCCCCCCAAAAAATTGGTCTAACCCAGGGGCTTTTGGGGGCGGCGGCCACCAGACCTCGAACGTTTTATGCCTACCTCCATATTCTGGCTACGCGCCTGATGGCACTAAACCCAGGCTTGCTACTATAATATGCACCATAACACTTTTGCAATTAGAGGTCTCTCTGTAGATCTATGTCTTCATATAAAAGCAGGGGCTAGAGTGGACTCTTTGATAATTGTAAGGCTTTCGCGTTTCCGTTAGAAAAACATGCATATGGTCCACGTATTGCATTCCTTTTTTAAAGGACAGCAATTTGTTAAATTTTCTTAGATTAGTTAAAGAAATCTTAACCGAAATTGTTACCGTTCAGGATGCAGGTAAAAGTAAGCATTTGCCATTGCTGATGGACGAGACAGGAGACGTATTCCAGGTCATTTCCGGTAGAGAACTGGTAAAACTGGTTACACCTGTACGTGGCATTTGTCCCTTCGGCATTTACTTCAAATACTCCGTTGCTTAGAGGAGGTGGAATTAAAGGGCAATATGTATCTAAAGTTAAAAAAGAAAATATTAGTAAAGTTATCTGATTGGTTATTTGGCAACAAACAGTAGTAAAAGGGTGTGGGAATGTATGTTTATCATAAGCCGACTCTCTGACGTACATGTACATGGGGTTACAGTGTCATTCCATTGTCCCGTGTCGAGACAGGTGACCGTCTTGTCTGTTTTTCCGTCCGCCATGAACAGGTTACTGTTACACGTTACCATTACGATGGAGCCATAGCTCACGTTTTCTGAACTAACATTATACCAGGTATCCGCCCCAGACAGAGAGCTGCAGTTCACAACTGAAAAGAAATTCTGTATTTTACTTTTTTGTGCCTGAAATTTGTGCCATTTTCAATCATAAAGAGATAAACCCGTAAAAAAACAGCAAACAAACAAACATGATCGACAAACAAACCTTGGCATTTTCCGGAATCGTCGTCCCAGTAGTAGATACCCGCTGCCTCCCTGCACGTCACGGATTTTGTTTTGGTGTTATCGTTCAAGACGAAGCCTACGTCACACTGATAGTGGAGCTGGGAGGACACGGTGGGGTACTGGTCAGTGTGCGGTAGAGCAGACGACACCAGTGTAGCGTGGTCCTCGCTTCTTGGGTCACAATACGTGTCTGTAAACAACAGTTTCCACGAGGTTAGTTTGCAGCAGAGAGTTAGAGATGTACATGTATGAACTCACGCGCAGACACGACAAAAAATGTTTACGTTAAATATATTCGGAACGTTCTTTCAATTTAAAAAAATAGTGGGAGCAAGACAAAATGATTTACCATAGGTCCTGTAAACTGGTAAATACGATTCGCTAACATTTGGAGAACAGAATGATGTTTCTGATCTCCCATACACGTACAGAGAATTCCCACATAAACAGTGCTGTGAAGGATCTGGAATGTAGACGATTTTTTTCTTCAAATTATGATTTTTGAATAGATAAGATAGATAGCCATAAGATAATAAAATCAAAATCAAACTATGTTTGTATTGATATAATCGCATTCATTATCAAAACGTAAGATAATTTTACAACCTAGCGCCCTTAAAAGAATGCTGGTCATATTATTAAGAGCGCATAAACTAACGATTTTGTAATATTTCTGATAATAAATTAAAAAAATCTAAAGAACACTTGGTGAACAACCGATAAAAAATCATTTACTGAGGTGAAATTGAGTATGATATTACCCTGAGTTTCATAATAAGAATAAAACTGATGAGATATTTGACACGTGGCTTTACAATCTTCTTCTGAAAACACAGACGATTCTTGGACAAAAACTCCATCAGGATCCAGAAAACAACCCAAATATCTGTTGGAGTCTAAAATATGGAAATAAGACTTTTAAAAATATTACAACCAAAGAAATAAACAGAGGACTTGAACAAAACCCAAACTACCCTTTAAGTTATATAAACAAGATGTTTATAAATATGGAAATGCATCACCGTACGATTGAAGTTGGCCAGTGGTTGTCCATAAAGGTTAACACGGAGAGAAACCCTGTTGGTGAATGAGACTGGATTCAGTACAAGCTCGCGAGATATGATTGGGTATGTAAAGAACTGTGTGACCCGACTGTATCGGTCAGTATTTCCCGTTATCTGCAAATATATTGTATAAAGGTTACACTGTAAGCAGATAAAATTTCTCGTTTGTTGATTTATACAGAATACTAGTATTGTTATTGTACTCGTCCATACATATATATAAAATATGAAAACGCTTGAAATGAAAGTTTAGTCTTTTTTGTCACTCATTATAGAACAATAGAATACAATATAGATAGAAAAAAAACCCTGTTATAAAACTCTGTCTAACAAGAAATGTCAATTAGGACCAACTTAATACTTATGACATAATTTTCATAAATAATTCATTATAGTAATTTAAAATCACGTAACTATAAATAATTAAAATTTTAAAAAATGATAAGGAAGTAAAAATCTCTTTGAATTATTTTCAATAACATAATTATGCTTTTTTTGGCAGATTAACTTTAACGTTTCCCCAAGCCGGAACCAAATGGAAAACTGGCTATATCTAATAAATGAGAGCTCTAATGAAGTTAATGATCTCTTGTTTGATTACTTAACCAGTCTACATAATTGAAGTACGTTGAATCTAATTCAGTATGAGTCAGAGAGAGTTCTCAGAGTTCTCAGAGAGAGTTCATTTCGGCTAGAGAGCTATGTATATGTAGTTCTGTACATGTATACTAACAACTGCATGAGAGCGGTATATTTAAAAGTCTATCCAAATTGAGCAATATTTAAGAACTCACTGCTGCTGGTATATAACGTAATGGTATTTTTCAACTGTAGCTTAACATACATTGATGGAGTTATTCATGATGACGTAGGTCTCTTCACCAGCATACTTGGATATGAGTTGATAGACCTTAACCCACGCGTGGGACAGCATATCCCCTACAACATTCAAAGAAGCACAATTCACTATGATGCGATGATATACAATGAAACAGAATAGTGTCTTTTAAAATTTGTTACAATGGAAACATGATATTTTATGGGCGTTCTAGTTGATGGTTTTTTGCGCATCTTTTCTGATTTAAAAAAAAAAAACATTTACAAAACTAACAAACTAATAATACTTTATTAGATATTTTTTTCAAAGAAGATCCTTATTTGAAAAAAGTGTCTTTCAAAAACATGATTTTTTCGACAATCTGCACAAAAAAAAATTACGAATTAAAATGGTTTTATAATATATATTGATTGATTTTAAATCCTTGATATGATTATAACACAGAGACGATCACCTTGTGTCTGAATGGCCGTCAAAAGGTAATCCTCGGTGAAGGTGAAGGTGAGAAAAGGTGCGCTGTCAGAGGCGTCAGGTACCCAGCCAGTGTGGGCGCTCAAGTTAGTGTAGGCGTCAATTCTGAAGAGGGTTCAATTTAGAAAACGTATTTCTTGAAAATGAATCCTTGCACAAGTCATATACAAAATCATATATTATAGCATGGGAATCAGTTCTGAAGAGGGTTCAATTTAGAAAACTTATGTTTCTTGAAAATGAATCCTTGCACAAGTCACACACAAAGTCATATATTATAGCATGGGAGTACACAAGAAACACACTAGGAACATTAGTACCTTAATATGACCTATAACATAGTCATACCGCTGTTCTCACCTGAACCCTTGGTTCGTAGAATTAGGATTTAGGGACGATGGCGTCACAGAGTAAGCCGTAATAACGGACAAAGAGGATGCTGCAAAGACACCAACAGGGATTCTATAGCTGAACAATAATCTCTCTCTCTCTCTCTCTCTCTCTCGCTCGCTCTCTCTCTCTCTCTCTCTCTCTCTCTCTCTCTCTCTCTCTCTCTCTCTCTCTCTCTCTCTCTCTCTCTCTAGCATCAACTAGCAAACATGTTATTATCATAAAGAATTTGTTTAATCTCCTACAGTCATATTTATATTTTCTTACACGAATTCGGTAATACGAAAAGCGTACCTTTTCTTAATTAAATCTAGAATTTTACCTCGTTTGAAACATGTAACCCGGTGTTTTGTGTTGTGTGTAGTTATGTAGTACGGGCCAGGGACGTGGATACCGTAGGAGTACAGCTCGTCACAGGAACCCGCTGTCATGTTTCTGTAAAAGTCTACAAACGAAGATACTTTGATCATCAACTGAATTATGTACAAGGCAAAGTAGTAACTTATCATACTAACAAATTAATTTCAACTATTAGTAGTGTAAACATACATAGTAAGGTGGCGATTTATTTACATCGCTAAAGGTGTCCCCTTTGAAAATGTAAAGACAAGAAAGTATCCTTTAAGAATATTTATACAAAGAAAATGTAAAGTTGTGATTTCATCTGTACTAATTGAACAATATATTTTGTTGTTGAGTCGATCCATGAAATCTTCTTCCACGGGTGAACGTACATCCAATCTGTTAATTTCATTTTACCCTCGAAAAATGATACCCATAAATATTAATGAAACCACATAAATGTCCTTGATATTAAAATTAACTAGCGATATTTTCTGAAAGATTTGATATTGCATTCTAAATACAATGAATTAAAATATACCTAAATTGACCAAAACGCCACTGTTCTCTGTGTCATCTCCACACATCTGAGTTTCGTGTCCTGAACAGGCCTTGCACCGTCCAAATTTATGATCATAGGACACTTCATTGAAGCACTTACAGCCTCCCCCAAGAACAACGGTAAAACTGGCGTCCTTGCCGAGACAAAGTTGAATACATATTGATGTAGTTAAAGGAGAGATATCTAGAAGCTCGAACACCAAGGATCCATTTATACTGCTAGTATCAATGCAACTGATGCTCCCTAAAACGTTAGGAAAAATACGGTAATTAAACAAATTGCATCTTCTTGAAAAATAAACTGTTGAAGGAAATAAAAAAATCTTTACCATTTTGAGGAGATTTACAAATTCCGAAATAATTCCCCTTGACTTCCTCCCATGTCATCGACTCTAAATTCAACGTCATGAATCCATTTAAACTATTTGACATCATTAAAGGAGGCGACCGTACGAAAAATCCTTCACTTGACAGATACTGATAATTGTTCAGTCTGAAATACAATAATATACATATCAAAATGATGAACATATTCATCACGTAAACCTGTTTTACTTTCTTTCGTAACGAATAAATATGGAATGAGTTATCAACTGCAGTAGGTAAAGAACGGTCTAATTCTCTTCTTTCTTTTTTTTTCGAAGAGATAAAGTTTATGGCCTACTGGAATTCCACCGTGTATGGAGTATACATGTAGTTTAGATATATATATATACGTTACTGTCACGGACAGTGAAATACGTATTTCGTAATTTATTTTGCAATATTTACATTTTCCAGTGCATGCCTTGTCTTTGATTACACTACGAATCGATTTTGTAATGTATAGTCCAATATGACTATTTTAAATATTTAATCGTACAATTGCTGATAATTATATACATGTAAATATAAGTAATAAGGAATCATTCTTTGAATATTATGAGGTTATCAAATACGGTCGGGCTTGATCAAACCTATCACAAAACCCTTCGGGCTTTACTGCATTTGATCACCCTCGACCGTATTTTATCACTTCATAATACTAAAAGAATAATTCCTTATTCCTTAATTGTTGTAGACTCAATTTCAGTATGCTAAGAAACCTCTAAACTTTGCAGACCAAAGGGTTGTGGCCATTGGAGATAAAGCGCAACATACATTGTATGACATCAAGTAATCAAGCAATCTAAACATTACATGCATAGGCGTATTATACCAAGATAATTGTATTGAAATCTCTATTTAAATTTGATTATCAAAATTTAATACTAAGTATTGAAATGGGATAATATAACTAATGTAACATATCTCTTACGACCAATGTGCACACCTTTATTCGACTTATTTTTCTCAAAATTCGAAAAAAAAGTGTATAAATGGATTGGCCCTTCAACAATTACATACCTATTCGAAGTTCCAATGAAAACACTAATAGTCTGCCTAAAAGCTGGAACCATTTGTCTAAGTAAGGAAATCAACTGATCATTTTCCGAAGGCAGAAATAGAAGACTATCGTCTTTGAAGCATTTAGCAGCATGCAGATTACCAGTTGTCACCGCATTCCCAAATTTGTAGCATTTCTCCTTGTATCCCCAGAACATACGGTCCGACCGGCAAATAGTGTTATCTTACAATTCAAATTTTAAAAAATCAATTCATATACATGCACAGTCGGTCATGACAATTTGGAAATGAATTAAAAAGTTTGAAAACAAATTTGTTTACCGGCAAATCCACAGTTTTGTTTAGAAAGACCGTTTTCATTTAGAATGTTGTAGGTAGAATTAAAGTAAACTCCGTTTGAGTAGAGATGAACGCAAGAGGAGGCGAGGTAATCTGCGTCGTAATCTGAAATAAAAGAATTGAATAATCAAAATTAGAGCTTTGACAGTCTTAACATTACTTTACTTGTATTTATTTTGTAAACAGTTTGAATTACTTGCTTGAAATGTCTTTTTGTCGACACAATACATACCTAATCGATACACGTATACGTAGTCCTTGCTAGAACAGCGCTGAATGTTGTTCCCTAGACAAAAGGTGTCCGGGGTGCTACTGAGCCTTTCACTGTCACCTGACGGGGCCTGGGTCAGTCCAGTGACGTCTGCCAGTGTCCCACACCAACAAGTGTCCCTACTCACCATGGCAACGGTGTAGTCCCCTCCAATACACACCTGTTTGCACTGTGTTAAGGTCATCAATCCAAAACCAGGAATCGTTGGCTCCAAATGGACAGGCGGCTGATAGACTCCAATGAAATCTACAAAACAAACGATCAGTACCAAAAGTTTTATTAATTTGACCATAAGAAATTAGATATTTTTTGGCATATTTTATTGTGACCCGATTGTAGCCTGAAAGTAAAGCTCATCATTGATCTAATTTACCTTATTCTAGCTTCGATTCGAAGTCATTTGTAGATTCAAAAGTTAAGAAAACATATCAAATAACAATGTTTTTATGAATTAAAAGCGAGTCATTAATAACATACCCTTTTCTCTTTCACACACTGCAGCTTTAGCCATTGAAGCGTCAGAGGGACCAATATCTGTATTAAGAAACTGTTGATTGTGCAACAGAACACTTTCTTGGGTTAAACTTGTGTTGTCCGGTATATAGTGAGACAAAGAGCCTGATGCCCAGCCATGGCCGCCTAAGAGAACTGATTTCGAGTAGCCCACCAACACAGCTTTCTTTATTAAGTGTTCAGAGCCTGAAATTAGTGAGTAACATAAAAGGGGCATGGTCACATTGTGAACATTTAAGGAGGCTGGGTAGTCAACAAATTAGCCATCAGATCTTCCTTAAAATTTTAGATAAGATGTCTTTGGCTATAACTATTATTTAATAAAAAAAAAAGTCCAATGGCATACATTTTATCTTTTAAATTTGGGCATTTTCCTTTATTTTTATTTAGAGCTCTCCTTTTAAATGAGATCAATACAGTCTAAAAATGGCAACGACTATCGGGCCCTCTTAAATGTATAAATAAAATTGTTAAACTGAAATCGTGACCACACCTTTTAAAACGTTTGTCTTTTACTAATTAACAATTTTTAATTGTCGTTAGTCATGGACTCAATGACAATTAAAATTGCTAATTAGTAAAAGACACTTTCACTAGGAATGAAAAGTCTGTGGTGCATATAACTTTTGCATTTCAATTGTATTTTCCTGCATCTTAATTTTGAAATGCTTTACGTACCCATGATGAGTTTTGAAATGAACTGGTGTTGATCTTGGCTGTTGAGGGTCAGTAGCCTCCCTCCATTTTGTCCACATGACGACCTCCATTCTTGAACTGATTGGTCGTTAAGTGTTGTTAAGACGCTGTAGCATGTTCCATTCAAGGCGTGCCAGCCCTGTTCACACGTAGTTGAATTGTCTAAAATGAAGGAACAACTAGTGGTCATCTATCTATCTATCTATCTATCTATCTATCTATCGTGTGTGTGTGTGTGTGTGTGTGTGTGTGTGTGTGTGTGTGTGTGTGTGTGTGTGTGTGTATGTGTGTGTGTGTGTGTGTGTGTGAGAGAGAGAGAGAGGGTGTGTGAGGGTGTGTGTGTGTGTGTGTGTGTGCCAGACAACTAACCGTAGAATTGGCAGTATTGTGGGCCTTCCTTCAGTCTGTACACCCCATGCTCTCGGATCCCGAAGTCAAACAAATCCTCACACGAAGAGTACTCAGGATATTCGTCTTTTTTGAAAAAAATCCAAATTTAATATTCATATACCATGTATTGTCAAATCAACAGAATAGGGAGAGTAAAAGTATAATATCTTTAAAAAGTGTAAACAGTTTACTGGTCTTGATTATTCAATATGATCTGGCAGCATGTATTACTGTGAGTGCTCTCAATTATGGCACCTAATAAAACTGTAAGAAGCTTTTTTCAATGCAAACGATAGCTTGAACAGAAATCTTAAACCCTCAATTCAAATTAAACCTATCAATTCTTTGGATACTAGTATATGTATAAGATAAATGCAGATGCGATTGAATTTAACAGTGAGTAACACAAGTGCTAGATAATCTGTACCTTTGAAAATAATTCTATTCAAAGTTTATTAAAATTATATAAAAGTCTTGATGGTTCATGGGTATGTAATATGTAATTTCATTGATTCATGAAAACATATTATTTATGAATACTTTTTTTCATAATTCGTTGGGAATGTTTATTCGTGGTTGAGAGGTACTCAAGAAATCCACGGTAAAAGTCAGTGATTCTCGGAAATGGGAAAGGTAAACTAGAATCAATTTTTTCCTGTCTTGACATATAAAAGATTAAACGCTTGTGAGTAATCTTATAGTCATCTGATGTAATTTTGTTTTTTAAAATTACTTTGCGCGTAGTTTTTTTTTAATGATAATGAGGAGAAAGAATGGCTTTGTCTTCTATTTATAAAACAAAACCATTTAGAATTTTAGTCAAATAATTTTTTCCAAAAGAAAAGAAAACTATGTATCAACTTTTTTTCTTCAATTTTTTTTATAGGTTAAATATTATTTTACCTATCTTATAAGCAGAAACAAGCGTTGTAGAATATCCACAAAGCTGCAATGCCGAGTTCGAGCACCTTGCTATTACGTCGGCGGATGTGGCATTCATAGGAGGGAGGTAATCACACCGGCAGAAAGAGGGAGAAAGAATGGCGTAAGTCAGGTTTTTGGCACGGCAGATTTCCACACAGAGTTGAACTGTCATATCCGAAGATACCAAGTCCACTGGTACACTGGGATCGGTCAGAAAGGTTCCAATGTACTCTGTCATGTAAAGAATCGTGTTGAACAAAGGAAGCATTTTGATATTTCAAAATGATTTATCCCTGCATGTAACTTCGTGTTATCTTTAGCATCAATATTCTTATATTTGACATTGTTTAAATAGATTATTGGTACCTTCTGACTGTTCACAGATGAAATTCACTTTTAACCACTTATCGCGTTGTAGTCTGTACGATGGGTTAATGTATACGTATCTCTCATTGGTCAGTGTATCAATGGTCACGTTGCCAATAGGTTTTCCAGTAGAGCTCCGGTAGAATGGCGAATATTCTGATGTTGCCCAAAACCCTTGCGTGAAAATGAAGCAAATATACATGTACTTAATCTATACTGTGTCCTATAAAATATGATCTGTGAACTAATAACTGACGGAGTACCCAAGCAGACATACAAATGTTGTGTCAATTTTGAGACAGCGTTGCAAATCGTAACTGCCAATTTTGAAACGAATCTGGTATTTTTGCGTCAAAGTTATAAGGAAATTAGCTAAACATTCGCTATATTTTTCATTATTTATCCGAGTCAGTAAAACAACCATATACAAGTATAAGAGTTACACTCCACCCTGTGCACGTTGTAGAGAAATTTTAACACTGAATGCTTATTTTTGGATATCGTCAGTCCTATAACACAAAAGGCCGTGCAGTCAAATTGAATATATTTACATTCAGTGTATATTTCCCCTTATGTTTGCATTGAAAATCTGCGACGTTCAATTTTCTATGAATAAACTTTGATAATTCATGCGCCATGTGCACAAATATAAAGGTCTTCACGTGTTTTGAGTATATTTATTTTTGTAAGATTAAATGAAACGTTCAATCTTACATAACTAATTTGATATGTTCTTTTGAAAAATAATCATTAAATTATATCTACTCCTTCATAAAAAAGATTTTTCTCTGCAAAGTTTCTTGCACTATATTTTTAGTCGCGGAAGCCAACTAAATAACATGTTAATATGGCTCTTCCATGTATGTTTCATATGCCTGACTGAGAGCGTATACGATGGCTTTACAGCGACAATACACATATATTTCATAAAAATAGACATCAGTATGAATATAAATATAAGCATTGAATGCTTATTTTTGGATGTCGTCGGTCCTGTAACACACCAAGTGGTGCAGACAAATTATCATACCGCTTGGTGCGTTACAGGACCGACGACATCCAAAAATAAGCATTCAATGCTTAAACCGCGCGTTAGCGCGGTATCATAATTTGTCTGCACGGCCTGGTGTGTTATAGGACCAACGATATCCACAAATTAGCATTCAATGCTTAAATATATACTTATATTGATGTTAATTTGTATGAAATATTTGCGTATCGTCACTTTGAAGCCACTATATGCGTTCTTTTTAAGTGAAATGAATAATAGATGGAACAGCCATAAAACATGTTAATATGTTCGCTTCCGCGGTTTAGAATATAGTGCCAGAATATTTTCACCGAGAAAGCTCTTTTTTATGAACGAATAGATATAATTCAATTATTTTTTTTTTCATCAGAATATCATTCAGTATATCAAATTGGTTACTGTATATATGTTGGAACGTTTCATATAATCTTACAATAATAAATCTATTCAAAACACGTGATGACGTTTACTTTTGCTCATAGGCCGTGATCAGGTTTGGTGTGTTATTGAAAATTGAACGTCACAAATTTTCAATGCAAAAATTAGGGGAAATATACACCGAGTGTAAATATTTCCTAATGAACAATTCTTACTTAAAGACACATGGTGACGCACAAACCCATGAATTAGCAAATGTCGAATTTTTACAGGATGTTCATATTTTTTATTTATCATATGAAAAGGTGAACTTCTAAAAAATTACGGTGTTCAAAAGTAAATAAATCAAATCAATTAGAGAAAAATAGAATTAAGAGTTGGGCCAACACAAAAATATTGAGTTTCCCTTCCGCTTTATAGCCAAGCAAGCGCAGGGGAATGTAAATACTACAGCGTGGCATATATCATGAGCCAGTGGCCTCTCATTGAAACCTGATTTCTTCAAGAACTATATATTTATTAAGATGCACTCTCTATGAATGCATATTTCTTACCACAGACATCGAATAGCTTCACATTCAAATTCTTTTCTCAGTGTGTCAATCCCAATGTAACTATTTTTAGACAGCAATCGCAATCACCTGACACTAAAATCAATGTCCAAAACAACTCGGTTTGTTTACATGTGCATTTTCCGGATGGGTTTTAATGACTTGTAAACTGATAGATTATGACTTATGATCCGTGAAACCTTCCGTATGATGAAAATTAGTATATTTCTTCTGATTTACGTTGTCATAATCAAAAGGTAAAACATGTATTTTGAGTCACCGTGTCACTTTAAGGTAAACCTGCATATACTCTAGCCTCTTCCCTCACTATTTTTTGCATTTCTGAGACTAAATATCCAAAAAATTTGATACGAGATGATTGGCATGACATTCTAAACTGCATTTTCTTCAAACCTCACTTCAGGACACATATTTATTGTTTGAAAATTATGAAAAAATACGAAACCTTTGTTAATTTATCTCATACATGTGGTGTATACTACCCGTTTGATAAACATTTGCTTTATCAAACGGGTGATGCTTTATCAAATACTTCCGGTCAGAACTTTTTAGAAATAGCCCCTTGCTTCAACGATCTAGTTTTGGAAGATTTTAATGTATATTACACATCACTATTTCTACTACCAAACACTGATTTAAAATGGATTTTGTCCAAGATTAATTTTTTAAAATGAGGGAAAACAGATAGGCGTGTAGTTATTACTGCAAAGCATTAATCCTGATTACGTGATGAAAACAGAAGTTTTGGTTGTGTTTCTATACACAAGAACTTACCAAAATCATCCCTTCCAAGACTTTTATTTCATCACTTGTAAAAAAAACCTTAATCAATATTTTTAACTTCAAATCATTAGGCTAGTATTTGTTTTATAAAACATTAACAACTGTTCCTCGTTCGAGTCAATATTCAAACTAACTAGCATTTGCAACTTTGTGCATGTCAACAAACTTGACTATTCAAGTCTTCAATATTTCCATTTAAGTGATTTTAAAGCTCTCAGAAAAAAATATTTAGAGATAAAAAGTTATTGCAAGGTCTATTTCAGTGAAACTGTACATTAAAACAGCTATATTTATCTCCAAAATGACGTAATAAATTGTATTGCGCAAGGTCACAATAACACATAACACAACGTGGCATCATCGATTAGACTAAAAATAGATCAATTTAAGGGGCTATCTCAAAAGTTTTATAAAACAAATCAAATTGTATGAGATAATTAGAACATCTATAATTGTGAGATTTAATATTTGTTTTATTCAACTCGTTGAAAGGGTTATATTTGCTCGCAAGCTACACCACTTAAACTCGTTGGATAAAGCAAATATAAAATCCCACAATAAAGATATCCTCTATGTTCTCTATCCCTTCTAGTTTGGACCGAATTATGGAAATTTATTTGCGGTGTTTCATCGTTACGAAATCTTAGTCACCGTTTTTAAAAGACTATATCAATTTCCTTAAGAAGGAGAGCTCTATTCAAAGATATAGTAAAATATTAAAATTTCAAAGCTAAAATACATGGGTTTTTTCAGTCTTTACAAAATGGTAGTTTATAGATAAACAAATCATATAAAATTATTTAAGGAAGAACTCATTGTTAATTTGTTGACCACCCAGCTTACTTTTAAAATTGTTTATCATTGTTGCTATCAACAATCGACATTGAAACTGCTGAAATAATTTTGCGCCAATTACGGCCATTTTAACAAAACATATATATACGAACGAGATAATAAAATTTTAGGTATAGTCTGTCCTAAGATATCTATGCAGCACATTTGGATAATTTTTAATGAAAATACAAATACCTGTGTAAGAAGTGCAATTGATATAGATGAAAGGGAAAATTTCCAAGGTAACTTCATTCACGCATTATCGTTTTTCACTTGTAAAAATTCACAGAAACGAAAAACAGATTTCTTACGAGGATTTATAATGGGGAATGTTGACATCTTTTCTCCATTCGGAGCTACATGTAGGTCACTTGGAATAACTCGCACAATTTTTCAACATTATCATCCGGGTCTGTTGCAATACAAAATCCCCGTAGACATCACATTTTTTAGCCGTGTATTGAAACCTGATAAGCTAGAGGGGGCATTTCAAAAAAGAAATCTTGGAAATTTTTCATACTTTTGAATGAACATCGTTTTAACCTTGAGGTATTTACAAATATCGAGTAATTAAGCAAAATGCGAATCGAGGATATCTTGGGACAGAGTATAGTAATAATTGGTTAAAAAGAGAAAGAATTAAGATGTTAATTCTGTCATAAGTTTTATACCTACAATCCAGTAATTTGTTAAAGATGGAAAAGATCCAACACCGTCAAACAGACCTAACAAATAGTCCAGTTCCTCGGGTTCGTCAAACGTAACCAGATGCGCATGGTGCAGCCCACAGTATTTCGAAGCTGCCAAGGGATTTTTCTGGGTAAAAGCGAACTTGTAGCAAGAAGAGTGGCCTGGCCGCTTGACCCAGGAAAACGGACATTCTGTTTGGTTCATAATAAAAAATTATCATTATGAATATACAGTTTACATGAAAATGTAGTTTCCATGGGATGAATTTTTTTCCCTCAATTTTCTGGTATCATCTTAAAGAACCGGAAAAACAGGCGACAGCACGGGCACCTGACGTTATAATTTTTTCTCATCTAAGCATTAAATGCTTATTTTTGGATGTCGTCGGTCCTATGACACACCAAGCGGTGCAGACAAATTGAAAACCGCGCGTTAGCGCGGTATGATAATTTGTCTGCACCGCTTGGTGTGTCATAGGACCGACGACATCCAAAAATAAGCATTTAATGCTTATATTCATATTCATACTGATGTCTATTTGTATGAAATATATGTGTATCGTTGCTGTAAAGCCAATATACACGCTCTCAGTCAGGGATATGAAACATACATGGAACAGCCATATTAACATCTAATTTAGTTCGGTTCCGCGACTAAAAATATAGTGCCAGAAACTCTGTAGAGAAAAATCCCATTTTTTAAGAAATAGATATAATTTAATGATTATTTTTCAAAAGTACATATCATATTGGTTATGTAAGATTAAACGTTTCATTTAATCTTACAAAAATAAATGTACTCAAAACACGTGGAGACGTTTATATTTGTGCACATGGCGCATGAATTATCAAAGGGTATTCATAGAAAATTGAACGTCGCAGATTTCCAGTGCAAAGATAAGGGGAAACATACACTGAATGTAAATATCATAAAAATAAATACCCTATACCAGTCTATTATTAGGTATAGAGTATTTATTTTTATTTTGAGAAATAATTTATTACGTCAGGTGCCTGTGGGCGACAGGTAAAATGAAGCACGTTTTAGTTTTCAAAAGCACACTTTGGATTTTCAGTTAGTCAAGGAAAATGTTCGACTGCGATGGCTACACAAGATGCTACTAAAAATATATATCCACTACTTTAGATCTTGCCTGTAGGGGGACAGTGTGTTGATTGAGATGAACCGGATAGCATAACTGTGATGTCTCCAAGTCCTTGGTTTTCCAAGTCTTGGCAATTAGAAGCTCTTGTAAGATTGACACCTGAAGACAAAATGTAATATAAGTTCAGATATAAACAGTTTTGAATTTTGATTTCGATATTGCAATTACTAGCGAGCTTACTTCTTTTGTAGCTATAGGCGTTGCTTCCGCCACAGATTTGATGGGTGTTTCCCGGACACTTAGTATTGCAGACAGACTCTGGTAGATAATTTACGAGAGAATCCACGCTCGTGTTCGTACAAATGCAGTTTTTCTTCTTGAGCAGGGCATTTACAGATAGATTTCCATCGCAGACCTGAATACACATTTGCCTGTTCATCAGCTCGTGTGTATATTTCATTGTCTCCACGTCTGGGGAAGTTTGAAACTCCACACATCTGAACATTTCTGTGAACGGAAAAGATCATTTTTCTAAATATATAATTACCAAACCATTTTTTTTAAACCAACTCATTGCAATGAATTGTAGGATATTTCTTACCTGGGTCTTTTCCACATATAAAAGCGGTTTTATCATCGCAAAGGCTGTCCATCCACTTGTCCCCATACAAATAGAGGCAATCATTTTGGTCGGAAGAAGGGTAGTCTTGCCTATAGTACGATCCCGTCCTCAGATTTCCATCCAACCAGACATAAGACGACGAAAGATGAGGATCCGTGGCGCCAAACCGCCACATTGACTTTGAGAGCTCAGACTCGAAATCTGTAGAATGCATCAACTTAACTTTCGCAGCAAAATTCGTGCGGTATAAAAAATATCTTATATAATGAGTGTAAAGAATAAAGAATTACACCAGTTTTATTTGCAAAATATATAAATCTATACATTTTTAATGGTATTAAACACGTAAATAACTAAATATATAACATGTTAGTTTTAAACGTTACATGTATTCATTCGTATATTCTACTGATATGTGTGTACAATCTGTCAAGGTGATCAACCTTTTGTGTCAGATATTACTTACCTTGGATGAATTTGCTTGCAAAAGAAATTACATTCTCATTATTAAGGGAAGCCAGAGATGCATTCATGGACGAACAATGGTCAAGAGAATCGGAAAAACTCATTCTTGCTTTTTCAAACCAGTAACAACTTCCGGCAAACCCTACCCAGCCCTCCTCACAAGAGGTGCCGTCTGGAAAATGCAAGTCATCTTGATACGTAAGCATTTTGCAATTACCGTGATAGATTAAAACAAAATGTATATGACAAATTTTCAAAAATTTTGTAACACAAACTGTTCCATTTTGTATCGTAGTCATCACTAATTTATAGCCATGTGCAATGGACACTTGCCTGCAAAGCTGCAGTACTCGGGGTTTTCTTGACTTTTCAGGAGGAACCAGCCATGAGTTCGGACTCGTTTGCTGTAGAGGACGCTGCAGCTGACCTCGCGCCGTGAATACTTAGCTATGGAAAAGTAAAACAACCTTTACATTTCTTTCTTAAAATTCAAACGAAAAAATAGTTATCAGAGTTTCCTCAGATACTATGATTGTACCTAGGTTATGCATTGTTATGTTCATGTCAGGCTGGGCGGTTGGTTCCGCCCCTGTCGATTCGTTGTGGGTTGTATTGGTACACATGCACTCTGCCCCTTCTGACATCTCTGATATGACGGCATAGAAGGCTCGTTCCGCCTGACAGAGCTGCTTACAGGAAAGTACCTGGTCACCATACACATCGGTGGTCAGAGAGGGTGTGAGGGATCCTGCATTTGGTATAGCAACCACTAGGTCTCCTGAAAGAACAAATAATCCTTTTATTTGATTAAGACTTTATTTTTTTAATGTCAATACAAATATACAAATAGTTTAATTACAAATTCTTAGATTAAGTAAATTCTCTTTTAAAAAAAAAATGGTTATCCCGAATAATCTCTGAATGTTCGAAAATTTTTATGCAACTTTTTTTTCATGAAAAGTCCGTGCTACCACGAACTTTTAGGTTTATTCGTGTTAAACGGTTTCAATATTCGTAATTTCGCTGTAAAACTGATTTACTGCCTGATAGCAAAATATCCCTATCGTTTAATCATCAACAACAATGTTGCTAACTTGATTGTGCTCTCTCTTGCTTTATTCACATAAAAACAAAAGTATGCTGCATTGATGATGAATTATTTTTAAACAAAGACAGTACACTTCATATTTTTTTCCAGTTTTATGATAATCAAAATTAATGAGTTTGAGTTTGAGTATATCAGTTCCTATGTATAACGTTTTCGAAAACATTGCAGGATGAGACTCAAAAGAAATTGTGATCTTCTTTCCTAAATGTTGTTGTCGAATTGCACTTTTAAATATACAGAAGGTTAATTGCATTGTAAAAACTACAATTGTGAAGAACGTTTTGGAGTTTACAGTTTAAGACAATAATGTAAGACATTTGTTGCCTGATGACCGTTTCGTTGTCCACTATATTGTAAACCTAATATATTTGGCGTGAACGATTTTTAGCGGAAAAATGATTTTTCAAGACTTAGCGTGTATTTGAATTAGCATTTAGCATTAGGATGAACCTATTCTTATACACATGTGTATGGCATTTAACGATTTATTAGATTTAGCAGAAGTTGCTTTCCTCCAAAAACGCTAAAAAGAACACACAGCCTATGTTTACAGTATATATTTTTATTTTACATATGTATAGACATTTAGTTTGGACTACACTAGGAGTTTTTAGACTAAATGACACTAACTTGTAGTGAAGACAGAAGTAAGGTTATCAGGCCCCCCGCAGAAGTAAGGCTTCCATTCTTGCTTATTGGTACACGCAGCACTACAGTGGGTAGCATTCACCACCCCTGGTCCAATGAGAACGTCCCCACAGAAACACGTGTCTCCCGACAGACCTAGAAAAATACTCAATTATCAAATCAGTTTCACGGGATGTGAATTTGAATATATTTTATAATGTGTCATGAAATTCACGTATTTCGAATTGTACTTCCATGAATACTCACCAAAGAATCTAGCGTTTTCTTTCAAGCATTTCGATTTGCAATTTACCGATGTATTCAAAGAAAACTGAGCAATTGCTGCAAAATTTTCCATTGAATAACAGCCCATGTAGTTTTCGTCAGCTGAACAAAACATGTAGCGGCGTAAAATTAAAAAAATAAATTGTGCAATATTTTTGTAGTAAGAGGCAGGTGAATCAATTCATCTTAATGACAAAGTTTACAAAGCCTGAACGCATAAACTATTGAATTGAGGGACACAAATAGACAATCTCTTTACATGATATTTAAATACATTGATCTGACTTTGTTTTACTCCAAAAATTATTAACCAAAAATCACCGCTGATTATCAAACCTTGCATCAAAAGTAGGAGCCTGGGATAATCGAATGTTTTGAATGTGACCTTGTGTTTGTTAAGACGAGTGAATCACTAAATAGTTCATCTATAGATTTATAAAAACCCAAATTCTTCCGATCTCTCAAAGTAACGAAACTAGAGCAAGGTTAAACTATGTACATTGTAGGTAATGGTGCTTACATTCACAAGTGATCTCCCCAGTGTATGATGTTCCGGTCAGCGTCCAGAGCCCAGTCTCACTACAGTCGTAAGTCCCCCAGTATTTGCCATTCTTCCTGTATCCCTCACTGCATACAAACTCTACCTTGTCTCCGTACATCGTGCCAGCCCCAGGCGTGTAATCAGTCTGCACGTCTGATGTGATCACAGGTGCTCCACAGTCGAACGCTATTAACAGAAATTAAATGAAACTTTAACAAGACTTTGTACATGTAAATGTCCACAAGGGTTTTCAATAACAATTTCAGGAAAATACTAAATGTACTTGTATGGTTCTGACTTTAACAATTATCCCTGAAATCACAATTTATCAAAAATATGGAGAAGATATGAACTGTTACAGCATTTTTAAATTTCTCATTCATATGGAGAACTCTGTATGTAATGTTGGTTAGCGTTACTAAAACTTACGAAGACACGTGGGTTCTGTTCCATTCCAAAACCCATCGGCTGTACAGTTCAACTGATAGCTCCCAGCGGCTAGGTAATAACCCGGATTACACTTATAAATGACGGTGTCATCTGACTTGTATAGCACATATGAATTGAATGTCATTGTCTCGTTGCACGGCACTGAAATGAAATGAAATCATTTAAAGACATTTGTAGTGGCTTTTAATTCATCTTAAATTGCTCGCAAAATTTGATGCGCCTATAAAAACAAAACCAAAAAAACAAAAACAACAATTGGTGTGAGGTACTTTTACGTTGGATATATCTTTATATCACAATAGGGTTTCATGTAAACAGAATTGATGGTTTGAAGTGCTCAACTGAGAACATTATTGTATCCCATTCTCAAAAGAAAATATCCTGGTTGGAAAGGGTGGGGGAAAGGCGGCAAAATATATCATATGGGCCTGCGTCCTATCTGAAGAAAGAGCATGAAAGCAAAACCATCGAAAACCTAAAGATACGCCTAACAAATAGTTAACACGGGGACATGTAGATGTTGGATGTTGGTTTCAAATAGCGCCTAGACTTACGTTGACAGACGAGTTCTTTTCCGTCCCAAAACCCATCGACTGAACAGTTGAGTTGACTGCTGCCAGCTATTTGGATGTAACTATGGTAACATGCATAGACAACACTGTTGTTCCCATGGGATACCACGTAGGAATTATGCGTAATCGTCTCATTACATGAAACTGAAAAAAGAAGACATTTCTTTTAAAAACGATTAGGAAGTTGAAGAGGGCCATTTCGTTAGTAGTTAAATATCATAACTAACACTAGTACTTTTTTCATATACATTTTAATGCTTAATCTAAAACTTTAACGCATTTTGAGTTCACTGTAACTTTTATTCACTTATTTCTAATTACATTGTTCGTTTTATACATGATTTGAATTCATTTATTATCTTTCTGGTCACGCACACTGACAGTCGCTGAAATTTGAATTTGTGACTGACCATGAATTTCATTTAAAACAAACAAGACACTTTACAGCACTGTAACCACTTTTCAAAGTGATTGTTATTCGCGATTGTCTCCCCTCTTACAACGATTTGATCCGATTTCAATGCTTACTAAACCTTAAAGAAGATTTGCATAGTGACATTTTTAAAGCAAAATGGAGAACAAAGTGCTTGGTTATGTGGATTACGTCGTTTTCGGACTTCCTTTGTTAATATCGTTGTTGATTGGGATATATTACTCCCGTTCTGGCGGGAAACAACGCTCCGTAGAAGAATATTTAATGGGAAATCGGCGAATTGGGTGTCTCCCGGTTGCACTATCACTACTCGTGACATTTCAGTCGGGCATAAGTCTTTTAGGACTTCCGGTTGAGATTTATTACTATGGAACTCAAATCTACATGGGCGTTATCGGTCTTGTGATTGGATATATTATTGTTGCTGCACTCATCGTACCAGTACTTCATCCCTTACAAATAACAAGTGTCTATGAGGTATTCAATCTAAATCCACTTATATCTTGGGTTTCTTCTCAGAAAAGTACTACTTATGTTCAGTCCTTTTTTACATCTCAGTTCATTTCCATTATAAGTACCTGGAGATGAGGTTTCAGTCAAGAGCTGTCCGATCAGTGGGCTGTGTTTTGGGACTACTATTCACGGTAAAATAAGTCAAGCTATTAGTTTACATCGACAACAGTAAACAACAATAAATGAATGAAAATTACATCCAAGGATGACAGTATCCAAATGAATGTATACGTGAATTTCTACGATGCCATTTTGTTTAATTCCAGATGACCTACATGGCAGTTTGTCTGTTTCTTCCAGGCCTTGCCATGGAGTCTGGTAATTTGACGAACGCTTATAATTATATCATTTAATTCTTTCAAAATACATGCTTTGCTACTTGGTACCATTCAATACTTTATGTTTCTATACATTCATGTCCGTATTTTTGTTTGTTTGATTTCCAGTAACTGGGATTCCTAAGTGGGCTTCCATAGCGGTGGTAGCAGTGGTGGTGGTGATATACACAATGTTGGTACGGCTAGTGGCAGTGGTGTACATTGCCAAATTTAAGAGCTCTTCCTTATCTAAGAATATTAAGTTTCAAACGCTACCATTAGTATCAGAGTATTAGAGTATTACGGTATTAGACAAATTTATACCGGTAGACTGTCATAATTCCTATAAAGATTGGGATGTGTTTTAGGCCTTCAGCTGTCATTATTTTGTTTCAGGGTGGGATAAAAGCCGTGGTCTGGACGAATGTGTTCCAGTTTATCGTCATGTTGACTGGCATTCTTACACTCCTCATCAAGGTTAGGAATTGTGTACAATGTTTTGTACTGCCAAAATCATTGATTGGCTGTTTTGAACCCAAGTTTTGTTTGTTTTTTGCTGTAGGTTTGTTCACAGCACGGGTTTCAAGAGGTATGGAACACAGCTAGCGATGGAGGAAGGCTGCAATTCTTCAAGTACTCGTTACTTTTATATAAGACAATGAGTTTTTGTCGGTTGTTTTAAGTCATATCGATGTTATTTTCCACCAATCTTGATATTTCCCGTGCCGTTTAGGTAATATGGAACAATATGAAATACTGTATCGATATAGATGAAAATACATCCTATTTAAATGTTTTATACGTTTGGATTTGGTAAAGTTCTTAAAACTTAATTGACCCTCTCCCTTTAAATATAATCACCGTTTTTTCAAAATCCAGAATTTATTTTTGCAATACATGTATAATCATGAAATAATATGTTTATTAAGTTTAGATTCAGATCCTACTAGCAGACAAACATTTTGGGCTATTACCATAGGAACGATAACGTTATGGATAGGTAACGCACTCAGCCAATCAGGAATCCAAAGAATCTGTGCTACGAAGTCCATAGCGGAAGCAAGAAAGTAATTCAGTGTTAAGAAGAGACCAACAATTTTTTTATCAACGTAAAAATTTTCTAAAACCAAACATTTTTGTAAAGTTCCAGTTTATTTATTTTTATCTCAAAAGTTTCAATTCTAACCGAAATGTTCAAGGAGTTAAATTATAGATTCACACGCACTAAGCTCTTAAAAGGCAATCTTGTAATTTAAGTTTCACTCTACTCTAATCTGACTAGTTAACAATGCAGTGACAGATCCATTAATATTTCACGTTCAAATAATGCCTCTGTCTTTAGGACAAGATGATATTTTTGTGAATTTTGACGTTTAAATGACATGACTAACCACTAAGCTGATTTTTGTTGTTGTAGGTCAGTCATTTTTAATTTGCCAGCCGCTGTTTTGTACGAGACCCTAATGACATTTCTTGGGGTGGCAATATTTGCCTACTATGCAATGGCCGGGTGTGATCTTAAGGAAGCAGGGCTTATTCAAAGTTCGAATGAGGTAAACCATGAACACTCGCAGTCTAAGAATCCAAGTGTATATAGTATTTTTATTCCTTTCTAATGCACAATATCCTAGATGATTTACTATAATATCCGTGACAAAAATATATTGTACCGAAAATGCAGATTACAATTGTTTTGTTCAACTGAAAACGTCGAAATCCTCCATCTACCGTATTATCAAAAGCAAAGAGTTGAGTTCAAATAAAAGAAATGACAATAAAAAATTGTTTCACTAACTTTGAAAATTGTATCGAGTCGTTTTACGAAAATAATCATTTAAAGAAACACGTAATAAAAGCCATCTCAATTGCCTCTTAATTCTCAACGGACACTGGTCTCCTATGATTACATATCATGTCTTCAATAGAATCGGATATTTTCTTTCAACTTCCAGATCGTTCCGTATTTTATGATGGAACAACTATCGAGAATCCCCGGATTATCCGGTCTCTTTCTGGCTTGTCTCTTCAGTGCTACCCTGAGGTAAGCTGCATATACATAGAAAGGGAGAACAAACCGTGTAGCATTTGATCATAGAATGCAGCATTTCAATTTTAATCATATACTAAAATTCTGTCATTCTAATTTGAAAATGCATCCCCAGAAGAATGTATTTCGCCTGGTCTTTTCTGTTAAGTCTTAGATATTTGGAATAAAGTTATTTTCACAAGCAAGGTTAAGTAGACCGGCTACGTTTTTCCCTTCAGGATATCCTAAAATTATTGAAACAGTGTTGTTCTCTAAATAATTAATAGAACTGTACAACGTGTATTAACATATTCGGTCTATATAAAATGCAAAAATACAATGATGGGAATTAACTTTAATAAAAAGTTGAAAACCACGAGAATAGATTCTCTCTTAATAATTCAAAGACTGTTTAGACAATATTTGGGCATTGATCTTATACAGTAGAATCTAAAACCCTGATTTTGTACTTTCTGACTTCAGTACCATGTCGTCGGGACTTAGTGCAATATCTGCTTTGGTCTGGGAAGATCTGATACAACCTTACTTCCGGTGTTTCTCTCTCAGACAGGGCTCGTTCGTCACCAAAACAACTGGCAAGTATACACAGTCACTATCAAGATGCAGTTCAATGCACATTATGATTTACAAGCAACTTTAAAGTACTTTTTTCTCCTTTCACGTGGCTAGATGACAATCGCAACTTCTCGGGCCTATCCGGCGAGTTCGGGAAAACACCTCGAATGTATTAACATTACCGGATGTTAAAATTTTAAACAAAATAGATTCTCTTCCCATTGAAATAAGTATCGGCTAGACAGCTTTGTATGTCGCTTCTGTGGTATATTTAAGGGGATATCATTGACTTTAATGAAGTTAAGCTCACAACTCAACAGATCGTAAAATGCGTTGTATAGATATCAAGTTTTATAAAAAGGGAGGGACGCCTATGTAATACATTCGAGGTGTTTTTAGAGCTTGCCGGAGAGGCCCGAGAAGTTGCGATTGGGCTAGATGATTTTTGTTGTTTATACTCTATTAATCTCCTTTAGGTGAAGAGCTCTGTAACCTATATAGATGTATAGGGAAAAGTTCAAACTTTTAAAATATTTTGATTTTTCTTTTATTAAACAATATCATATTTTTATTTTTAAGGTAGATCTGCTAGGTAATTTGTTGAACATCTTCCTTAACATGGCAACTTTAATCATAATTTCAAGTTCTTTTAAAGGATTGTTTGAGACAGTGTGTCTTTCAACTTAAACCATTAAATAATCTCATTTAAGATAGTTTGTTTCAAATAGACAAACCAAAATGAAAGTGCAACGGTAATTGTTTCCTAACCAGAACAATGGAAAATGAAACAGTAATTAAAAGCTATTGATATGACATTAAACTTGAAACGCTCTGAGGCATTGAAGGTGTACAGATTGATAGCGCTGTAGTATCATTACGTTAATTGTTTTCAGCTTCATGGTTGCATGTGAATGACTTTTCATAATTATGCAAGGTTGTAAAGCATGCGTATTTAGTAATTACTTGTTGTATATAGTGTTATTTTCGCCCTTCTACATTTGCAAACGGTTTCGCTCAGTCTAATATTCGCCCGCTGACAACGAGGGCGAAGGGTTGAAAATAAAACGGGGCGAATATCTCCCTGTAAACAGAAACAACCCCCAATTTCTACTGTAGCTTTCTACGTACGAGTTAAACCTTTCTTCAATTGTAACAACATGTTTATGATGAATTGCAACTGAATTGGTACATTACCAAAAATATTATTTTCAAATTTTAACTACTGCAATTTTCCTTCTTAAGTTCCCGTATTTGCGGTTATCATCGTAGGAATGTCATTTCTTGCAATGAATTTACCTGGAACAATCACTCAGGTGAACGAAGTGCAATCAACATTACTCAAGAAACCTAACAGTTTTTACCAAATCAATATTGTTTGAATACTCACCTGATCCAAATTCATAAACTCAACACAAATATAAATCAAAATCAATTGTTGTCATGTACACAGAAGTTCTAGTTTTCATTTACTGTTGTCCATCAACTCAATGTTTTCCTTAATACATGTTTTAATGTATACGGTGTTTTCCTTCTGTTCCAAATCCTGAAAGAACTATGTGCGGGATAAAGTTTTTTTATGCCCCAAAATTCAAAGTTAAGAATAAAGCTTTAGAAATTTGCTAAAAGATAGGTTAATATATATCTAGTTCAGGTCTATAAAGATAAATTGTCTAATAGAAGTCATAATAGAAATATGATATATTAATAATTAGCTTATTTCACAAAAAATGCGTATTTTAGACAAAAATGGGGGATTTCCTATCAGTTTTTTGAAAACAAAACATCGAGCGCATGCTTGCTCCAACACCGTTTTTTAATATGATATGCAAAATAATATGAACAATAATATATGTAAAAATGGTTTTGGAGCAACATTGCGCTCTATAACTCCTACTCTTGAATATGAAGAAAAACTGAATGAAATTTTCATGTTTTGAGAAAATGCGGGAAATGGTCCATGTACGTGACGTCATAGAAGCACGAGGAGTGATCGATGTTGCAAAACTTTTAGATTTCTGTAATCAGCATATTCAGCTTTATGTTTTATCAAAATATCTTTATGATATGATGTTTTTCTGAAATTTATAAAACACGGGGCAGAAATTAGACCTTATCGCATATAATTCTTTCACCGTATCAACTTTAATTTACCTTTTTTTTTATTTGTATCTTGATCTTTACATGTTCATCTCCATTCACCATCGAAAACTCGTGGTAAATCTCACATACGCTTACTGACCATGGACTAACTCAATGAACTTTCCTCGTTTTCATGAATAATTATTACTAGTATTCTCACTTTACCGATGAGAAAAAGCAACACTTCCGATTTCGGAAGTATGAGTTCAAACATCATATTATCAATTACAAATTATTGCGTACACGCATATTAATGCAATTGATGAGATTTCTTTCACAAAATTATGAAGAGCCTATGGCATGAAATATTCATGAAAACGAAGAAAATACAGCGAGCTGGACCATAGTCAGTAAGATTATACAAGATTGACCGCGGGTTTCCGACGTTGATCCCCAATAAAATTGCACACCAATTGTCAAAAAAATTAACTGGTGTGTGAGAGAATACGCAAATTATACCATACAGGTAAAACAATGCGTCTGAACAATGTTTATGCTGGTGTCAAATGTCATACTCTTAGTAACTAGTTTTGTGTTTAATGATGGTTTGTTGCTTTAAAAAATGACACAAATGAATACATGTATTTTGTCACTAATCTCTTTCCAAAATGTGACTTATTTCTTCAATGTTTCTTGAATTTACAAATAATGATTTTTATTTCGTAAATCTCTTGTCAACAAATATTAAATGTCAATTTTACTTTGTTGAATATATTTATTAACAGCCCAAAAGCTTATTTGAAGGGTTTTATTATTATTTTCATTGATTGTGTTAATATAAAATGTCTGTAATAGTGAGGAGCGTATATCGGCCGTTCATTGGTGAATTAAATAAAATATTGGTGTTTTGGTCCACCATAACGTAACTGATTAGCACACTTGATGTTTTTTGTGTGTCAGGTCACCCTGGGAACACTATCAGCTACATCCGGGCCTTTAGTAGGGGTTTATCTCTTAGGGATGGCCTTTCCCTGGGCAACAGCAAAGGTAACATTTCCTGCAAATATGCGGTGTTGCAAATACCGAATATAATAAATATGCGTTTGAATTTGAAATGTCTAATGAAACTCCTCATTATTCTATTTGTATAGAACATATTCATTAGATATAAAAACTGATAAAAAAATTGACATACCTTATCAACTTAAATAATAAATAAAACAACTTTGAAACAACTTAAGTCCCATCAAAACTTTAACTAGAGTAAATAAAAAAATACAAAAGGAGTTTTGACTGAATTGTAGTCAGCAGTTATATCCGGGACCCTCGCCTTCTCCCTGTGTTTGTCCATGACAATAGGGTCTAACCTTTACCCCACTGACTACCCCCGACTCGCACCTGTTGCTACGTACGGCTGTCCGGGGATCAACAACTCAGCCCTGGAATCACCTGAGAGCAATGCCACGGTTAATCCAGTAATTACAACGATTACCTGGCGCTTTAATTACACACTATCTAATGACAGTGAGTTTCCTTCCCGGGCAGAAAACAGGACAACAGATCCATTGGACGCTCAAAGCAAAGCTGATGGGCAAGTATTAAACGGCTGATCGGTTTTAATGGGCCGTCAATCAATTTTTATTAACTTTTTATTACATCTGTTAAGTGAATAATATTGTAACTGTACCAAAGACCATTTTGTTTTTCCTGAAACATTCTTCAGAGCTAATAGTCGAAGTAACTCAAAGGTATCCATCATTCTATTACCATTTAGATAAAGGTAAAATAAGTGGGCTTTCTGTTTCTTTTTATTATAACACTCATCAAAAAAATTTTTTTAATCAAAGCACGCATTGGCTGTTCCGGGTGTCCTTTCTTTGGTATCACGTGACTGGTGTTCTAACCACTTTGGTTTTGGGAATTGTTTTATCGGTTCTTTCAGGTTCGTATCATATGGCTGTGATAATAAAATTCTTTACCACATAATTTAGATGAATATAACTTCTTGATCTTCTCGATTTGTGACGTTCGGGTAGTTTTGTTGTCCATCAATCATGTACATGTATTTATATCAAAAGCAAATAGAAATCGACAGTCAGCAATAGCAATACAGTAAAACACGCTTATAACAAAGTGCCAGGGACGGGCGATTTTGCTTCGTTATAAAAATAATTCGTTATATCCGGTAGCTTCACAAAATGTTGAAAACCCTATGAGGAATGAAAATGACTTCACTATGAGCGCCAATTCATTATAAGCGTGTTTGCTATAAGCGTTTTTTTTTTTACCGTATGTCCCTTGTTTGTAACTTTGAGCAATTCATGATATCCAGTTGTTTCGTTTACTTTTAACTTGATTCTAAAAATCAATAGAACCAAAGTGACCATCGCGTAGTTTTCTTTAGTACATCTGGGCCATCGGTGGATTAGCAATTTGTCGATCTGTCGTTCATGATCTTACTTAAAATTCAATGTTTAAGTTCGATGTAGTATTTTTTATATGAAAAAATATAGTAGAAATACAATTGAAAAAATCGGACTAAACTTGCACAGTATTTAAGAATAATTATCCGGGTATTTGTGCCACTTTACATCGAAGGATATTTTCATAAATAGATTATATTTAAAATAACACTATGTCAATTTAATAAATAACACATGGGGAGAAAAGTTCCAAAAGATTATTGTGAAAACCAAAAAACTATGGCACATGAGCCACTCTATATAAAATAAGTACATGAATATAACTCTATATATAGCATTGTCTTCATGCATTTTACAAGGAAAGGGTAAAATAGATGTGTGCTACGCGTGCGTCCAAATACCCATTGAATTTATTCAGTGAATGTACATGTATGTAAAAACTCTGAGACATACTGTAGGACACAATCTGATCAAGATTACATTTCATACGAGGGTTTCTTAACTAAACCATTCAATCCTCATTTGTTCCAGCAAGCAACCCTATTCATATGTAAAATTTGATAAAACGAGTTCATCAAAACTTGTAATTTGTTGATAATATCAGCATGATTTCTTGACTAAATTCGTAAACTAAATTTGTAAACCTTTACAAGTTTAGTTACCATTTATATTGTAACTTTAATATCACCAATTTTTTTAACCTGAAATTGTGAACATATACCCCCTCCCCGAATGTCTCAATGGTAAAAACGAGAAGAAATGCAATTATATATCTTCATCTTAAACAAATCATCAAATGCTATTAAAAAACATTGTATTATAGTTTGTGAATTACCTTCACAATAAAATTTTGGCAACAATTCTTTATCACAAAAAAGAAATAAAACCTGACTGTTTATCGATGATTTTCCATTTATCACAGGGGACCTCTCTGATGTACCCTGCGAAGATAGATTCGTTTTCCCTTTTGTTCGACGACTTCGCTGCTACCGAAAGCGACTGAAAATCAAACGGCCATTGGCCAACTACACCGAGTTCAGAGCCTCATTTCGTTCCAAAATGGAGGAAGAAACTCGCGCGTCTTTTCGGTCGCAAACAAAGTATACCCCCGGGAACCAATCAATAAACAGGACAGGGAAACTGTAGGTGTCGGGATAGTAGAAAAAGTACTCACCCTCTGGTATCATGGAGAAGGCCTCCTTCAGCGCCACTGTGGAACAAGACAATGACATCAGAGTCAAACAAAGCATGGGTCGACCATCTTATAAGAATAGTGTTTTGATGTATATAAATTAGAAGAAAGCAAATAAAAAGCTTAAAACATTAAAAACACAGCGCATCCATTTATCATTTTGCGATAAAGTGAAAAAAAAGATAAGTAAATTTAAAACATATACTGTGAAATATTTCAAAAATTTAATAAATAAATTCAAAATATTTATATTTATATACTTGAATAAAAGATTTTGAATAAAAACATTCAAAGAATAAGTGTAGAACATTACGTCGTCTATAAAAAAATATTTCAAAAAATTCAAATTTATACAATGTAACATTTATTTCTTATATAAATAATTTTAAAAGGAGATATAGAGTGGGAAAACCCTCAAGCAATACAATTAAAACTAAATTAATATTGTTAAAATTGAGGAAAAAAATAGTGTATAAATAGAATATAATTTTGTTTCACATTATATAAAAAGTAAAGAAAAAAGGCAAAAAAACTTACATGTAAATAGGACTAAAACTTTCCAACAACACATCTTCATGATCCCTTATTTAGAGTCCATTTCGCCGATGATATGGCATAGAAATAACTTGTATCTCTTGTTGATTTAGATTCAAGTTCGAAATCATTGATTCTACGGACACTTCAATATTTCACAGCATCTATGCAAGCGGAGGCTCAACCGGGCACAGGAAACGATGAATGGTTTGATCGAAAACAACATTTAGCTGTAATGCCCAGTGTTTCAGATGCTCCGTACTACGTCATCGTATTTCCTACAATTCAGAGACAAATATCTCCATCGGATAGCTTTTATTCTGTTTATTTTAAACTCAATCAATGTATTTATCAGCGATTTAAGTGTAATTCAAATGTACATCAACTAGTCATTTCTCTATTTCAAAACACATCATATATTGGCTTAAATTGATCGTCGTATACTTTTGTCGTTGAATAATGCACTTTAACTTTTGATAAGTTAAAAAAAAATCTCCGAAGCTGTTGTTATAGAAGTACTTAAAATATGACAGAACAAAATAATAATTTGTATGTGCTGGTTATTTGTAGCTTTTGATAGGGAAATCGGTGGAGATCAATTCTTCGGTTTTTTTTTCATAAAATAAAATACTCAGTAATTTGTCGGTATTTGGAATTCGATGTCCTTATTTCCGTAGAGTTTAGCAGCCTTATCTTCAACACTGATGTAACAATGACATAAAGAAGCTTTAATTGTCGGAGAGATAACCTTGTACAGTATCAAAGGCATCATTGATTAAAAGCTTGAAGTAAAACGGTAACTGTATTACTAGAGATGAAACAGTGTCGGTGTTACAATTATATCTCAATATTGTCCCGGTGAAGAAAGGAGAATCAAGAACATAATAATTGTTTCCTTTCTGTAAATAAAACCTAACAAGGATGCATTTTACCATAATCATAGAGCTCCATAGAGAAAAGCAATAATTGATACGTGGAAAATTGGCTAAAGATTTTTTCGCCATAAATCCCATAGATACATTTATGCTAATACTAATAAATCGACTTTAGGCTTTATGTTTTATAAAATCAAAATCAGAAATAACCAAATTCGATTCTTTCTTTTTTGTAAGAAAATTAATGCTAATTGCACTCTCAAGAAAGGTCAGGACGATTGGTCGACGGAAAATACAACTCTGAGAGACCCTGACTGTTAACTAAAATGAGGTCTAATCACGCACCGAATGACTTTACAGTAGGTAAAAACGTCGTAGTAGTTACCTAATACAATTGCATTGGTTATGTTGAGATACACTATGGACGAGTGCATAATTCACGAGGGGTGCAATTGTATTGGGTAAATCACTTGTACCATAATTAGTTTCTGCTATTTTCTTAATGTACCTGCCGAAAAACCAGGGGACCAGAAAAATGATGGCGCAGTACCGAATGGTACTTTTTATAACTGTACTTTTAATTTGATGAAATGAGACCGTTTCAGCTGACGTGTCTGTGAATGTACCTGCTGAGAAACCAGCTGTCACAGTCAGACCAGAAAAGTGATGGCGTAGTACCGTAGTAAGAAAAAATACTTCATCTCTGATGGTGTATAATGAATTAGGACGCTTACCACTGTGTATTCAAAGAAAAATTCGCATTGTTAAATTTTGGTGTAAATTATTGGAATCTGAGAATTGTATAATGAAAAGTGTTTATCAAGATATGTTTGAAAGGGCTGAAATATCCATGTGTGAAATACAACTGGCTACTTAATGCAAAAAATTGGTTATTTTCATTGGGATTTGGGAAAGTTTGGTATGGTCAAAATGTTACAAACAAAAGATTGTTCTTAGATATTTTTAAACAAAGACTACAAGACTGTTTTCAACAAGATTGTAATGCATTTTTTTCAACATCATCAAAATGTGTTTTGTATAGATATTTAACAAACAAGTTGTGTCTACAGTCTTATTTATTAAAACCAATTTCAGTCAAGTATATTCAGTTAATTACAAGATACAGATTGAGTGCGCATTCATTAATGATAGAGAAGGGAAGATTTACTCAGTTACCTAAAGAGTAAAGATTATGTATTTTTTGTCATCTGGATTGAAGATGAGTATCACTTTTTTTAAATGTTCGATGTATCATGAATATAAAAAACTGTACATAAAAAAATACTATTGGTATAAACCAAGTATGTATAAACTGTTACAATTATTGTCAACTGAAAATACTACTAGTACTGAATTAAGTAATTTAGGAAAATATCTACAGAGAGCAGAAACACTCAGAAATTTGTTTGTATAGATAAATAGATAATACTTTGATCTATTTAATACGTGTATTGGTACATATTATTTCTTATATTATATATATATATATATTATGTATTCTTTGTATCTGATGAGCCATTTGGCTTAAGGAATAAAATAAACTAAACTTAAACCGAATAGTGCTGTTTATAATTGTACTTTTAATTTGATGGGTAGTACCGAATGGTACTTTTTATAATTGTACTTTTGATTTGATGAAATGAGATAATTTCTTGCATACAGTTGTACTGAACTGAAATAAAATTTTAAATAAATTGATTTCATCATGCAGTCATTTCTACAGTGTGACATGGTAATTAGGTCGTGGTGTATGTGGCTATGGTGTATCTATATGGCTTCAGTTTGAATATAACAGAAACATAACTTCATGTACCTTAACCCCTTAATATTAAATTGGTCCATATATGCTAAGGGGTATTTAGGGATATACCACATCATTTTACAATAGAAAATCCACCTAGCTATCGTACACATTTTCAAAGCGAATGACTGATTGACTAATTAAAATGTTATTTTAAGCGTTATGGATGTTTCCATGAATAATTAATTTGGACGCAATCCAGTCTATAAGCCCCGAACGATTAAAGAAAATGTAACTGATTGATTCTGTCATTGATGAATACCTGTAACCAAATCACAGGGTGACGCGAAGAACGTTGTCCTATTGATTTATTTTACAAGTAAATCTAGCTTACATTTAATTGTTACTCTTTACAAGAATTATATAAAAAGACACATCTACATCGCTTAAAGGCCGAACATTTTACAAACGCCCCCTTTTTTTACCTGTACAAACTTCAAAATGATGCTGCTTGTCAATCAAGTTTGAAACAATAGCATACAGTTTGATTGACGTCATCGTCCGAGTGTGATCTGGCCAGGTCCGTGGAATTCTGTTTCCTAGCAATTAATTAACAACATTATCTTTGATATCGTCCGTCACGTATTTAAAGGGGAAAATAAAAATTAGATTTTTAACATTATTGAAATTGATTGAGAAAATTAATCATTTAGTAATTAAAATTACACAATTTATATTTGAATTTTCGTGATCTCTACTCAGCAAGGTTTTGGTTAAAGTGATGTTTATGCTCTTGAAATTATTAGTTTGATACCTTATGTAATAATAAAAAAAAACAACAACAAGAAACATGTTTAGAACATGTATACTCCCATTTCGCTCAAACAACTTGACCTTGGAAAAATGTTATTTATTAATTTTTATTCCAACATTTTCAAATTTAATAAATTAGTTTGTACGTTTAAAAAAAAATAGAAGTCATTATTTTTAAAAGATGGCCATTTGATAGGATAAGTATTTTTGTAAAAACTGTGTTAAAAGTACATACACTACCATGCATGTACAAATATAATATTTTGAAGCATATAGTAGTTATTAATGATTAAAATCCTTCCAAAGATGCAGACAATTACACATTGGTTAGCTGCAGGTTTGTAGCTCCCGGTTCTGAAAAAATTCGGATGGACAGGTCGTTCATCCGAATTTTTTCAGACTGGGAGCTACCGACCTGCAGCTACAACATGTACAGGTAGGGAGGGTGGTAGTGCGTATTCTCATAAACTTCTATTTTAATGTTAAATTAGTTAATAACAATATATTATTTTACATGCCCCCCCCCCCCCCCCCACTAAAAAGCGGGGAGAGGGAGGGAGGGCAGCTTCTTTTTCTTTAAAATTTCTGTATGTAAATTTAAGAACAATATCTATTGTAAGAAAAAGTGGAGGGGCCGGCTACCCTGCCCCCCCCCCCCCCATCCCCCAAGATACGTGCCTGTTGAAGCAACAGGATACGTTAAAGACTAATATCCACATCGCAAGAGAAAAAGATGGCATACTAGATACCCCTAGAAACGGCAATAAGATCCATGCAGATTCTCCTTTTAAATCCCGTGACCTTCAATTTTTAATCATATGAAATAAATTTAAAGAAGTAATGGTTTTACAAAAAGTTCACAAAAAGACCTTATGAATATATCATAACTCTAATTGAGTTTGTTTTACACGGTTTTTACATTATCCGATACACTATAATCAATTACAATTTACGTATAGATTTGTCGATAGTGTGACTTTGAAGTTGTTGGTAAAACCAGTTTACTGGTTATAAGAACAAAATTTATTTTTGGAAGTTGATTTTAATCAACTCTTGTTATGTTTAGATAATATTACGCCTTTGTTTACAGAATTTTACCCCCCCCCCCCCTCCCTTGGGGCCCATATTGGCGGTGGTTGTGGAGTCGGAGGTTCGCTATTCATAATTATCTTTTTTTGTTAACGGGGAGGAGGAGGGAGATCTCCTAATTCTGTGCAGAAGTTTGCACTGCTAAATAATGCATTTGGAAGCAGTTCAAGCAATGTATAAATTAGCACGCGGACAAATTGAAATAAACTAAGACCGTGATTCCATTGTTTATGCAAAAACTGTGTGAACACAACGTAAACTGGATTTCTTAAAAGAAATAAGTAGAAAAAAATCAAGTGGATGTTATTAAGTAGATGTTAATGTAACATGTTGATTTTCATTTTTTCGTCTTGGTGTTAAACTGTATATTTAGCGAAAGCTTTCATCTTCGTGAGCGAGTGTAACGTTGAGATTTCTCTTGTAGTAGTGAAATTTGAGTAGGTCTAGGAAAATTTTAAAATATTGAGTATCAACCATAACCATATTTTACACACATAAAAGACATTTGTTAAGCACTTCTGTCTTATTGAAGTTATCTAGTTATATGAATGTTTATATTTCATTAACGTTCTACATAATCAGTTCTCTGTTGTTAAAATCTAAGTTCACACTCGTAAATGGGTTAAATGATATCAATTCAAATGGGTTAATGATATCAATTCAAATGGGTTAATGATATCAATTCAAATGGGTTATCAATTCAAATGGGTTAATGATATCAATTCAAATGGGTTAATGATATCAATTCTTTTTAAAGTCATACGTTTTTCTCAAAAATAAAACTAAAAATTCTATAGTGTGTGAAATAAATTGTTGGAATACAAATCAAGAACCATTCAGTCGTCAATCCAAAATTCAATGTTACGTGATTACCACGGTCATAAATTGTGGTTAAATGTTTCACACAGAGCTCGAGCATACAATCAAAACAATTTCATCGATATCTTAACAAATGATTCAAAATAGTGCATATAGTTATAACGCCTAATTCAGGAACATCAAGCATTTTACTAAATGCCACAGCCGAGATTGTTTGAACAAGACAACGCACTAGTACATTAAACAGTGCATCCCATTTCTACCGAAAACAAAAGATTATGTACTTTTGAGTTGCAAGTAATCAATTTGCAGTCCACAAAATGAAAGGAGCAAAGCGGGGACCTGGGACTTCTTCGAGCACAATTTGACACGTGGCCTTAGGACTGACGCACTCGTCTTCAAAGAACTAGTTATCATTTTTTGGTCACACAGCCTTTGATGTCAATCCAAAAACAGTGTACTGTTTGAATCAGGTTAATGGTTAGATCCGTTGAGGTCACGATTTGTAAAACAACATTGAAAGAACGTCGATCAGCGTGATGACGAAGGCGAGAAAAAACGTACGCAGCATGGACGAAAGACGTCCACTTGAAGAACGCCATTGCCAACATGGCCCCCGAGTCCGTGGCAAAGTCCACAGGAACGGTGAAGGCGAAAATACACGTGCAAAGAAAAATAAAGGTCATGTAAATGTACACAACAGGCCAGAATGTAAGCTTGTTGATCCACACAACGGACATAAACTCCAGCAAGTCTGCGCAGTATCCGCCGCACACCCGGAACAGAAAGTAGCTACCACTGTTGCCGACGTACGACGTCTCCAGCCAGTAGCTCATCGCCTGCATCGTCATGTCCATAACCCAGTCTGTGTTTATCGTGCACACACTTCATAACATCTTGTTTTCCTTTTTCAATTGTTTGGGTTCACTTTAGAAGTCATTGTTTTTTCGACTCCGGAACGTTGAACATTATTTAAAAAACCTGTACTTTTACGTTCTTTTTAGTTTGTTGAACTCCTGCTTGAGCAAAATCAATATGGTTAAAAAAAATACTTTTTACTATGTTACCTTTTATCGTAATCATATACATGTATATACATTATATCCTACTTATTCTTTATTTTTCGAGAATATTTTATCTTCATAATTAAAGACACGGTGACTTAAAATACATGTTTTACTTTTTGATTATGACAACGGAAATCAGAAGAAATATTTTTATTAAAAAATCAAAAAGATTTTGATTATGTGTTTACATTTGCATCAAAATGTGTTATCTGAAACTTTTTTGTAATTCATTTTGAATCTTTATAACTATATACACTTATATGACATTTTATTTGCATGTGAAAATTTTGTATGTAAATTATTGTATAGGGAGAGGGCTAAATAAGTTTTAGAACTTGTGCCCAATCCCATTGTAATTATATTACAATATAAAGTTCAAACCAAACCAAGAAATATACTAAATTTCATCATACGGAAGGTTTTACGCATCATAAGTTATCATCTATTAGTTAACAAGTCATTAAAACTCATCCGGAAAATGCATGTAAACAAGCCGAGTTGTTTTGGACATTGATTTTAGTGTCACGTGATTGCAATTGCTTCTAAAAATAGTTACAGTGAAAAAAAATGTGAATGTGAATCTATTCGATGTCTGTGGTAAGAAATATGCATTCATAGAGAGCGCATCTTTATAAATATATAGTTGATTGATTTGAACATATTTTATTGTATAAACATATACAAATGGTTCGAACACAAGTTCTAACAACTTACAAGATTCTTACCAAGTATAACAATTTACAACTGTGTAGTAGTTTAGAATAGAAAGTACATAGAAATGGATATTACTAAAATGGTTAAATTATTGAACAAACGTACACGTATTTATAAACAGTTCTGTTTGAATTTGGTCTAGGCAGTAAGACTGAAATTACAAGAATCTGCCACAATCTCTGATAAATCTTTGAACAGCTAAAAAAATACGTTGGTTTAAATTGACAGTCAGAGATTCATCTCCCCACAAAAGTAAATGACAATTAATAATGTTAATTTGATTGAAATTTAAAAGGTTTGAAAACAGTTCATTTCGTGCATTGGTATATTTCTTGCATCCAAAAAACAAATGATAAGAATCTTCTGGTAATCCACATTGGCAATTAGGGCTTTCAATAATATTTCTTCTGAAAAGGTCGAAGTTTAAGATACAGTTATGTCTAAGTTTTGTGTATATAATGTTAAGTCGTCTCTTGCCGAAGCAAAAATAATATATAGTTCTTGAAGACACCAGGTTTCAATGAGGCCACTAGCTCATGATATATGCCACGCTGCAATATTTACATTCCCCTGGGCTTGCGTGGCTATGAAGCGGAAGGGAAACTCAATATTTTTGTGTTGGCCCAACGCTTAATTCTATTTTTCTCTTTTTAATTTGATTTATTTACTTTTGAACACCGTAATTTTTCAAAAGTTCACATTTTCATATGATAAATAAAAAATTTGGAAATCGTGTAAAAATTCGATATTTGCAAAATCATGGGTTTGTGCGTCACCATGTCATGTCTCTTTAACTTTTGCCGTAAAATAACTACTATTGATTTTTGGCTGGACAAGGGACTCATGGCTCACTCATCCTTGCATCTCAGTGCATCACTAATTCACTACCTTGTAATGCCCTTCAATTGATATATATATGACGATGATTTACGATCTAAAATGCTTTAATTTTAAACGTTTTGATTCCGATTTAATGAAATTCACGTATACCCCCATTGTGATCATTTTCATCATTTTGTTACTTTTGAAATAAGTTTATTCAATACAAAGCTGCTTGTTGGATTTTTTTTATTTACGAATTTAATACAAACCAATTTTAAAAGAATTGCTTAAAGTTTCGCAAAATTATGCCACAAAAACGAGATTTTTTTCAAAGTCAAATTTTTGTGAAAAATCAAAACAGTTGTTCTTGAGTTGCCCCTAAATACGAAAACAAGTATCTGCATATGCATTTTATTTCCATGCATTGTTACTGATTGTACTTTTTCTGAAAAAAAAAAATGCAGTTTTGGTTTTGTCCCTTTTTAATCCCATAGTTCGAATTAGAATCTACATGTAGTTCATGCAAAAAGGTTTCTGATTGGCAATTTATTTTCTGATTATTCTAGATACCTGTATCTGAAATTGATAAGCAATTTTATATTTTCATGGCTGTACAATCAAGTTTTAACAGAGGAAACACAAACTGATATAAATCCTGGACCTCCGCGAATGCGTTTTGGCTTCAGTAATACATGAACAGTAAAGCATGTGGGGAGCAAATTAACTGAGCGCAAAATAACTATTAAGTGGTGAAGCAAATATTATAAATTTTCTGCAACCCATTATACTATTCATAGCAGAAATTGATTTAATTCTAAATTCAAAACAGAACAAAATCAAGCTTTTTGTTGTTTACTTCTCCTTCAGAATCTTGCATTACATCATCAATTGCAATGATGAGTTTACAAGGAAATGCCTGCATTTAGCTCGGCCTCAGACTTAATCCATACCATAGACTAAGAAAATGAACAAACTAGCCAGAAAAATAGATAGATCATCTAACAAAAAATACAGAATACTTCAAGAGATTCCTCTAATAATCATTAAAGAGTTTTTGTTCGTTCTCATATAACCATATACAATGTATCTTCAAGATGGAGATACACCCATACAATAACAGGGTATCTGTTGCTGACCGTCATACTGTAAACAATATCTCCCCACTCACAAACACACACACTAACACTAATACACAGAATCTGACTATGAAGTGTACTCCAAGTTGAGTGCATTACAGGCATTCTGAGCTGTAGCCAGCCTGGCTGACTTTTTGGAGGTCCCTGTTCCAGTAAATGTCTGTCCTTCTATCTCTACAGAGATCACAAAAGTTGGAGCATGCACTGGTCCAGTCTGGGACATCACATTGTAGCTTAGCCCCGGCTTGGTCTCGTTCAGCACCATCAGGGCATTCTTTGGAACAGTACTCTTTTGTTTTTTAGGGGAGGGTCCATTTTGTTTTGGAGGGGCTTTCCTTTTGACCGCGTTGAATATATTGGAGTCATCACTAATCTTGTCATAACCTGTAAAATTAAAAGTATACAAATCAAAACGGGATAAAAATTAAGTACCATGGCTTTTAGACATAAAGGTACAAAATATCCAAACATATTTACCTTTAAAAATGTAAAAAAGTATCAAGGAAGGGAGGACAAAGTTTTAAAATAATTGAATATACACTAAACTAAATTAGTTTAGTGTAGATTCAACAAGATATCGGTGAGCCAATGCTCACTAGTAATACCCCCGCTCTGATGTGAATATGTAAAATAAGCAAAGTCGCCATTTTACAGGAAGTTGATGTCCGATTGGTACAAAAATATATCCCACTATATGGCATGCCTAAACAAATAGTGTTAAAATTAAAGCACATGCAATAAATAGTTGCTGAGAAATCTTTGACGAAAATTTGTTTGAAAATTTAGGCTAAGAGTAAACAAAGTCGTCATTTAACAGGAAGTTGATGTCCGATTGGTTATAAAATAAATCCCACCATATGGCATGCCTAAACAAAGAGTGTGTTAAAATTTCAAGCAACTGCGATGAATAGCTGCCGAGAAAAATGCGACAGAAAGTTTTGTTAGTTAGTGTTAAAATTAAAAGCACATGCAATAAATAGTTGCTGAGAAATCTTTGACGAAAATTTGTTTGAAAATTTAGGCTAAGAGTAAACAAAGTCGTCATTTAACAGGAAGTTGATGTCCGATTGGTTATAAAATAAATCCCATCATATGGCATGCCTAAACAAAGAGTGTGTTAAAATTTCAAGCAACTGCAATGAATAGCTGCCGAGAAAAATGCGACAGAAAGTTTTGTACGTACAGACGGACAAAAGAACAGACGGACAGACACACAAGGGTAATACAGTATACCCCTTCTCCTTCAGAGCGGGGGTATAATTATTTATTTTGTGTATTTAGACCAAATACACTAACTAAATTCATATAAGGGTTCTTGTGTAGTCGTTTCACAAATTGTATGTCCTGAGAATTTTGATTTAGTTATATTTATATTTAACTTCCCCCCACATATATTCCAATGCTAAAATTGGCCCTGTGCTTCTTTCCGAATAACTCACACAAGTTTATTTACAGATGGACAAACAGACAGACACCAGACCAAAAGTTATCATAAATGCTCACTTGAGAGGCGAGCTAATCCAAGGACCCTTAATGAGGAATGCATTTTTTTTTTAAACTTTTCAGTAGCATTATGAACAATGCAATTTTCAATCTTCGAGTTCAGTTTAGTCTGTCTTTGACTATGTACTACATTTTCATAATTGTCCATTTTAACTCCATAATATCTCCCTTTATTTTCCACTAGTGCCATTTTTAATCTAAATTATCAAACCTTGGCAGACTCTGGTTATAGGTTAAAATTGGCAGAGGTGTTCTCTGTGATTATAAACCGTATAAGGTACATTTACCACACTAATACCGGTATCTAATTTAGAATCAGAGGTCAATTTCATAAGCTGGAATCATAAATTTAATGCATTCTATATGGATATTACAAGGTTCATGTATTGAGGGAGACAAAATGAAGGCAAGTTTAGGCAACATGTTATCTAGCAAATCCTGCAAAATACTATTAGTACCGGTGCTTCATGTATATTCACCTCTGTACATAAGTACTAATGAAATAGGATTGCACCAACTAAAGAAAACCTTTACAAAGAAGTAAAATTTCTAGCACACACCTGGAACATAGAGAATGTTGAACTTCTTGAGCAGGGCGTATTTGCAGGCTTCCTGCTTGGCGACCTTCTGTGACTTCCCCGTCCCAGTGAACAGTTCTCCGTCCACCGTCACATTACAGCTGTACGCCATCTCCTGCTGCTTCTTCCTCTTCTTGTTGACGTTCTCTGGGGTGATCTCCACCGCCTGACCGGCCCCCTCCCCCCCTGACTTGGAGGCTTCTGTTGTCACCACAACCACTTCCTCTTCTATTGTCGTGGTCACTGCTTGAATGTCATAGGTTAGTCCTGAATGAAAAAAAAAAATACCCATAGCTGTAGCTTTCGAATTGAAACAAACATTTCATTTCTTAAAGGTTAACTGTACTCCAAACATAGATATTTTGATGGGGTAATATTTGCAATTTTGTGAAACATAGCACTTTTTTTTGTTTTGGGGGGGGGGGGGGTTATTTGAAAGGATTGAACTTCAAGTATCATGCAAACTAGATGTTTCATAACGCCACGAATGCCCCCACAAGCAACCAAAATTTCAAATGCCTAATTTAGAATAACATTTGTTTGATTGCAGAATAAGTAATAAATCCTTGAAAATTACTCATTTTCTTTTAAGTTCAAGAGGCATAACTCTGTCAAAAATCATCAGACTGGAACCAAGTTCAATCTTGACCTGAATTTCCTAAAAAATTAACTTTATATGAAATATCAACTTTACATATGCATCACTTCAAAAGTTAGAGAGCAGAAACTAAAAATTTCCCATTTTTTCCAAAGTTCAAGAGGCATAACTCTGTCAAAAATCATCAGACCAAAGCTAAATTAGAACTCAACTTGTATTTTCTTCTAAATAACCTACATATGAAAAATATCAGCTTTATATATGCATCCCTTCAAAAGTTAGTGAGCAGAAACTGAGTATTTCTCATTTTTTTCAACGTTCAAGAGGTACAACTCTGTCTAAAATCATTGGACCAGAACCAAATTCAAATTCAACCTGTATTATACAATTAAAGTATACCATTGAGGGAGTCAGCAAGATTCCAGTTCCCTGAGAGCAAGTCTATTTCCCGATGCAAAGCCGAGGGAAATAGGCTAGCTTGAGGGGAACTGGAATCTTGCTGACTCCCTCAATGGTATACTTTAACTGTTTTATTATACCGATACAAACAATCAATCAGAAAAAGTTCACAATATAATGCTTCGTGTATCCAACAAGTTATAACATCAAAATAAAATTTTCAGGGAATCAGCGAAATATATCGAATTACTCTTATATAGTGAAAAATAAGTAGAGGTATAATAAATTCCAATGACACACCCATATATCAAATTTGAGTTGTGTGTAACGGTTGTTGTGACAATGATAGGAAAGTGAATTTCCCATTTTTTTCTAAGTTCAAGAGGCATAACTCTGTCAAAAATCAGCTGACCAGAACCAAATTCGAATTCAACCTGTATATTCATAAGACACATCCATATATTAAATTTGAGTTGAATGTGTGCAACGGTTGTTGAGATAATGATTGGAAAGTGAATGATGACAGAATAACAGAAGGACGGAAGGATGGAAAGGGGTAACAATATATGCCCCGGCCACTTCATGACGGGGCATAAAAATCACCAGGAGCAACTGTCCAAACCTATGTGCTTCACAGTGCTTGTTGATTTTCTTTTTACTTTGAATATATATAAGAGGTTGAACTCACAAACATTTACTTGTTTAAAATAGTAAGTACTGAAAATTCCTTATTTAATGCGAGGAATTAATATCCACATAAATTTGCGAAAAGCAGTTCTCACAGATTTTAAAATCTCGCGTTTATTTTTCAGACTGTTTTGTGCGATATGAAATCATAACAAAAACGGGTGCTCGCTATTTTATTTTCTCGCGATTTGACACAAAACAGCGGAATCATGGAATTAAATACTCACGTAAAATAAGGAATTTACAGTATGCAGTAATATTTGCTGAAAGTGACTTCATATTGAACACTTTATCCATACAAATACATGTAGCTTCACAAATATATGTCATCAAAAGTGTTTAAACTTTTCACAGATAAGATTCCGACAAGAACTCTTAAACTTGCTTGGATTTGAACTCTAACCTTTCCTGATCTCATTGAGGTGCATGACAGGGTTCTTGTTGGAAAGCTTTGGCTGGTTGGTGGGGGCAGCCTGCTGCTGCCTGGGTAGGTGACCGGTGGGGTACTGCACGTAAGACTGGTACACTGAGTTTATGTTCTCCGCCTTCACCTTGCTTGGGTCCTGCCAAGTCTGATCGCTATTTCCTGCTTGCTCCATTGTGACACACAGCCTGACAGAACAGAAAACATGTAATGACACTGACAAAACATCCTGATGAAATGATCACCTACTGTACTACTGTGTAAAGCCTTGCACAACAGAAAATAACCATACGTCAATACATTGTAACCAAATAATAAAAAACTGTGCTACAAATTCCAGGAAAAGGGAGATAGAAAACATCTAAAATAATCACCAGGATATAAATCTAATGTATCAAATACATTCTACACTCCAATTTAAAATTAATTTAATAACTATAGCGATGTGGGGACTGCATGAAGCTCACATGTAAATTGTGAAAAACCTCTTCATGGTCTCAAAGATGTTGCATTTTACTCGACAAGAATTATGAAAACATTATGCAAAACCATCTATACTACAGTTCAATGATATTTGCTTTTTGGATCCGATATCAGTTTTCCAAAAGAAAAAGAAAAATTGTATTTATAATAAGACACAAATCACTCCTTTGTATCAAAATGAGTTGCATTTACCCCCGAGTTATCGCTCTTTTAAAGGGCACGATTTTGGTCAAAAATTATTTTTCCGTTTTTAATGTTTAAAATGCTTTAGTAAGGCATTTCTAATAGTCAAGCAAATTTGAGTGTCAGTCGTTGAACTATAAGTGAGATACAGAGCTTACAATTCTTTGCTATGAAAACAAAGCTTACGTCATGTTTTTGTTTACATTTTAAATGCTGAAGCGAAAATTCTAGTTTTAGACCTTAAATGAATGTGATTAATGTTACTAGGAACAGTTTATTTATGCTTTAAACGAAATAGAAGATAGACAAATTGGCTTGAAACAGATTTTTTAATGCTATACTGAACCTATGTAAACAAAAACATGGCACAAGCCTTGTTTTCATGACAAAGATTGTGAGCTCTGTATCTTGCTTATAACTTATGCATTTTTTAAGCATTGTAAACCATAAAAATAGAAAAATAGAATTTGACCAAAGTCGTGAACATGTTGGTAATAATGATCGCACTTCAATTTTCCGTTCATAATTTGTGAAGGGAGAAGCATCCATTGAAAATTAATTAAACAAGACATTTTATTAAAATGTTTAAATTGCATAATGGCAATCTGAGTTTACAGGTATAATTGACACTTGTCCATCGATGTTTTAACCAGCAATTAAACATATTTAGTGATCATATTAATTTGTGAGCTACTCAAATAAAATTAATGAATATGGTCATGTCTTCTTACTAATTTTCAGTCTACCAATTTTTACATTTGGGCAAGTCAGAATTTGAAAAATTAATATCTATCCCTGACCTGCTGAGAAAATTACAGATTTATGAAAAAAGTACAAATCAGCTAAATCAAGCTATTCTGGATAGCTTAATAAAGCTATTTAGCTGGACGACCTTTTATCCTAGCTGCAGAAATGTTGCTCTCCGGTCAGAAAAAATTCGGATGGCCGATCCATTTTTTTTTCTGATCAGAGAGCTACATCTCTGCAGATACTTTATGCATGTATATTAAAATACCATTATTTTTTCATTTGACATATAATTAATCTTTTAAGTAATGCAGAGATGCTATTGTTTTTACCTCCATCTATGCGTTCATAAAACAACATTGATGTGGAGAACACGAGACAAATTCTGTTAATTTCATAACCAAATCAGGCCTACCACCATGACCACCCTTCAATATGACCAAATCAGGACTTAACATCCACGCGTTCCATCTTTAATTTACATAATATTTCCATGATTAACACATTCTTGCTATGCATAATCATGTAAACACTTTGAAAATCGAAAACTACTCGTGAGGCATGAAAATCGCTGAAATGGCCAACCGATCCCTGCACGTGCGTGGTTTTGTGCAGGTGTCAAATCCATGCGTGGTCCTTCCAAAGTTTAATAATTGACAATCACAACAACAAGAATACCTATTGGCAGGAAGAAATTGTCAATTATTAGATGCTTTGTTTCTTAAAACCACCAAGATTTGCCTTCTATCTATCCTGGACTCAGTCTCCCGATCCTAATACCGACAAGGAAAAGTTCTACTAAATACCCAAAGGGATGATAAAATTGACTTCAATTCACATTTTCATTTAATTTATTTAATTTTAATTGATACCTGAATTTCATGATTTAAAACAAAATTTATCATGATAATCCATCATGAAATATTAGTAATATTTTGAAAATAAGAATAATAATAATAATTACATCTAATGCAGATCAGTGGAGTCAATTTTTCGTCTATTAGCATCTTCGAAAAGAATAAATTCTAAATCGATGGGTGTTTCCGGCTGAGAGAGAGAGAGAGAGAGAGAGAGAGAGAGAGAGAGAGAGAGAGAGTCTTATAGATTTGTTGAGATTTAATATTCGTTTGTTGTTTCAAAACAACAAGAATAAAATAACAGTTTTAAATAATTTTATGATTACATATAATTGATTCAAAATCTCATAACATAAATTCATTAAAACACTATTAAACCCAACATTAACCTATTTTTTATATAAAAAAAAATAAACAATTTATTTTTGTTTTTTTCTATATTCATATTTTAAGTTTTACTTTGATTTTGGACTGACGAAAAATGTTGTGAAACATTTCTAGTCGTAACGGTTACAGCCGGTAAAATCGTCGATTTTAGCTGAACGCTAAAATAGATATAAAAACAAAATGTTTTAAGTTTAGATTTTGTTCAATGTTCAATGTGAACCTGTATACTTGGTATTGGTAAAATGTCTCTGGTAATAGACTTTTTCATTTGAGTCTGCTTCAATAGGAACATTCGATCACACGTAGTATTGTTGGTATTTTTGGCAGCGTCTGCTTCAATAGGAACATTTATGGGTAATGTTGTCGGAATGTCTCTGGAATATAGGCCCGCTTCAATAGAAACTTTTATGCGTGTTCTTTGGATTCTTGATGTTTTCGGAATGTCTCTGGTATATACGTTTATTTCAATAGGAACATTTATGCATGGTGTTGTCGGAATGTCTCTGGTACACGGCACACATCAGATCCTCGTATCGACCAATTAGAACGTCGAACCTCACCAATGGGTCCCCGGTCACCACCCTTCGTCCTTTGGCGTAATATATTAGGTCAAGGACGTAAAGCTGAAAGTATTTGACAGGTATCTAATCTCAACGTATCCCGGCGTTAAATACATATAAAAATCTTTTAACATTGTGTGCTCCTCAATTTCAACATTAGGAATAGTGCCCAAAATAAATGATTGATACGTACAGTTGTTAGATCGAAACTCATCTTTATCTAACTGTATATGACTGTTTTGATATTCATATAATAATAATTATAAAGATTAGGTATGTATCAGTTAACTAACCTCCTCCCAAGTACAGTTGGTAAGCTGCAAGGACGGTTCTTTCTTTAACACATTCCTCAAGATTCTGCAGCTCTTCTTACATCCGGGAAACAGCTTACATGCGTCCGCCAAGGTCACATACTGGAAGCCATTAACAAGAACATACGGAAGGAGAAACTTCGGATGTAGAACCAATCCCCCAATCTCTGTCCCTGAGTCGTCTCGAAACACGTCATATCTAAAAGAAACAAAGACATACAGAAGTTTAAAAGGCAGAAGTGTGTTTTAATGGAAACGAAACAAAACTTTGGAATTCTATTTACCCTATGTCGAACGTGTCTATTTCCAGTGCTGGATTTATACTGCCACTGCACAATGCACCTGTTTGTCCATCTGGTGTAATACCACTCCCTTCTTGTTTGATTTCTATTTTGTTCTTTCTTTTAATCCGTATGCCCTTCTTCCTCCCTAAATCATCGCTCTGCTTCACTGTCTCCAGGAGTTGGGATGGAGTGGATGCAGACGTTCCTCGAGAGAAGATACCAGCTTCGATATCCACGAGATAATCTTTACTGGCATCTTTCTGTCCTCTTTGCTTCTCAGTTTTATCGAAGTTTCTTGTCTCTACGCATTTCCTTTTTGTCAATATATGTAGGATCCTTTTTTGTTCTTCGATAATATTTTGAATTCTTATTGCTTTCAGTACCTCATCTGATTCATTTTCCACCGAACATGCGCTCTTTGTTACTTTTGGTTTTCCTTTCTTCGCCGTCTTGCCTTTTTTACTTGATGTAGCACATTTTTTCTGTTGTTTCTTTCCTTTCTTTTGGTTACATGTGTCAATCGACTTCTTAGAAGTTTGTTTGTACATTTTAACGTTTTTAACAGAAGACATTTGATCTATGTCGTCAGTTTGTGACTCTTTCTCTATCGTGGTCGTCGTTTTTGCCTGTTTGTCAGATTTTTCACGTTCGTAAACCCCTGTATGACACTTCTCGTGCTTTGTTCCTATAGTTCTGTCCTGTTCCGCGCCTATCGTCAACACTTTTTTATCCAATGTAGAAACTGATGTGGATTCTGCACACTGAAGGTATTGTTGCGACACCAAATTCATCTTTGCCTCATGTAATAGTAGATCCGAGTCACTCATCTTGATAACATTAATTTCATCTTCACTTTTCTCTTCAACCACCTCTTCATGGTCGATATTGATGTCCTTCAACAAAAATATCTCGGTGCTCTTTTGTTCGAAGACGGCTTTATCTCTGGCGGCATCTTCAATGTCAAAACATGTCGGGGGATCATCTATTTTATCATTCCCCTCATCATAGTCGTTTATTTTGCCCGCTCGAGGATTTCCAACTGTCCCTTCTTTATTTTCGACATCTAACTCACTACACGAATTAACGGTCATAAAATGTTTGGCCCATCTCTTTTTGGGATGAAATTTAAAATCATTAGTTGTACTTGCGGTGAAATCATCATCTTTATGTTTTGTTTCAACAACCAATTTCAGTGTTTCTTCTACAAAATCACGTTTCTCTGCAGCGCACTGTTTCTCTCCTGGTAAAGACACAACTTCTTTTTTAGGATGCATATTCATTTCCATAATTTTTCTTTCATTTCCGGAAACCTTATCATATTTTTCTGATTTCAACAATTGATCACCTTGATGATCCCTACCAGCCAAATCATCAACTTCAAAAGATACTCGTCTACCCGTTGATAATTTTTTCAAACAGTCCCAGTCTTTTGATTTCAAAACACCTTTGTGGAATTTAGTGTGTAGATCGTCGTCTATTTTCAGATCACATGTTTTTGGTTTTACCTGTGCTTCTGTACAAGTTTGATCCTTTCCCTGGCAAGTTTTGCCAATTTTCACTTTACTGGCTTTTTCTAGCTTACCACATTCTGACCTGTTTCTTCGCTGTGCACACTCAAAAGAAGAAATATTCGTCTCGGAGAACGACGTACTGGTTGCCGGCGATTTTGTTTCATCTGGAATGGTTTTACTAGTATTCGATGTGACACCAACTTCAGAAGTGAAACGCCCTTTGTGTCCATCACCTGGTGAAGTATTTTCCTTTACCGGTTTTCTTAACAAAGATAACGGATTTTTCGAGCCAGGTATATTCTTAGGGAATTCAAACCTTTTTTCTCCGGATTGTTCTTTTGCAACTTGCGACAGTTTCCCAATGCTTGTTGTGTCTGTGATGACAGGTAATAAAATAACCTTTTCTATATGCTTGGTCTTGCTAAGAGATCTTTCTTTCGTGTCACCACTTCGGTATTTTTCAAAACCAGTCAATCCCCTATCTTCTGATGGTTTCCTTTCCTTGTGAAGGTTCATTTCTCTTATGGCTTTCAGTGCTTTGATGCTGTGTTTGAAGGGATTGCATGACACGAGCTTCATCAGTGTCTGGTCGTCAACGATGTCGTTCCGGGAACGATTTGTACGGCTGGATGTGATGCTATTCGCCTTGCTACCTGTGGTTCTAGAAGCAGGTGAATTGACTTGTGTTGCTTTGCACCGGTTAATGTCTGGGAGACCAGCTGAGGGTTTTCCAGATGAACACATATGTCGTACCTCGCTCTGCATCTCCTGCTTTATATTTGTATCCGATATGCTTAAATTAGATGCGGCTGATGTTGAAGAACTTGGTAAGTTGTTGGCATTAGAGGTACCTTCAGTGCTCTGCGGGTTACCCGTTGTCTTTTCCGCTGTTTCATTTATTGTCCACTTTACACCTGCATTGTCTTTGGGACTTTTGATTCGTTGTCGTTTTTTCTCCAAAATGCATCTTTCCTTGCTATCTAAATGATTGGATCCGATAGGGATGGATTTAGGAGTATGACTTTGATAGTTGTCGAAGAGGTTAGGGAATAGATTATTGGCATTCTTTGGCTTGACTTCTTTGAAGCTAACATCGACTGATTTTACGCTTTCTGCTGCCTGAACTGCACCTACTTCCATTTTTATCTTAAAAAAAACAAGAAAACTTTTAGGCATAACTACGTAATGTTTCATTTAGATTTTTAATAATAATATTGCTATAGCTATTGTTCAAATATGTTCTTGTTATGAATATCATTGAATTGTTTATCACTTAACTAGAATGATGGATATATCGAACGTTCTCAATGTACATATGAAAAGTATGAGCAAAAAGAATCTATAGTTCTTATGTAGGCTTACCTTCACTGAATCTTCGGACGTTCTTATTACGGTCAAGTAGTTACAATGAGTCTCAAGGTAATCGATGCATTTCTCAAAAGATACAAGCAAGTCCCGGGTGGTGAGATGTCGCCAATGACCCCCTGATAAGAATAAAACAGGAGTGATGAATTGCGAGTTGTTTATAAAATCATCCATTTTGTAAGACAGTATTACATGTATACAGTTATTGACAGGGTATGAGGGTAATATATGATTTGTTTGACCTGAAGAAACAACCATTGCCTAAGGTCGAAGGCCGAGGACAACATTTCTGTCTGAAGGTCCAACAAATCTTATGTTGCCCAAATCACAGTTTGTATAATTGATCCATATCAAATGTATTCAAAACCTACCCCAGCCTCCGAGTTTGTTGAATTGCCATATAGTGATCTCTCTGGCCTCTTCCACAGAGCAGCAGTGAGTATAAGGGTTGTCGGACCTGACAATATGGTGGCCACAAAAGTCGACCAAATGCTTCCGCACATTTGGTACATTATTTCCTAATAAGTACAAGGGTATATAATGACTGGTAGTTCCAGATTGGTTTTTCTCTCCGACAAATGCAGGAATGACAAAAGCTTGTGATGATTGTACAGATTTGGATATCCTATCAACAAAAATTTTATGGAACTTTAAAACCGTAAATGCCCCTTCTTCTTTAACAGTTTGTGAACTCTTGCTCTTAGTTGCAGGAGAACAGCAGAAGTGATTGTCGTTCTTGGGAGATATGTGTCGCTTTAAAACTCTCTCCCACAAGACCTGATTGCAGTCAATCTTGTTGATTTGGACCAAGAGAGTACCAATGGCGACGTATCGGAATTGTCTCAGGAAAGCCACGTGGTCACGTGGTGAGCATGGATACATGTACTTTTCATACTTTGGGTAATTGACAGTTTTCTTCAATTCCTCTAGGACAATTTCGCAGTTTTTATCACAAGAGGGAAAGAGTATTTCCTTAATATCTGTCCACACTGCCATCTTCTGGTTCCGTGGATTGGATATGTACGGCATGCGCATTAGGTGTTGTTTGGTAAGCTCGCGTCTTTTGGCATCGTTATGGTTGTTATTGTTCCAGTCTACGCAAAACTCGTTCTCTTCCTCTGTGCCGAGCATCATGATTGAATTCATGGACTGACGACAAATTATGCTGGGATTTTGATTTCAAATTCTGCGAAAAAAGACGATATATAAATTTTTGGACCTTCAATGCTCTTAAGTGCTTTTTATTATTATTTTTTTTTTTGACTTGAAGGAAATTAACTTACATAATGGCGAACATGTTCAACTAATCGATTTCATCTTTTACTTAAAGTAAGTGCCACTTTTTAAAATATATACTGGTTGTCAAAGACAACAAAGTATAACAAACTTTTGAATAGAAATTGTCACCAAATGGGAAAATAAATACAAGTAAAGTATTCTATTTATTTATCCAATACTTGGATTGATTTCAAGTTTCATCATGACAATACCGGTACAATTCTTTGATAAATATTATTCTTGCTCATTTTAATTGTTCGTGCTTATTCTAGAATAAAGTCAAGTTAATAAGCATGTAAGAAGTTAAATTGAATTTCGAGGCCTATTTTCGGTAAATTTGCTTTGTGAATTAAATAAATTTAAATTTTTCAGGGGTGAGTCTGGATCCCCGACCCCCTAGATCCACACATTAATTTTCAGTCGACCTACCCATATCCCCACCCCCAACAGAAAGATATCACAACAAACGTTTTGTTTAAAATAATGCTTGCAATTTAAAACAAAAGATTCACATATGAAATTATAAAAAAAAAAGCAGACAGCAAGTACAGGGAGGGGAGACAAAGTGGGACAGGCACCCCCTTTTACTTAAAATGATTAAATTATAGATGTTAAATCCCCTTTGTGAGACTCTATTTATAAGCTATTGAAATCAAAAATACAGATTAAATAAAAAGGTTACAACCAACCCCCCACCGAAAAAAATATCTAAGTCCTACCCCCTTCCCTATACACGTAGTTTAATTTAACGCGGCCATGGGGTATCCTTTTTATCGTATTATACTTTAGTGCTTCAACATAGAGGAGTGTAATGAATACTGAATTATATATGATTTGATATAAACGAATATTTGAGGATTGTGGTATGAATAAAAATATGAACCTACCAGCCTCCCGAAAATCTTAACGGATACCAAACCTTATTCGACCATTTTAGGTAAATATACGTTATCTACAATGGATTCGATGTGACGACTAATATGTATATCAGTTTTTTCTGTAATTATAATTGAAATCATAAGATCATATTGATGTGTCATAAATCAGAAACAAAAGCAAAATGATATGCATGTATGAAAACCTTTTTCCCTCGTGAGAACAGTTAGAAAGTAATTTATATCGGTTTAATATCCATCTACAAGAAATATTTACATTTTTACATATTTACGAAAAATCTTGCAAAATTGAGGAACAATGATTTCTTAGTGTAACAATTATTAAATGCTGTGAATTATATTAATTTTCATTGATATCAAAAGCAAATGTATGGACTGAAAACACCTTTAAAATAGCTTAAGAAAGTTAGACAATAACAAAAGGGGAAGATGAGTTGATTTAAAAACTACTTTAAAACACCAAAGCCCTACATCTGTGGGGCACTAGTGGTAGGCCAAAACATATTACATTTTAGTCACTGACACTTTTTTCTGGTGTGGAATTTTTTTTTCATGCAAGGATTAGCGTTGGGATAACGTGAACGTAATACCAAATTGACGCATACATTGTGACGTCATAGACCACTCGTTATTACGTCGACGGACGAAAACTAAATCAACTGTCACTTTTATTATGATATTATAAAATCATCAACACACATTGAAGACTTTCTTCATCATATTTCATCATATACTGACTTAACAATTATCAAGTACTTTATGAACTAAAACTGCGATGCTTTGTCCCATGAGAAAGGTAAACATGATACAACGGACATACTTTGACAAGTAGATTATTTGTGTTATCAAAAATGCATGTCGTAGTTTTTAAAAAGAAAAATGCATGTCAGCTTAATTTTTAAATTAGTTCCGAGCCTAGCAGCTTACATGAAATATGAAAACACACACCCTTTTTTACCACAAAAATTCAAACAGGTACTTACCCACAAAACTTGAACACAGCAACATACGTTGGCCCGGTGTCACGAGACTGCATTCAAGACATTTTTATTTCGCGCCTTTTCATCAAATTATCAAACGAAGATGCATTCATTTTATTCAGATTTTTTTTTTCGTGAAAAAGAAAACTGCAGTTAACTTGGTATTTCTCGTGTAAATATTTACATTTATGTGTGCGTTGTTTCAAGGTCTGTAATATGAATGAAATAGAATGTTTATAATAAAAAAAAAGGATACATATTAATCAATTTTGATAATTATCTAATTATCTGAATCAATATGTTGTATGTCCAGAACTATTGGGTTTTTGTGTTTCAGTAACTTTTGTTCAGGGATATAAAATAATGATTGACAAAAGAAGTGGTGGCGGTGGTTGGGGGGGGGGGGGGGGGGGGGTCGACCATGAAATGCGATTCGTCTATGTCTCTTAAATAATAATTGTAATTTTAAAAAAAAATTTACGTGTAATAGACACTTTATAAATATATATTTTTAGATAATAGATTGTTCTCAATTTTACATCAATTTCATTATCAAGTTTTTTTCAACTGTTAAATACTGGTACTTCTTCTCAATAAAGCCGTGACTTCTGGGGGCTTTCAATCTTTTTTTTTTAAGAAAAATAAAATCAGAATTTATTCTTGAATATCTACCTGATTCTTTTTGACATGTTTTGATATATCAATAAATTCATATTTAAAATAACAAGAGCTGTTTAAATTCTCATCCAAGTACTTTAAAAAGAGATACTTCAAAATCTATTGAATAAATTCATTCTCTGATTATCTAAATTTTAATAACCAAAAATGAAATAATCGAAAACGAAGACTTCTAAACAAAAAGATTAAAAATCGCTTGTAATTTGTCTGAGAGGTGGAAGAGATTTTTTTGTTAGTTGGTTTAGTGTCAAAACAGCAGAGATCCTGTCGTCGTTTATGCAAAGTAAAACTTCCAGTCTATATATACATTAGATAGACAGTCTATATATGATATCGTTGCGAAACAGAAACCAAACAAAATTTTAATATCATGTTTATTTATGTAAGAAAAACATGTAGCTTTTACATACAATATTTTTATGCGCTATAGCACATCAACCTGTTATAGATGCATCCATGAAATTCATACTAAACTAGAGTCGAACCCGTTGCAAAGCAGTGTTGCAGCATCGTGTCGAAAAATTAGATGTTAGATCCGCTCGCTTGCTCGCTAGATATATCACATTTAATTTTGATTAGATTGCCCGGCTTGGCGCCTCTTCGGAACAGCCTCGGCATGTGCTTGTAATTGTGGTACTACATAATGTGACCCATCTCGTGGTGGACCGCCAGTAACTGCTCCTCAGTGATATACGCAAATTGCTTTATTCTGAAGTTTTCAGTTTCAAAATCTAAGTTTTGATTTAGAAATATAACTTTCGCTCCTTCAAAACTTTATCTCAAATACATGTAATAGTAGCACAGGCCCAAACATTATCAATCACATTTGTTGGCTTATTAAAACTAAATTACTTTTCATTGATGTAAGAACACTTTCCAGCTTTTGATGAAGAGCTAACTTTAATAAGATAATATCAAAATATTAATAAATTATAATTCATCAGTACTTCCAGTACATTTACATGTATTTGATAGATTGAAATACTTTCAACACTTTGATTTATGTTATAAAATGTATGCTGACCTGAAATCGTTTTCATCTTTGAAGTTTCAGGCGGACGCGTTACAGACGACGTCGATTCGTTCGGCCGGTTTGACAAGCATGGAGTTTTGCCAGAATGCGTCCGTCATCTTTTTCCATTCCAATGGACATAAAGAAATCTTTCACCACGCGGTACAAGTGGGTTACACTGTAATTCTGGATTAATATAAAATATTTCTGTAGTTGTTACAGTTCAATTCATATTTTCTAAAGTCTGGACTTTTAGAATAATTAATCTTTTATGTGACTTCAGTTAGAACAAAAATGATGCATTTATTTGACCGAGTTTAGTAGACTGGTATTCTTTTTGTAATGAACAGACCACAGGTGCTTGAGGACCTTTAAAGGAATTTCTATTAAAAAAGTCAACTACCCCGTGGGTTTAAATTGGGCGTTGGGGGGTTGGACTGGGTCCTGTCCTCAAGCACCTGTGTGAACAGACAGTAAGTTTCAAACCAATTATCATTTGAGGATCCTAGTAACACTTGGTCAACCACGTATATCATGTGGCATTGCAATGCAATCTAGCATTGTCAAGTCAAAGTCAAAATGAAAAATTAAGAATATAATTATGTGTATATACAAGCATACAGTGTTACACTGTGCCTGTACATAAATTCAAAAAGTTAAGCTTTTTTAAGGTAGCTCGCTACATCAAGGCATACAGCGTAAGACACAGCGTCATAGAAGGCTACGATTTGTTAAATTGTTTGAATCAATCAAATTGGTTAAATATCATCATAGCTCAGTGGTTAAAGTATCGGGTTTATAAACCGTAAATCACGGGTTCGAATACTAATTACAGGTATTACTCTGGTCGGATATTTACAAACTCACTTCATGTAAGTACTCCTTTAAACGAACTACAAAATAATACCACTCATTTTATACCAAAAGACTCGAAATTTTAAAGATAGAAATGAAATATACATCCCAGACCTTTTCTTTTACGGGCCGGACCTTTTTAGCGAGAAGACGGACCTTAAATGTTAACATTAAAGGTCCGCCCCGGACTATTTCACGACACCGGTCAACATAGAATTTGTTAGACCGGTTGAATTAACATTCGTTTTATTGGACTTTTTGTTTGTTAGAATTATAAAAAAAAATATTCATAATGGTATAACGAACATTTATATTACCACGTATCGTATAATCGTTATATGTAAATTCCTATAATTTTAAACTTTGTTCTCATAAAGTGTAGTGGGCAGTTTGTTGAAATAATTCTATATGTAGAAAGAAAAATAAAGAAAAAGGGGGATGCCTGAATTGTTCAAAATAAAGGTCGTCTGCGCATGTTCTGTAGCTGCACTCCCTTCGCGTGGAGAATGGGCGTTTTCGAAGTGAACCACTAGATGACAGAATCTGCACCTATTGCAAAAAAAAAATAAATATGGACGAAACTGAAAATGAACAGCACTTTCTTGGACAATGTCCAATATATAACGACTTACGCAGCATTTTACTTTTAGATACTACTTTCGGCACTGTAAATGTTAATGATAATTTGATTTATTTAAAATACTTCTTTGTAACTATCCCCGACAATTAGCTCAATTCATATTTAAAGCTTTTAGAATAAGACAAACCAAAATTTCCCGTTTCCTTTTTTTACATGTGTTAATATTTAATTAGTGATATATAGGTCTGATGGGCCGGATGTGACAATATGTTGTATCATACATGCAATATGTACATGTGTATGCTATACATGTATGTCCTTTGAAACATATATCACTTTAATAAATAATTTACATACTTGCTGTAAGGAATGCCATATAAAGATGAAATCTGCATTGAAACTTTTCTTTAAAAAAAAATGGATTGTTGTTAATCAAAATTTCAACGTCCAAAGAAAATTCCGAGGGAACTTCCTTTTCAGTTTCTCTTAACTGCAATATTGTAGCCCTTTCCGATTTTTTTTCTGACGTTTTCTATCTCTAGTGCTATTATTCCATAAGACCACCGTAATGGTGCAAAATTATTTTTTTTAAATCCGGCTGACTTTGGTCTAAATCTTATGTTAGATTTCCTTTAGAAAAAAAAAATGATTTTAAATGATGATAAACAAACTAACCATATATTGATTAAAACCATATAAAAAACACCAACTTGTTAACTAGTCTTCTTTTCATGGACTATAAACTGTAGTTCATTTTAAGAATTTATTCATGAATAAAATTCATGAACCACCTTTTTGAACCTGTCATGAGCCAGTCATGAATATATTAGGAAACTTCATGAACGGTTCATTAAAGTTCCTAAAATTATGAATTTCATCTCGCAGGGGGAACAAAAAAGTATTCTGCTGGGTGACACTTACTATGCTTGGTACCTGATTCTCCTAAAGCTATATCTCATGAGGCCCACAAACTGCAGCCAAGGAGAAATTTAACCAAACATGCATACCAAGACCAGAAGTGAAATTGAGAGGTTCTTTTTCGCATAAGGTGTGATTCTCTTTCTTTCTTTTTTTTCACTGAAGGTTGGGTATTTTCAGTTGTAGTGACAATTTGTCAATTATCACAGTATTTCACAAACAATATATGCTTTAAGACTAAATATTTTAATATATACCTGAAAAGTTCAAGGGAAGTATTATTACATTTACTGTAATCTCAGTCAAAAAATCTGATTAGTCTCCATTACTGAATTAAAGATGTCCATTTTTAAGTTTAATGTCACCTGGATATAAACTGCTAAGCTTATTCCAAAATCATCATGTTTACATGTACATGTATATGCTTGTAACTCATATTAGACTCATATGCATACAACAGGGTACATATACATAAATCAGTACATGTTTTCTGATTATGTCCATTTTTAACAAAATTTGTAGTCGGAACTGTTAAATATTTGAAGTGAATGTGAAGTTCAGTTACAAAATATGACTATACTTGTCTTTATTTAACATTTGTTGTCTTTTTTTTAATACACATTCCATCCTTTTTAATTCACAGATTTGCATGATACATGATACAGTAATTGCCTACACTGTTCATTTGTAAAAGACTTGGAGAGACTCAGAGAAAGATGAGTACATGTATTTGATGACCATGCACCAAGAGAAGGAGAACAATCATTATGACATTGAATATGATGTATACCAGTACATCCTAATAAGCTTACATTATAATACACATTAAACAAAAAAAATGACATTTTTTGTTCTCTCTCTCTCTCTCTCTCTCTCTCTCTCTCTCTCTCTCTCTCTCTCTCTCTCTCTCTCTGTAAAACAGTATTTTGATTATTTTATGTTTGTACATTAATAAAAGTTGAGATTTTCATCCAAAATGTGAAATAAATAAACTACAATATACACAAAATGTTACATATAGATACTCGATTTTTGTTTATCACAGTTTTTATTTGTAAATTATGGAAAGCCGTAGGGTACCCCTACATAATTATTATATTTTTCCTATATAATTGACAATATAATATTGTTGTGTTTTTAATGATAAATTTGAGTCTTTAATTACCCATGTTGTAATTTTATTTGATAAAATGAAATATATCGGAAAGGACACTAGTAAGCCTCGGATAAAATCCTTCTGTTTTTTTAAAGGCATATTTTTCTTTCAAAAAGTTTACATGGAGACAAATGCAGTTATCATTGAATACAAAATGTCAAAAAATCCAAGTTTTTAGCTCCTTTCAGTCCAAAAGTTAAATTTTAGATGTATTTACATGGTTGAAAAATCACCCACTCCTTCCAATTGTCTCAATTTGCAATGCATGTAGGTGAGGTAAATGTATATTTTGCATGAAAACGTCTGCTATAATAATTACTTTTGAAATGAACAAGAAACAACATATTTGTACCTTTGTATTGTATTTATGCATCAAATATGTAGAAAAACATGTAAAATTTGAACATTTTTCGTGGATTTCTAATCTGTCTCCAGCTACCCAGTTGTGTTTGAATTCTATTTTAATCAAAGGCAGGCATCACACTGTAGGTTTTTATTTTTTTATCATGGTTGAAAAGGGAGTAGAAACCAGAATAAATAAGATATTCATTAAATGTGATTGTTAAGCTTACTCTTTTATGGAAACAAGAAATCACATGCAGGACGGCATGTATATTTGTCACTAAAAATCATTCAATTTCTCAAAATAGGTCAATTTTAGTGTCATTGAAAATTGTTTTATATATGTATAAGAATTGACTCTGGGAAATTGCTACAAGTTTCATAATATTATGTGAAAGATTTCAAACCACTGTTTTTCATGAAAATACATAAGAGGAGGGTATACATGCAAGGGTATTTCTAAGTGATTTGGTACTTTTATGATGATATTTATGATGATAATATCACGTAGAACCATGCAGTGTTCACTAAGAATGAGGTTTCTTGTTAAAAGAGTTTGAACAATAATTGACCTCTAAAAGATTAAGTAAAGATGTTTTGCTGAAGGAGAGCCCTATGAATATGTGTTAAATAGAGGAAAGTGGAAATGGTGGGTTCACTTAAATGGCGATATTTTTCTTAAACCTCAGTGGAATTGACAATATGGGGTACGTATACATTTTCTCAGAATTGCACAGGCGTTTTTATGCTAAAATAAAATGTCTTTTCATAGAATGTTAGTGTACGAATCGTAAACTATAGTTTACAGTTGATAAACCTAGTTTGTAAACCCTGCACCAGGGTGGTCAGTAGTAATGCAAATGACACAAAGAGGGCAGTACTCTGGTAAATCATCTATACTCTTACTATGATTGGTATGAATCCAAGTGACTTGTCTTGCGTGTTCTCAACACTTCTATTTGTATGGAGGGAGGCCAGACGTAACGTTGGCAACAATGGTTGGTCAAAAGTCAGGACAGGAGTTCTTCTATGGTAACCATAGAAGAACTCCTGTCCTGACTTTTGACCAACCATTGTTTTGGAAAACAATAACAATCATTTGGAATGAGCTAGATAACAGATGGTAATACAGAAATGAAATTAGTTTTCTAAGTTGTGTAGGACACATTCTGGAGTGATGTGGAATTCAAGAAATATTAGAAATAATTTACGCCACAAACACAGTGTCTCATATGCTGAGTGAAGAATCCATTGAAAGGACTATAAGGGGTCATTTGCTAGTTGACACTGCATTGCACTGTCAACTTGGATCACAGCTTTTAGGTATTAACCTCCCATCTTCCTCCGAGGAAAATAATTTAGGAGACCAAACATCCCTGGATATTGAGAACAATACTATTATCGAGGAAGCATCCAAATTGTATACAGTCAGTTGTTAGATAAAACTTTATCTGCAGAGGCAGTCCTTATCATCGTGTATTAAAACAACTGCAGATTTCCTTCAAAGATTTTTTAGAACAGAAAAAGGAAAGTCGCCCAGCTAGACTGTGGATACAGTATTGTGATATAAATGATAAAAATGACATAAATGATATAAATCTTATGATCCTTTATCAGAGGAGTGGTGACTGGTGACTCGGATTTACTTTTACGGGCACTTCGGGATATGTTACTGTCATGTTGTAAATTTTGAATTTACCGGGTGGCAGGAAATACAAAGTTTACAACATGACAACTTGTAAATTTTATATTTACTGCCACCCGGTAAATTCAAAATTTACAACATGACATTACCATACTGGGCCGGAGCAGGACGCGATCTCTACACTAAATCCGGGTATGTCTACCTAATGAAGATGCAGACTCTTGATATTGAGCTAGAGACGGAGCATAAGTTAATATAAGACGACATCAGGGAATCCAAAGATTGTATTAGCATGACTTCCAAAACACGTAACTGAGAAATGGAACCGAACAAAGTTCATCAGGAGGTGACCTCAAGCGGGGTTTCTTCAGATCCCCGTGTAGTGACAATAGAAAAACAAGTTGCGGATCAAGGATCTGATTTTAATCAGATTGCGTTACATGTACAAATAATCAAACACAACCAATTTTCTTTTAATCTGCAATACTAGTATATAGAATACACGTACAGGTTAAATAAGAAATGAATTGTAATCTATCTCGGTGATAGCTCCATATATTACATGTTATTTATAAAGAACAGTACTATGAACTCTGAACTGTAGAACTGTGGAACACTTGACCAGGGGTTCACCCCCCCCCCCCCCCCCATCCCATTATAGACTCAAGGGAGTCTAAATATTTTACATTTGTAACTTATGGTAATAACTATTATATACTGATGGGTTGTATTGCCCAAAGTTGTTCCTTCTGAATATATAGATTATTACATGGCAATTTTTATATCGCATCCTATAGGTCGCTGTATATCAGACCAAGAGCCTAAGGCTCGAGGGCTGTTATGATTAAACGTCCAACATACCTAAACCCATTAGTTAACCATGTTATGATTTTTATATCATATACCTATAGAAAATATTAAAGAAACAATAAAAACATCATGTGATGATTGATTATTGTTAACAAATCGCCCCGTGTCTATATATTCCATCTCTAATAAATTTCTCTGAAAATTTTGCGCCAGCTGTTTTTATACCAAATAAACACATTCATAAGCAATAGAAAACATTCTAGTGTCTACTGATCGTTAAATTTTACCGACCAGATAAATGAAGCAACATTCATAGTAACTACTTGAAAAATATTGGCGATGACAGTGTTGTATAAAGCAGTTTTCCCCCATAGTAGCTTCCCCCCCCCCCCCCCCCCCCCCCGGAAAACCTGCTATATAGTAGCCTTTCCCCCCGGGGGAAAAGCTACTATATAGTAGCTTTTCCCCCATAGTAGGGTTTCTCCCTCATGTTTTGGTTCAGATTTTATTCAGATTTTATAAAAAATATTTATGGAAACCCAGTAAGGATTAAAATCAATGTTTCTACACTCCCAGGTTGCATATATCTGCATTCATCTGTGCAGGTTACGTTTCATTTTGCCGATTTATTATTTTTTATAGACAATGCTGAAAATTGAACATATGTGTAATGGAATTATATATAGAACTTAATTTAGGTAATTAATTGAAAAATTACTTGGTTTTACAAGATATACACTTATAAGCATAACTCTGTGTTCTGAATTTGTAAGTGAGAAATGTTTTGAGAATTTTTTAATAAATCTATCAGTCCGTCTGTCTGTTTGTGCAAATTTTGTTCAGGTTAAACCTCTGTTTTAGAGAATTTTTGGAAGAACTGAAGGATCGCTCATGGAGTAATAGTGTGTTTAGACCTTACCCAATTTTCATCGAGGCAAAGTAACTAATATCATTCAAAAGTATACATGATATTTTTGTATAAGTGTTCTCGTTATGTCACAAATAAGATATTTTTTTCATATGCCCTGAAAATTGCATAATCACACCGGAAATAGTTATATCGCCCCCAGAAACAGTTAGATTCCACAGAATATAGTTATATTGCCCTCCCGAAATTGTTATATCACACTCGCGTGCATCATTTCTGTATATTAATTAAGTCGGGTTCGAAATTTAAGTAAACGTAAACGTTTAAGGAGTCTCGGGGGAGAATATTTCAAACATACGATTTCCTTTAATTTTTTTTCCAGTGAAAGGTCAACTTATGAGTAAACTATGTGCAAAATATAAAGTAAATTGACCGGATAGTTTATATGTTTACCGCGCTCAAATTTTGGTCGTATGTCCGAATCATCCCCGACATTTTATATAGGATTATATAGGAAAAAGGGGTTATCATATTAGAATTAATATGTAAAAAATTTCAAACATACGATTTTCTTTTAATTTTCAGCGATGGAAGGATAGCGTGTAAGTAAACCTTTTGCCAAATTAAAACGAAATTGACCGGATACTTTTTTTGCTATCTGTCCTCATAGTTTGGTCCTATAAACGTGTCTTGCCAGGCATTTTACATATAAAATTGTATAAAATAAAAGGATGTTTACGAATCAAATGTAATTTAATTTGTAATAGATAAACAAATAATTTTCCACTCACACAGAACATGAAATGATCGCGCATATTTTTTTTTATTTTGCAAATTATATTTCCAATTTTTATTATTGACGCTGCAATAAAAAATGCACGACGTTTATTTTTGTCAATTGTTACGTCAAAGTATCAACTGACGTCATCGTAAGACGTTGACTCTGACGTGGATAACGTCGATTTTGAAGAAGCGGCGAAATGATTCAAATACCTCTGCTATTATTATTATCATTATTCTAAGGATTCCAATACAGCGTCCGTAATGACTATAGATGTAAAGTGTACGCTGTATAGATGTAGCTGCGCCCCAATAAAGCGTCCGTAATGACTATAGATGTAAAGTGTACGCTGCATAGATGTAGCTGCGTCCCAATAAAGCATCTTAATAACTTTACATAAAATGAGTACAGTGCCTACAGCTGCATGCGTCCAATTAGAGCTTACGTAATATTTTTGTTAATTTCCTTGATTTTTAAGATCTAAATTTTTTGCAATTTTATATCAACAGAACTACATCATTTAAAAAAACACATTCACTCATATATTCCTTTTTTTTAAATGGTTGAAAATTACGTTTAATTCAGTCTTTTCTTTTTGAATTTACGATCAAAAATTTAAAAAATGTACGCGGGTAAATTAATTAATCTTCAAAATATTTAATCAATGCATAAATGACTAATGATATAATAAATAATTAGATAAATAAATCAATAGATTTATATTCATAAAAACAAAAATGAATAACCAACAAAAGCGCACTTGATATACGGCTTTTTTTTACTTGCCAATTGATTAGAAGAACAAGCTTATATTTCAAAAAATAAGTCAGCTCATCACAAAAAATGTGTTAATTTTTTTAATTTTCAGTTACCCTTGTTTCATTGATTGAAGAAATAATATGGTAAACAAGTAAATCTTTATTGCAAAAATATGAAATAAATAGTATGGTAAGATTTTTAGGTAAATGAATCGTATGTCTTGTTTTATATGGCATTGTTTTCAAAATTAGCACGCAGTGAATGATAATGTATACATAACTTAGTTTAGGCTCCATTTCACATTTTCCGAAGTAACCAGCAAAGTTACCGACTTTGTTCTGGTTGTGAAGCCATTTCATATTTAAAAAAAAATGTTTACATCATAAAATATTAGTTTTATTCATTGTCCAATTTTATACCTATCTTTGAAAGGGGAAAAAGAGTGAAGTCGTGTAATAAAAGCTCCGAATGATTTATTCAAGTAATCTGTTTGAGTACATGAACACGCGGAAATTGCATAAACAATTTCTATTCCTTTACCTTCTGGAGAAACCGTATCTGATATATTGATATTTATTAAAAGAAACTTCCTGATAATATTATTACCAGTTAAATATTGCTAGAAAATATGTACAGATAAGAAGAAGATATCAAATACTCCAGGGTACGAGTTCTCTAAGAGAACACGTACCCTATTATATGCTTGCGAGTTCTCCATGGTACGACTTCTCTAGCATTCTAGTTTTTGGATTTCCAGAATTCACTCTACCGACCTAAAGTTCAAACAAAGTGCTTTTAACCATTTAAAGCTATTAAGTCTTTTTGTCCCGGAAATAGAGAAACACTTTTTTCCCCAGTCATAACCAGACGCTCGGCCGTCTCCGTAAATCTCCGACGAGCTCTCTTTGCTCGTCGGAGATTTACGGAGATTTACGGAGACAGCCGAACGTCTGGTTGAACGTGTGCTGTACATTCAGCGTCATATTTGTTGCCACCCCTTAAAGGCCGTCCATGTCAATCACACGGGCTCTTTTGTTTCCTACACTGCATGACAACATATAATTTGCAACTAGGCCCGTTGGATTTGAAGAAAAGGCTTATTTTCTTGGGCTTTAATATAAGCATCTTGAAAGAGTGTCTGTATGCCAAGTCATCACACTTTGCCGTGAACTTTTATAAGACCGCCTTGAAATATTGACCCGTAGTTAAATTAGGGAAATTCCTTAAAACTTGGGATTAATGACATCAGTTCGAATATTTTAATGTGGAACTTTATGTGGTAAGTAATAAATTTCCCCATATTTCTCGACAATAAATTTGTCTCCAGAATGATATTTTGCTGGATTTAAAAATAAATCGTACTGTGTGATGTCAAAATTAAAACGAAAATAAATATACATGTCAAAGGGTTGATATTGGGATAGTACACTGTTCGTTCCTTTTCATTCATTAACAATCCTATCGTTAAAGTATAAGAAAAAATTAGTAAATATAAAATTATCTTAGCATGTTTTCATTGCAAATAACTGTGAAAGATATTCTTGAAATACAGCAGCAAAGGTGATCGCCATTTTTCAAAATGGTCAACGTCAAATGGAATCCCAAAATGTTCATTACAATAAACAATTATATTTAGACTATCCTTTGATCTAATTAATGTTTTTATTAGTTGTTTTTTTTTTAATAATTTGCAAAAAATCTAATATATGTGTTGGAATGATCGGTGTATGACAGCGCCTTTGTTCTTGTGAGGTTGTAGAGAACGATTTCGTTTTGAATCCAATGATTTCAGTGATATCGGTATCTGAAGGATATCGTCCGGTCAGATTTGAATTTACATTCACTTCCTAATTGTATATATCGCGTCCGCATGCTAATTGTCTGTGAAAAGAAGCTTGCAACCATTCAGAATGGTCAAGGTTAAAATTGTGCTTCTGTGCAGTTAAAACAGAGGTCACCATAAGAAAACAGAAGTCTCATAAAACACAATCTCCCAAGCTCTTTGCAGGAAGACACATGCACAGGTTACTGTCTCTTAAACAAACATATACACGATTAACATTTAAATTAAAGTTACAATCATAAAATTTTGTTCCATAACCAACTGTGCAGATCTTTCGACTAGTTACCATTATAACCTGTTTATAATACACCAAATGATCGACAGATGAAATTTGTTTACAATGATTAACATTGCACGTAAACCCTCTCTAAACTATATAGCAAATTGACCTTCATGTAGTTGTTCTACGGGATAGTTGCTCTGTAAAACTTACTTAAAGGGCTCGATGGTTGTGGCCATTTTTAAATCTCCTTAAGAAGATGATCTCTATATAAAGATATAGAAAACTGTCAAAATTTAAAGCTAAAATATTTTGGTTTTTTCTTTACTAAATGATAGTTTTTGACCAATGACGTCATCTCTAAATTTCTTATATAGATCTGCAGGCATGTTCACGAAGCTATCTTAGGACTGTGGTGCTTTCTAAGTACGTCTTAGGATACATCTTAGTATTAGGTGTGTTTCTCTCGAAGCTGTCCTAAATTTAAGAACCGCCATAACTTTGTCCTAACTTTAGGACATCACAAACCTTGTCCTAAGACCATCCTAAGGCTGTAAAATCACGTTTTTGAGGATATTGTGACTGTTGTGATGCTTTTGGATAAGACCGGTAGAATAAAGTAATATTTTCTACAGTTTCAGCATTTCCGACATACCTCTAATTCCTAATCCGGGAGGGGGCAGAGTCATTTATTCTATCATGTACGTTTATTTTGACATAATTATGTAGAGAGAGACCCTGAACTCTCCCACCCACCCCTTCTCCGTTGCTACATGTTAATATCTACACTCAGTAAGTTACATTCATTGTTTTGATTACTAGGATTGATCAAAAAATTATTCAAATGTCCTTGGCTAAAGAGTAAATCTACATCGGTTTTTATGAGCCATGCATGGTCATTCTTAATTTTTATCACTTCATTCTATCTAAATAATCTTTTAAAAAATTCGTAATTGTTGAATTAACTGTATTTCTGTATTTTAGAGATTGATTATAACTTATTTAACCTGTACGTGTATTCTATATATTGCATATTAAAGGAAAATTGACTTTGTACATGTAACATTAAATTCTATGAAAAGCGTGTGCTTATATATTTACTTGAATGTCAAGAGTATCAAATGTTAATTTACACTCAAAGAATGTACATGTGTTGTTTAAATAATTATTTTAATTTACACTCAAAGAATGCACATGTGTTGTTTAAATAATTATTTTAATTCAAAAATTGTCCTGATACATATTTTCTTTACACAAAGTAGCATTGGATATCTGGTTTTTTGTTGTTGTTTCCACTAAATTTGTTATTGGTCACTGATTTATATATTTAAGTAAATGTATATTTTTAAAAATGTATACAAATTAAAATTACTGGTTTTAGGCATTGTTACCGACATATATAATTTTCTCTGACAAAATGTTTAATGATTTATCCCTGCACAAGTCTCTCAAATTCTATCTGTAGGAATTGATGTGAAAAATAAGAATGATTTTAGTAAGTTAGGATATCCTAACGTAAGATGTTCCTAAGTTACCGTCGAGCTACATCTTAAGACGTGTCCTAAGTTGATCTTAAGATGTTCCTAACTTTTTGCCTAAGTCATATCTTAGGAACACACTTAGGTCATATCTTAGGAAAGTTTCGTGAACATGCCTGCTGATGGATAATTTTGTTACCATCCATCCTCCTCCATATGTTTTGAATAAAATAAATCATATATAATTCCGTATTATAACCGACAAATTTCAATGATATTTCTGATATATTCTGATATTTATGATAAATTTAAACAAAGGAAACTAATATTTTCATGGTATTACTAAAAGGGGTTTAATGAAACAATACAAAAACTATAAGGTACATTGCCTTATAGCACAATATCTACATTTTTCAGGGTCTTTGTCTGTGATAACACTACGAATCAATTTTGTAATGTATAGTCCAATTCCATCAATTACTATTTTAAGATTTAGTTTCACAGTTGCTGAAAATTATATAAATGTAAGTAAAAAGGAACCATTATAATAACACCTCTCAGAGAAGCGTCTGTGGGACTAGATGTAATCAGCTTCCGTGTTCTTTGTCGTTGGCCCTAGTACAATACTATAGAGGTCACGAAAATAGTCCCTAAAACTGTACGAACTCCATTCTATTTCTAATTGCTTAAGATATCTCGCTCCTGAATTTCGTTGTATCCAGAATTTTCAAAAAGTATATTATTGAGGTCTATAAAAAAGAAAAAACATATAAAATACAAAGAAAAAGGTGGGTCACTGTTAATCCCTCAGAGTTTGGGCGCATTTAATTTGACCTTTTTGGCGTATTGATATTTGTTGCCAGTATTTATAACAAAGCAGAATGATAACATCAAATATTGTTTTAAATTATACACAATGATAAGATTGAATATTGTGACATATTCCCGATATTAACTTACATGTTTATGAATTTTACCTTAATTTTATATATGAATGTTGTTTAATACTAATTAAAAATCTTTGTGTGCTCAATTAATAAATTGAGATAATTGAGAAATTTAAAGTAATTCCCGGGTATCTCTACGTCATAAATAGTTATAAATGTCAAAACCGATATTGATACGGAATATTGTTCCGGATTGACATGTTTCGGTTCGAATTTTACGCTGCAAGCTTAATATCCGGTGGTGCCAAATAATGGCGCGACATAACGGAAAGTTTTGCAAACTTACAAAGGCAGAGCGACTGAAAAGTTTAACGAAGGCTAGAGAAGCAAGGTGGAAAGAAAATCAAAGTTCTCAGCCAAGTTGTAGTGCCCCCATATCGGATATTCCATTACCTTACGTCGACCATACCTACAACCAGTTGGATATTCAACCTGTCGTAAGTCAGCAAGAAGAAGTTAAAAGTGAAGACGTTGACGAACTTGGGTGGCGTTGTGGACGCCGAATTGTAGAGCTAGGTAAGAATCTCTAAACAATATGAAAAGGGTGACATAGCACATACAGGATATGTTTTTGAAATAAAGGAAATTCTCGAATCTAACAATTCTCCGCATGTGTACTGATTAACCAGAAGTTACTGATCCGTGAGCATATGCCTATATACATAAGGGAATTTATTATTGAAATAGAAAAATTTGTATTTGCAATGTAGGAGTCCTTGCTGATGGGCTGAAAGCGTGCCAGTTATGTGGCCACCCTCTCCATCTGACAGATTGTGTAGGGGAAAAGAAGTTTGGGCTGGCTCACATTTTGATGGTCAAATGTCAGTATGTAGAATGTGGGCTTGTGAATGATGTACCCACAGGTAGCCGGCATAAAACAACCAACTGTGCAAGCGCATGGGATGTAAACACAAAACTAGCTGCAGGTAAGAATTCTTTAAATAATAAATTGGTTCAAGTATAATGAATTGTACAAATTTTTCATAGCATTGTTGAGCAAAAAATATTAAACCATATTAATTATTAATATTTTTTGGGGGGTACAGGTATGATAAATGGAGGATTTGGGGAGTCCCATGTTAATGGGTTTCTATCATCTCTTAACATTCCAACTATTACCCAGTCCACTTTGAAAAGCCGAGAAAGAGAAATAACACCTCACCTCCATAAGATGGCTGAGGACAGTTGCAATAAACATCTTAGAGAAGAAATCAGCATGTAAGTAGTCTATCACTTCCATGTAGATATAATTGTGTGGTGTGTGTGCATATTATATATATATATACTTGCTCATTAAAAAGGTGGTTAAGCACTATTGAAATGACATAACCAGTTCCATAGTTTACTATTTTGATGATTTTAATTTTAGGAGTGATGGCAACCTCACAGCTGGATTTGATGGGGCCTGGCAAAAAAGGGGAACAGGTCGTGCATACAACAGTCTAACTGGTTAGCTCCTCTTTACATCAAAACCCTATTAAAGCGCTTGTTTAAATAAACAGGAAAAGAAAATGTCTGATTTATTTTGACAGGGCATGCATCCCTTATTGGTAACAAAACCAAGAAGTGTATTGGAATTTCGGTTATGGGGAAACGCTGTAGAATATGTGAACATGCAGAAAAGAAAGGTGTTCCTCCAAGGAATCATAACTGTTGTCGCAACTGGTCTGGGTCGGCCAAATCAATGGAGCCAGCAATGGCATGCGAGATGCTCCAGGGCATCAAAGACCAAGGGAACAGGGTAAATTTAATTATATAAGCAGATTTTTAGCCAAGTTTAAGCATGACAATTTTATTTTACGTAGGTAAGTGCAAGTTTAGCTAGTAAGAACATGTAATATTATTAAACAAAGTCGGTTAAAGAATAAACAATTTTTTAAATGAATTTTATCATTAAAAGATTTTTAGAATATTATTAAATTATTCAGGCATATCGTTAGTTTTGAATTTCAAAGAAATGTATTTTTTGAATTTGTGTTTACTTGTAGGTGCAGACTTTGGTTATGGACAATGATTCGACGACCATAGCTAGGGTAAAGGCAACCGTTGACCCAGCGATAACAAAGAAGTCGGATAGCAACCATACACGCAAAGGGTTCACAGGCAGCCTTGTAGAACTTGGCAACACCTACAAAGTCTTGAAAAATAACAGAGTACGTTCACACATTGAACGCTGTTTCATGTACTGTGTGAAACAGAATTCAGGCAACTCTACAAAGCTTGCTGATGACTTAAATAAAATAGTCCCCCATTTATACGGTAAGTGTAAATATAAATTACTAGTACCATAAGCAGTACATGATTTATATAAAAAACAAATCAAAGAATATTTTAATACAATGTATATGTAAAATTGTGTATGTTTAAGGTGAGCACAGTGAATGTGGTACATGGTGTAAGAGTGACAAGACCAACTATAAGCCGAAGAATCTACCATATGGGAAGCCGCTCTCTGATCAGTCACTGCGAGTAGCTTTGGAAAGTCTGATGAACAAGTACACCCAGAAAGCTGATGAACTTGTAGATTTAGGATCAACCCAGAACAATGAAAATTTCAACCATATGGTTGCCTCTAAAGCGCCAAAACGTTTGTAAGTACTTAAGGTATTATTGTATTGAGAAAAATTTAATTGGAAATATATAATTTGGGAAGTTTTGTGTTATCTTTAAATTTTGTAATAAATGATGACAGATTTTATGGAGGTTCTGAGAGTCTTAAAACAAGGGTCTTTGCAACGGTTTGTCAAAAGAATGAGGGCTACAGTTATGTCTCAGAGGTAGAATAGATTGTTTGGAAACATTTTCCAGTTGTGTTTTTTGTTATTTTTAGTTATTCAGTTTTAAAATATGTTGTTTCTCTTTTGGTAAGAATTGTTTAATTTTGTATTTTTTTTTAGTTTTTGTTCTTTTTGTTTTTCATTTTTTACAGGTTAACTAATCAGACAGAGAGTCATTTAGTGTTTAACTAATTTTTCCAGACATCGATACACCTTGAATTTTACTATATATCTTTGTATAACTAAAACCAAAGTGAAAATAGTCCAAGGGGACATCCATTTGAATGTCTATCTTGTTTTGATGTACAAATTTGACAAAGTTTGCATATTTTATTGAATATTCAATCTGTTATAATTTCAGCTGAATAGGCGATGTCAGCTGTCCCCTGGGAGGTTTACAGAAAAATGGACTTCAAAGTTAGCCAGGAAATTAAAAAGACAAAGATTGGCACAGGCTCAGAGAAGTGTTAAACGGCGCCGCCTGGAATTGAAAAATGAAAGATCAACAAAAGATGCTTCCCAGTCTGTATTAGAGGGTAATATTTTATATCCAATTGTAATAAGTTAATCTGAAAATATAAGTGTCTTGTTGTGAAAGTAATTTATTTGATTAACAATTTTATATTCAATTGTAATAAGTTAATCTGAAAATATAATTGTCTTCTTGTGAAAGTAATTTATTTGATAAAAAATGTAGGTGCAACATATAGTTCAAAGATTGGATTAGAGGAGTCGGTGGATTTGGAGGACATCAGCATGCCAAAGTCAGTGTGCCTGCAGAGAAGTCAGTTTATAGTTTTTGATCTGGAAACCACTGGACTAGGTATGTGTAATATGGACTTGTCATTTTTCCCTTGTCAATTTTGTAAAGGTTTCCTTCGATGAATTTTCTTAAATTTGAGGCCTTATCTTCACCTGTAGGCAGGACTTCAGATATCCTCCAGATTGCATGTGTTTGTGGAACAGAGAGCTTTAATGTATACATGAAACCAAATTGCTGTAACATCAGTATTTCTGCATCTGAAGCAACAGGTTCGTATACAGAATTTATCGTGAGCAGAAATAATTTTGTGATTGTCCCTTACAAAGTATTTACTTATCATTTCTAAATGTTTTATTAAAACAGGTCTTACTTATATTGGAGGTGTTTTAAAACACAAAGGAAAAGCCGTAGAATCATTACAAGCATCTGACGGACTTCAAAGGTTTCTCCAGTTCCTTTCACAGTTTCCTGATTCCATTTTGCTCGGACATAATATCCAGAACTTTGACTTACCAGTTCTGATACACCAGCTGTCCAAATACAACCTTCTGAAAGCCTTTGAAACTGCAGTCACTGGATACCTTGATACTTTGAAGCTTTCAAGAAAAGCCTTCCCTAAAGCTGATGTTGGAAACTACAAGCAGCAGAATCTTGTTCAGAAGCTGATAGGAGAAACCTATGAAGCACACAATGCCATCGCAGATGTTTCTTCTCTTCAGAACCTGTTTAACCTCAAACTGAAATCCCACTGTGTTAGCGATGACATATTTCATTTGTCATATTACAGTTGTAAGGAATCTTTGGATCCACTTGTAAAAGGCAAAGTTATTTCTTCTGTTACATTGAAGAAACTTGTTAGCCTCTCGTTAACCATGGCAAAACTGCAGGTTATCCACCAGCGAGATCCCCAGAACGGGATTCACAATGTGTTTTGTGAGAACATACCAAACTCTAAGAAACCAAGAGTATCAAAATCAAAAGCTGTTATTAGCAAAGTTGTCCAGTATCTTTCAAATTTGTAATTTTGAATCTTAACACAAATCAGAAAGCTATTTATATAACGCCTATATTAGACCTTCGATTACATTACACATGATTGCACACCTAGTCCCCATGTCTGACATGCCATGTTTCATGTGTTGTCCAATTGTTAGGCAGATAATATGTACCGGGTATTTATGTTCAGCTTTGATTATTTGAGCCCATGTTTTATGCTATTTTTACATGTGTCATCAAAACTGTGTTAATTAAAGTGAGTTCTGTAGTTAAAAATACCTTTACTTCTGTCGTCACACGAGGCATGTACGCACTATTTGACTTCATTATCATGTGTAACTTTCACATTAGCAATTTGATAGGTACATTAATATGTTAAATAATCTATTCTAATGCTGTATTTTACAGCTGTAATGAGAACTTTGAGCAGGTAAAGACTGTTTTGACATAAATATGCGATTTACTCATGTTTTTCTGTATGATGTTGTATAGGGTACCCAAAGTTTTTTGGGTGTGGCTCAAAATTTAATGTGATGATAGATAAGTTTTATTTGTTTAATGTGTTCAGTAGATGTCTGTCTTTCTTTTAGACATAATTTAAAATGTTTGGCTCAGAGGAAATTTTAAAAAAAATTGTTTTGAAAGTATTTTTTTGGTTCAGATTTGATGATTTTTTAAGGGGGGTATGTTGTATAAATAGTCAAAAAAGTTCTCTAACTGCATCTCATCCATAAAAATACACAATTTTTGTCATAAGGATATATTAGAGCATTATTCTGCAAACTATGGACAGTGGTTTTTAATTTATAAACTTTTTATACTTGAAAATGTAAAGGTATGCTTATAGCAGTGATTGAGGTACAACTGAATATATGAGGTATGCGTATATGATGGACTGTTACAGTAAAATTAATCTAATTATATCAACATTTTTTGTGTTTTTCTTTTTCATGAGATGTTTATTAGTTGATTAAAAGCAATTTTACTTGCATTTCTCAGATAAATTTAAAAGGCAGGAGCTACCTTAAATAACTGTTTAACATTTTGGATAAGACAGAGGCCGAACATTGTTTTGCTCGGGATGGGAGGGGGGAGGCTCTCTTTTCTTTTCTTTTTTTTCTAAGAGCTTTGCAGGATTTAAAATATGATTTTTGAAATAGGCCTAGGTCATATGGGTGTCAACAGAAACGTTTTCAATATAAAATTCATTTTACCATTCCTAAGCAGTAACCCATTAACGATTGTATTCAAAATTCCATTATTTAGCAAAAACTAAATTATGATTAAGGAATAAAACATCAGTACGCTATTACTCGTGGTAGGTGGTCATGTCACTCGGTTTAACCATTGTTATGTAAGGGCGGGAAGCGTCCCCCGACTCTTTGTTGTAATTTGCTCTCTTCCTTATTGTGCCGTGGCAATGTATCAGGACACACCTTGAACTATAAACAAATGTTTAGACCAGTGAGAACTATCATCGTCCAAAAGGTTTAGAGCCGTTTAAGAAGAGCTTGGACTTTGTGTCAACTCGTGGTTAACTGTGAAGTCAATTTTACACATCAAAGCAAATCTTGAAAACAAATTCCTATTTTGACAATTTATGAGTATTAATGATCTTCTTTTATCGAATTACAATAGTCGACAGCTTGTTTTGATGAGAAAATTAAACTAACCATTAACATCCCACCGAAAGTCAAAGCTCTTGTTAAAACGGCTCAAACATGCAAAAGTTCCTGCGCTGTTAAAACATATACCATTCTCTCAAACTCAGAGGGTATGACGGTATTAAAAGGAGTTAAATGCCAGTTTTGCTTTAAAGCTGTTGTCATGCATACAATAGAAATTCGACAACCTTTAATTATATCTAACATTTGGTTTTAACTAATACACTGGAACGTCGTAACGATCCAATTCTTTTTCATTGTATGCATCGACAAAAACAAAGATGTAATTTGAGCAAGTTTGAAAATACAGTGTTGGAGAAACTGCTCCTATAAAAAGCCTTACTGGGTCGGACAGGTTTTGAAATGCAATTTTTATTAGAATGTGCAATATTACTCGATCTGAGGAAAAATTTCCTTCCAAGTGTTTGTTCCTCAGCAAGCTCACTGTATGAAAAAGAAATGTGTGTTGAAAGGTTGAACAATTGTAAAAATGACACACTTAAAAAACTTGCTCTGTTTATAACAAAAGGACTAGCAATACGACAGGAAATAATATCGTTGTAACTTGTATATTAATACAAGGATATATTGAATATTTTTAGGCATAATAAACGCATTTTCTGCACTGCACTGAAGGGTGTGTTCCCATTTCGCCTTAACTGTGAAATACAGGTGAAAAAAGGTAAACAAGTAGTAAGGCGAAATGGGAATTTCTTAATAAAACTAATGTAAAAACAAAACTTGAAAATTGGTGAGATGTTTTAATAATGATAAGAACTTAATTAAACAAATAACCAAATTGGGATTGGAAAATGAAGAAAATGGATGTAATATTATGAACATGAATATTGAAGATGATAGAATAAAAGATTCATTTTAAAATTTTCAGTCATTCTATATTAGAATAATTAGCCAGCTGTTATTGCATGTAAAATTGATTTAAATACAATGATTAACAAGTCTTCATTTGCATTCTCTTTTCCTTGTTTTTATGCACATCATTAGTTTAATGTACATCAATAACTCTAGGCTGATATATATAGTACTTTTTATTCTTTCTCCTTGTAACTTCTAACAATTTTTTTCTTAAATAATCGCTATCTAAATTCTAGAAGAAAGAGTTGATTCATGTTATTAGAGAGAGAGAGAGAGAGAGAGAGAGAGAGAGAGAGAGAGAGAGAGAGAGATTATCAATGGCTTACATGTCTGACTTTATAAATTATGGAGCATTATATGGGCCTGGCATAAATTTAAGTTTTATCTTTATGACAAGAGAAAATCTGTCAATGTGACAGCAAACCGGACTTTCTTTTGTGTGAACAGTACCCATAATCCATTTGTCATCCCTGAATTAATGAACACTACCTATCCAGAGAAATGGGGTACTCTATATGCAATATTTTTGCCAATAAATAACTAAGATCAACAGCTGGTATTTTTTCATAAATAATCAGAAATCAAATTCTAGCAATGGGCACACCTCTGATATATGTACAATTGATCTGCAAAACTTCCTATCTTGAAAACTGTAGGAGGAGTTATCCGTACAATAAGGGTACCCTTTTGGCAGCCACCCGCCCGCCATTTTCACCATTTCAATAACCGGATTTTTCCTTTGGAAAACCAGGTTGAAAATGATAGACATTTCCAGCTATTTTACTTTAGAATATTTAGCTACAGATGTTATAAAATATAATTCACATGTAAAATTGAATTAATTTGCTTATGTATCAATATGTTTATATCATTATTTATCATTTTTTTCACATCATGTACACGATGAATACCGGTACTTTAAATTAAACTTTTACCATCTATATATCAGCTCTTTCTCCACTATATTTTCACAAACTTACTCATAGTAAGAACAAACAATTTTAGATAAATAGTAATACCTGTATTGCTATACAAACAATATTTACACCCAATTAGATGTTTACATAAGTTCCCACCTCACCTTAATTCACCTCAGAGCTTACTAAGGCGAAATGGGAATGCCAAATTTAACAGTTAAGGCGAAATGGGAATAAACCCAAATGAAGGGCTCTTAAGTTCAGAAACATGAACACAAATAATGCAGGTAATAGGGAAGAGGGGTGTATATAAACATGTACACGAGTTAATTGTGGGGATTTTCCCCATTACCATTGTACACTGTGCATTGTTTGTATTCTATATATGCCTAAATGCAACGGCCGAGCTACTTCTCCATTAAGGATGATAGAGCGGCGTTTCATTCATAACTATCGTCATTTGCCATTGTATTCTCTCTGTATATAAGATTCAAGCTGCATGAATTCTGCTGCAATATAATATTGAAACATTAAAGTAGTGATACCTTGCTTGGGTGGGTTTTCTCATTCGTAGGACAGACACACTGGGATCTGATTTTTCTAAGCCAAGTGTGATCCTTTACAATATTTACTGTTTTTGCAGCCTTCTAATTAAACTGAGAATAGGTGTAGAATAAAGTGCCATGCCCTGTTTCATTTTGTGGCAATCGCATATTGTTAGAATAATTGTTTAATTCCACTTCATATCAAGTTTAAATTCACTGTCTTCCCTTACAAGATATAGTTAGATACTTTCAAATGATCAAGACAATGTAGCCTTGTCGATCTTTTCAAATGAAAGCAACATAAGAATGTGGTAGCATTCATGATATCTTGCATCTTCGCGATATAACGCGAAAGTTTCACGAATAAACCGAAACATTCGCAAATTAACGCAAAACTTTCGCGAATTAACGCAAAACCTTCGCGAATTACCGCATTTCTTTCGTGTAAAATGCGTTACTTTCGCGAATTAACGCGTTACTTTCGTAAATAAACAAGAATCTTTCGCGAAAAAACGCTTAACTTTCGCGATATAACGCGAAACTTTAAATATACGCGTAGAATTTGCGTAAAATCGGGAAACGTTTGCATATTGTATACGGTACGGATTACATTAAGCGTATTTCCAATCAATATCAATTTTTATTTTATTTATCTTATATTTGGTTATGGATAAAAAAAAGTTTTTACGGTTGCTGGTTCAATTCTCTTAATGTTCAGTATACTTCCAATAACAGCTTATAATAGATTGACAATTAAACTATTAACATTTTGTCAGCATATAAATATTCCACAGTGATTACATCTAAATATTTACACGTGCATCCAAAATATAAAAATGTCCGATAATACAATGTATATGAAATATGTAGTTGTAATGCATATATAGAAAGAATTTTTTTATATTAATTCACAAAAATATCAAACTACAAAGGTGTTCCAAAATCAATGTCACATAATTAGGCCTAAAAAAGCTTGTGTTTTTAGGGTACCACTGATGAAAAAATAAGGTTAGGTAGATAGGGATTTTTTTTTATTTCTTATTTTTTTTGCATGAGGGCACAAATACAGATATAAAATCCTATTTTTAATATTTAAAAATGGGTTTTTAATGAAAATAATATGAAAATCACAATCGGATAAAAAAAAGACGTCTAAAAATGTTAGGATAGGGGCATTTTTGTAGGTTAGGTCGGGTTACCCTAAACACACAATATTTTTTTTTAGCCTTATGCAACGCACTTTTCATGAGCACTGTATTATAAAAATGATCAACTGTTTATAATCACAAGTTTTATAGATTCTCATTAGTAAATTGAAAGGATATAATTGTTCAAAACGTTATACACATGTGATATCGCCGCGACATGAATAAGGTCTAGTGTGACGTTTTTATTTCAGTGAAATATGACTAATAATGAATTTGAAAAAAGTTTCAATCCACATATATTTTCTAGGTATTGTTCATATTTAGAGAATGTAGTTGCCTCTAAATGTATCAAATATAGGTGTAATATATCTTTTAAAAATAAGTAACAATGGTTTGAAGATTTCCCATGCTTGAACTATATAATAGGTAAACTTCAAGTAAAAAGTGCTACATCTAATTCATTAAGTTTTGATGGCTCTTATTTAAATAACAATATTTATATCAATGTTTCATGATAATATAAAAGTTTCGCGTTATATCGCAAAGGTAACGCGTGTACTTGCGAAAGTATATATCGTGAAAGTTTTGCGTTATATCGCGAAAGTTTCGCGTTATATCGCGAAAGATTCGCGTTATATTGCGAAAGTTTCGCGTTTATTCGCAAAAGTAACGCGTTTATTCAAAGAAGTTTCGTGTTTTTTCGCGAGAGTAACGCGTTTATTTGCGAAAGTATATATCGCGAAAGTTTCGCGTTATATCTCGAAATTTTTGCGTTTATTCGCGAAGCAACGCGTTTATGCGCGAAATTTTTCCGTTTTTTCGCGAAAGTAACGCGTTTATTCGCGAAGAAAAATATTTTTTTTACCTACGAAAATGAGCTCAATGGGCTTTCGTAGTAAGAAACCCTGGTTTAAATATAGCATTTGAAGTGCCCCACTTGCATGTATTTTTATCTGTCTCTCAAGAAATCGTTGCATAAAAACAATACATTCATGTATTTTACTTTGTTTTAATGTTCAATTTATTTCCGATTTCATATGCGTAACGAAACATGCCAAAAGATTTGTTAATTAACCTCCGTTCTTTCTTTAACTGGAGCAATCTTGGAAATTAGAAGATTTTGTGACGTAATTGAAGTAAAACTATCATTTCCTCATCAATATCAAACGAATCAAATCCCGTGTTTTATGATCCAGAAATCTCGTGAAATTATTAGGTCGCCGTATTAATTTCGATTGTCCCTATGATGATACTGGTTATGTTTGCTCTTTAAAAAGGAGTGGTTCCTAGGTGAAAAGTCTTTTAATCAATATAATAAAAACATGTTAAAGAGACTAATACATTGTAGTATATTGCAAAATTCACACGAACAAATATATGTATGATAAACTGGGGTTTTTTGGTAATACACAATCTAAGAATTTGTAATGATTATTTGGCATTTAAACTTGAGAAATTTAGAACAATTTAAAAACATAATAATAAGGCATGTCCCGATGGTCGTGATCATACCGAATACATCACACTGTTTTTTCTGATATATAGATTAATTTTTTCAATGTCAAATGTCTTTTTTCTGTAAGTGGATCATCCACATCAAGATTCTCTCTCCATAACATTTATATAATAGTTTTGATTTAAAGCTCATTAGTGTGAACACTTCGAGTGATTCAAATATGATGGTTTCTTTTTTATGAAGTCCCATTTCAATAATTTAATAACTTAATAAGTCATATTCACTTTATTTTTTGTCTTGTGAAAATTTATTGAAATCTTCTTTATGAACAGTGTTTGATGCTCATAGCCTTACCACTGAAAATGTTTCCTTGGTTTCTCAAAAGATGTTTCTTGCTTCGACTGTTTTGTTCCAAGATGGAAGATGTTTCTTGCTTCGACTGTTTTATTGTATTTCAGGAGAAGAACATTAAATTGATAAAACCATTTCCTGTCCTTTTATAACCCGCTCCTGTATTGTAGTTTTCCTTTGAACTTTTGAATTTGAACACTGTTCGTTATCACTAATGTCATTCAAACAAAACCAACTTCTTGGCTGTACATTTTTATCCTTGCTTCCTCTGATTCGTTATTCGGTGTAAATCAATGTTTATTTTCGGTATCTTAAAAGTTATAATAGATCAAAACATAAGGTTCTAGAGTTCATGTATGTTTCCAAGGTGTTCAAATAATGTTCTCGGTTTAATAATCATCCTATTTGTCAGGCTTTGCATTTAGCATTTCCTTGTAATGTTCATTTTTATTTTTTTGCACATCTCTGCATTTCTTATGTCAGATATAATTTGCAATATCATAATTGTTATGAGTGTGTCCAAAATTTACTAGGTATATCCTCTATCTATTGCGAAAGTATTATGTTCTTTACATTTGGATTTCTCCTTCACAATACTGTATTTACTTCTCTCTGATCCCAAGGTTTAACATGTTTCGAAAATTTGTTTTTGGTTGCTTTTTTGTATAAATTCAATCTAAAGATAACAATTTCCTCTGATTCGTTCGTGCTTTACGTAATAGGGTTTAAAATAATGACTCTATTTATCTTTTTTTAAGGTACAGGATGTGGCGTCATCGGAACAGGAAAGCAATTCTCGTTATAATAATCTGTACTGGATTTGCACTATGGGTCACCTTTCAAGAAGACGTGGACTCAATAAAAGAATTTCATATTACAAACACAAAGCTTAAAAATATTTGTTGCAACCCCATGGAAAAATTCAAAATATAGAAAACAAAGACAAACGTTATTCGCAGGTCAAGCAGGATGAAGTCGTTTATGAAATTCTCCAAAAGAAAGGAGGTTTTTTTCTTGACATTGGTGCACTTGATGGCCAATTTATGTCCAATACTCTTTGGTTGGAAAGACAACATGACTGGACTGGACTTTTGATAGAGGCAAATCCGGAACTTTGCAAAAGTACCGATGAATTAAAAAGAAATGCATGGCGCTTGTGTGCGTGTCTATCAAATCTGCAAGACAGTGTTTCTTTTATCAAAGGGGGTGGTGTAGGTGGTATCGCTGACAACATTGATGCACACCACATGAAAATGCTAGATCAAAAGAACAAAATCACCGTTCCATGTTTTGCCTTGGAACAAATCTTGAACGAGATTGGCGTCAATCATATTGATTTTTATTCTCTAGATGTTGAAGGGGCAGAATTGGCAATTCTGAATTCGATGAAATCTGGTCTTAAAAATGGAGTATATACAGTGGACGTGTGGTCAGTTGAATACAGAGTGTGGGATGGCCACCAAATTGTTGTTGAGAAATCGAAAGAAAACTTGAATGCTTTGAGAAAATATTTCAATGAACTCGGGGACTACTTCGAACACTCGCAGTTGTCTACTGATATTAATAACAAAGACGGATACGCTCTTGATGTTGTATTTGTTCGTACAAGACAATGGTGTAGAACAAGAGAAAAATTCCCAAATGGAACCAACTGTCCAAGAAAGGATAAAACATGGCGTATTAAGGAATATCTTCTGCCTCCTCACCCCTATCAGCAAGTAAAAGACGCAGACAAGCGATATTCTCAAGCCAATCAGGATCAGGTCGTTTACGACATAGTTCAGAAAGAAAGCGGGTTCTTTGTAGATATAGGAGCTCATGTTGGACAGTTCCTATCGAACTCACTGTGGCTAGAAAGGCAACACATGTGGAGAGGACTTCTTATCGAGGCTAACCCGGATTTATGTCGTAAGATCGATAAACTAAAACGGCATGCATGGAGGTTGTGTGCATGCCTTTCTAGTACTTTAGAAAGGGTGACTTTTATAAAGGGTGACACGGTGGGTGGTGTGGAAAGTTACATTGATAAACATCACATGAAAATGTTGAACAGAACCGACAAAGTTACTGTCCCTTGTTTTAGTATGGAGGACGCATTAAATATGATTAAAACCTATCATATCGATTTCTATTCTCTAGATGTTGAAGGAGCAGAGATGGCGGTGCTCGAGTCTTTGAGAGATGGACTCAATTCACACCGTTTTACGGTGGATGTGTGGTCGATTGAGTATCGTGTGTGGGACGGAAAACAAGTTGTTTATGAAAAATCCTTGGAAAATTTGAACTCTCTGAGGCGGTACTTTCAGGAAATTGGAGGATATAGTGAATATTCCCAACTGTCTAACGATAAAAACATCAACGATGGCTATGCATTAGATGTTGTGTTTGTACGAAACGAAATGTATTGTAAAAGACATAATGAATTACCTGACGGTACTGCATGCACATTTTAAATTAACCCACCAAACGAATGGAAAGGGGTCATTTTTCTTTGACACTGTTTGCGTTTTAAAGTGATTAAGCCTTAAATGGTCAGGAATATGTCTTCCGGTGTTATTTTTCATCTACGTATGGTTTTCTTTACTCTTACCTATAAAGTCAAATTTTTCATTCGGATGTATTTCATGAAAACAAATGCTTAGAAAATTGGTGCATCCGTTATATTACAATAGATAAATACTTGAGATTATATTTTCTTAGAAGGGGGTATCATTTGTGAGGTTGCTCACAGTACTTCTAGTTTTAGGATACAAATTCACAGTTGGAATTGGGCACCAGTTCTGTAACTTATATTGCACTCTCCCTTTACGAATATAGGACACAATATAACTATTCGTGATCAATCGAATCTCAGTCTCTCAGAAAATGAAAAACGCAGACAAGTGTTATTCCTAAGCCAATCAGGATCGGGTCTTATACGACATAGATTTGATAGCATGTGTGCTTTTGTGGAAATATGAGTTCATGATGGGCTAGAAAGGAGGCAATGTATGTGAGCAGGGCTTTTCATCGAGTCAAAAGACTTATACTATATGTATAGTAAACTGAAGCTTCACGCATGGAGGCTGTGTGTGTTCTTCTAAAGAACCTTGGAGGGGATCAAATGTACACAAGGCGACACGTTGTAAAAATATCACATTAAAATACTAAACAAGGATGAAAAACTATGCTCCCTTGTTTTAGTTTAAATAGTGCGATGAGTGATATGAGCAAATATCATATTGATTTCTATTCTCTAGATGATGAAGGAGCAAAGACGGTAGTACTTGAGTCTTGGTGCTTGTCAAGTCGCTGCATTAAAAAGTATATACAGACTACACGTAATGACGCCAGATTTCCAAATTGGTCGTTCGTTTATGTAACTTACTAATCATCAATAACTTTCTTTTCATCCCTTTTAATGGATGATTTATTGAAAAGAGGTTCTTATAAAGATAAAACAAAAAGAAAAATGTTTTCTTTGGTGGTTCATTTGGGCTATGAAAGTTGCATACATAACATCAGAGACAATCACATAACGCAGGTTATAGGGTAATATATATTTTTTTCTGCATTGATTACTATCTCTCTACCCGAATGAACCACCGATGATATTCTGAGTTTGTTTGGGTTTTTTTTTTTTATAGAAGATTTAATTTAATCAATATAAACACACGATAAGGAGGAAATAGTAAGGTTTTATATTTCATTATTTTTATTTTTAAAAAAAAGTTGCAAAGTGTATGATTACCATAAATATAATATCTAAAGTATCAACTTATTATCTCCTTTAATGTGTTTTCCTTTGTGGTGATTTTATGTGACTTTTAATATTTTCTATTGATTTTGAAATCTGATTGTGTTAAAAAGAATTCAATAAAAAAAAATATATAAACAATTTATTGATACAATGAATACATGTATAGATTACCTTAAGGAGGCTAGGTGGTCAACAAATCAGCCACCATCATATTAGAAATTATTTTTAAGCTATAAACTATTATTTTGTAAGAATTTTTTTTTTATATTTTAGCTATAAAATTTGAAAATATATTCCATAATCTTTATACAGAGCTCTTCTTCTTTGAAAGATCGATATATAATCTTTAAATGGCAATGACCACCCAGCCCCACTGTATGGAAAGTGCTAATAGAAAATGCGGTTGATTTGGATCACCAGCTATACTTTTGTCGGGTATCTCGAATTTATTGTCTGCACATTTAGACAAAAATATAATTTTAAACACTTTTAATCAACTTTGATTAAAATTGCATCAAACTACTTAGGCAGTACTATTGTTATTTTTAAAGTTTATTATATTTTTTCTTTTGTTTTCATTTTTAGTCAGTTATGACAGGCGTTTATCATCAATCTGATTGTTAATGTTTGACTATTTATCTATATAAATTAACTTTGGAAGTTTTCAATGAAAGATGTTTATTGCTATGTATTCCACGATTATATACCAAGCATTTACAATTATTCGATCACTGGTTCATTTCAATGCTTTGAGAATTACACCAAATATATACCTTCCCCCGGTTTTGAAAGCTAATTTTTGTTTGCGTAGTATTTTTTGGAATGCGACTCTTTGTTGTCATGACTGCTATACTTTTTTCGGGTAGATCTCATGTATTGCTTATTATTCATTTGATACTCAGCAGAACAAATTATGTTAGAATATTAAAATTTACATTCCAAACGATACTACTTAATTCATATAAAGACGTCATTATGAAAATGTCGGTTTCAGAAACAGTATTGTCGGTTTCAGGAAAAGTGTTCATATAAAGTCGTTACCATTCAGATTCAGGAACATAGTGATTGTATAGCGTTTTTTGTTTTGTTAGCGTATTTTTTACTTTTTATTGGGGGGGGGGGGGGGGGGGGGGCTAACCAAATCAAAGTACTGAAGTTTTGATGTGTCTTTATGCATATAGTGTATCAAAGACTGGCAATCTCTCTCTCTATTTCTCTCTCTCTCTCTCTCTCTCTCTCTCTCTCTCTCTCTCTCTCTCTCTCTCTCTCGTGTTTGTTATAACATCGCACATGTATGCGCAAACCACACACTTTGGCAGATCGTGCAATGACCGCATGTAATTTATAAACGGAGTGTTTTGTAGTGCGGCCGCCGGGGTCTTCAAAAAGGTACAGACGATGTGCACTCTGTATAAATGACACATGTGTTTGATGTGCATACGAAGTAAGGCAGCACTATCTGTGCAAAATAATACGGATACCTTCTAAATTCTTTCAAAGAATAAATCCTATTTTATGTTTTATTAATTGTAGTTCCCTTTATTCTTTTCATACAAACATTTTACTATAATGTGTAGTTCATGCATTAAGAAGTCCGTGCAAACTGAATGCCTCGATCATAAAGCAACCGAGTACATTTCTGGACCGGTATATATACCCCAGTGGCAGTTGAAGAATGATCGACCAAATGCTTTTATGAATTAAAATCGGCTAAATTTAATTGCAAACATTTAGAAAACATACATTTGACAAAACAAGGCTCTCTGTGAAACTATTTTTTATACCAGAAGCTGTGTTAGAGTGTTGTTTTATTCATAATAACTTTGAAGATTTGCCTGCCTACAGCCAGGACTTTGTTTTCAGCAGAGCCCGGCTAAATATCACAAAAAACATGTGAATTTCTGATAACTTTTACAACTAAACAGTTTATAATATAATTAGATTTATGATACTGTATAACACGAATAGAGACACATGATATTGTATGTTCATTTATGAATATTTACATTTACCACCTCTATTTCTAACGGAAATTGATTGTATATTTATAGCTCTGTAGAAACTTACAGGACTGAAATCTGCACGCCCCATTTGTCGATTGGTTGAAACCTTCTTCAACCTAAGAAAAATCACGGACTGCACAAAAAAATCATGATGATGTCAGATTCAAGTTCCCAAAGAAGATGATTTGATCGGTTTTTTTATGTTACACACTGATGTACTTACATAATAATTTAATAAAATGCTTTCTTTGATGATTCATGCGGGTTATGAGGGTAGCAATCATTGCAAAATGCATTTTTGCCATCTTCATATACCGCATGAATCATTAAAGAAAGCATTTTATTGTTTAATTAAAACGTAACTTGTCCTTAATTAAAATAGGTTCCAATTGATAGTATTAACAGTGACACAATGTGTTGCTAAAGTAAAATTGTTGCAAAAGGTACATTTGGAAATATTCCATACACTGTTTAATATCTAAGTAAGTATAATATAACACTATTTGATATATATACCCAAATCAATCATAACATTTCCATTGAACGCAAATCAATCATAACAAGAACGCAAATCAAGCATCGCATGTACACAACAAGGAGAAGTCATGAAATCAAATTCTACGATTAATTACACTGCTTTATCATTTTTCAACTAATAATGTCTCGCTATTGATTATCAATAACTATATCATAAATACGTGAATGTAAAATCCTCAAAATATCATAAAAATGAATAAAACTTCATTTGATGTTTTTTGGACGAATGGATGAAAAAAGTATAGCAATCGCAAAAAATTGTTGTGCAAACAAATTATAGCATTGACCCAAACAAATAGTAGCTCCTTTTCTTATAATAACACTGTTCATTTAAGTTTTGTTATGCTTTTCGAGTAAAGTGAATAACATGATTTTCGACAATAACTCAAAACTAACTTTTCTGAAATATTTAGCCTACTTTATCCCCTTTGAAGTTCTGCATTTTCAAACATACACAAAAGTGCCCAAATCAATATAGCAGGTGATCCAAATTAACCACATTTTCGATTAGCACTTTCCATACAGTGAGCCCTGGGCTTTATGATAGATTTGATCACGCCCCGACCGTAATTATTACCGCATAATACTACAAAAATGATTCCTTATTCCTTAATAATATCATTTTGACAATGATTTATAAACTATTATGATCGAAATGCTGGATGAAATTAGGGTTTTTTGAGCTGGTTACAGTTTTTAGAGCAGGTGCCCTTTATGACTGTACTGAAGTTATTACTAGCTCAAACTTCACCAATCTCACAAGGCTGGTTAATCTTGTGATACTGGTACACTCCACAGCCTTGGGTGCTCAATCTGAGCCATAGGTTTCGGATGTTGCATGAGGTTAAGGTTTTCGAAGCTGGTTAAAGTTTTTGAAGCAGGTATTTTATTGAATAGTTCGTCACAACATGGAGGTGTCCCATGCCACCTTAATTGCTACGGGCGGCGGAATATCACCAGTGACCGTTTGATGCCGACGATATTTTGGAAATGAACTTTACGCAAAATTGAATTCGTATATTCTATGTTGAGATGAGAAAATTACTACGATCTGTTCTCAAATCTTTTCTTGAATTTTGGTTTGTTTCTTCATCTAACAAAACAAATGCTGATTGTGTTTTCGGGCAACATTGATAATATTAGCCCCATGGGGACGAATATAATGCCCTCCGCTTTGCGTCGGGAAATATATTATCCCTCGGGGATTATTAAACATGTAAGTAATGTTGCCCTCAACTACGAAAGACGAATAAGGCCACATAAAAAATAAAAAATATTTCATATTTCGTAATAACGAGAAAAGATCTCGTTTTTACGAGAAAAGATCCCGTTATAACGAGTTAATTCTCTCGTTATTACGAGAAAATATCTCGTTATTACGAGAAAAAAGTTTGGTTTTACGAGAAAAGATCTCGTTATTACGATTTAATTATCTCGTTTTTAACTAGAAAAGATATATGTAAAATGGTGCGTCGTTTTATTGCCCTTATCTCTTTTTTATGTAAAATGGATGAACATAAGAAATTCATTATAATAGTGAAAGAAATTTTAGAAAAAGAAACAAAGCAGATTGATTAATAAAGTGGTTGACCAATTTATTAATATGAAGGATAATTCGTTTCAGACTCCAAAATGTTAATATACAAAATCAACTTTTTCAATTTAAGTTGTGTATGAATATATAAAACACAATCAGGGGTAAATCCGGTATATACCTGATTGAAACTATATAGTCATCTGTAACTAATAGAATTGTGTTTTTATGACTAGGACTAACTAATATTTACTTCGGAGTGGGAATGTAATATACGTTGATCGTAAAATTACACGAAGTTCTTTCCACTTATTCATATGAAATAAAATGTCAAATCCGATCATTTTATGTAGAAGGTAATAAATAATGATCTATGTTATTTAAAAGTTAAACAAAATCAAATTAACGTTTCTGGAAATAAAAAAATAGACTGATAGGGTGAACCAATCGACTTGGAGGTCTTTCCAAAAAAGCACCATGGTATACAGATCTTTTCTCGTAATAACGAGATCTTTTCTCGTGATTACGAGATATTTTCTCGTTAAAACGAGATCTTTTCTCGTAATAACGAGATAATTTACTGGTAATAACGAGATCTTTTCTCGTAATAATGAAATAATTAACTCGTAATAACGAGATCTTTTCTCGTTATTACGAGATCTTTTCTCCGAATAACGAGATTATTAACTCGTAATTACAAGATCTTTTCTTGTAACTATCACCGGGGAAAATAAGGTGTTTCTAAAGATCCGGCGACAATAAGACTAAAATGCTCGAGATGGTAAAAAGCACTTTATTTAAACTTTAGGTCGGTAAGGGTGATTTCTGAGAATCCAAAAACTACACCCGAACAATCCGAAACCTAATTCCTCTCTCCCGACAGTCATGTATATCACAATATAAATAAGAATTGAAAACAATAGAAATTAGCACTTAAGCACGAGTGACATATGTCATAGAGTAAAACTTCAATTTGAGTGAGTCAATTAAATCAAAGGTGAGATGTAAGAGTTAATAAAATAATTAAGCAATTATAACTAAAGTAAATTATTGTCTTGTACAACGGAAAAGGCACATTAATGAATTCTTTTGAAAATAGATAAAAGAAAGTCAAATTTCATGAAAATGTCTTCAACAGAGTTTGTCAAAATTTCACTCCATGATATAATTACGAGATAAAGATATTTTTTCATTTGGCCCTATTCGTCTTTCATACTCAACTCCAGTCAATATTTGTATAATATTGTGTTAACCACGCTACAGTATTCAATATTTTGATATTTATAAGAGACATTAACCATGATTTTTATATACACGTATTATGATCAAGGTGGTCTCATAAAGATGATGCCTCGTCTCGGTAAGCTTTGTAATCTGTGATTACCTATGTTTTTAAGGTGGTATGGGACATCCATATCGGGACGTACTTCCAATCGAAATAAACGATAAAGTGAAGTATAATTCTGTTAAAACGATTTTGATATTTTACATGCCAGGAAAACGTCAAAACCGGCGCCATTACGAAAACTGGAAATTCGCCAGTTTGGATTTACGTTAAAATTTGATTGGGTTATTACATATACAATTAGATTAACAAGCATTGATTCAAATAATGACAATACTTGAATAGGAATATTTAATATGGATCTCCAAAATTTAATCAAAGAAATGAAATTATCAAACCCGTGAAAATATGTGCGAAAATCGTGTGCAGCATTCGGATTGGTATTTTATGGTTTCCACTAACAATTTAGTCCGTTAAATTACAAAGTCGGAAACCCAAATCCCGGAAGTAGGAAAAGCGAAGCCGACCGTGAGTTTCCGATGAGGATTTAATTGACACTACCAATTTCCTTCAAGAATTTAACTACGACCGATGACCTCTTAAAATATTTTAGTATCTAATTAACCTGTCAAAAAAGGCTAAGCTAGCTTTCAGACACCTTAGCATTACCCAGTTCGATAAAGGATAATAATAACCAATGAATTCCTTCGTAACAAAACAAAATATACAATCCTTAAGATACAATACAAATGAAAAATTATGCAATACAAATGAATTAGTTTACAACACAAATGAAATATTTTACAATACAAATAGGATTCATACAATACAAATGAAAAATTATACAACACAAATGAAATGTTAACCATGCAGCTAGAAAATTATAGAATACAAATGAAAATTATACAATGCAAACGGAAAATTATAGAATACAAATAAAATTTATATACCGAAATGGAAAATTATAGAATTCAAATGAAAGTTAAAGAATACAAATAAAAAATTATACAATACAAATGAAAATGTATACAATACAAATGGAAAAGATCGAATATTGCAACGTTAGACATGCCATATGAAATGCCGACATAAAAATTTACCATTTTATCTGGAAAAATTATTTCATATTTCTGCTTCCTGTTATGTTTCATCTCGAAGTTTATTGGTTTTATCCAAATCATTACGTTATATAAAATTAATTCATTGACCAAAGGTGGATTGGCTGTGACGTAGCGGACTAACAATTGTTATGTATGACCGACAGACCCGTGTCAACATCGAATTTGTTTGAATTAACTTTCGTTTTTTTGGAATGTTTGTTAGAATTAATCTACCACTGGGTCGCATACTGACTGACTTTTTCATTCTAATTATTAGACCTTAATTAATCACCCAATTGTCTACCGACTTTTCCGTTTTATCACGATTTACGACAAAGAGCATTCGGCGGGTGTGACCGGTCAGCAGAGGATGCTCACTCCTCCAGGACACCTGATCCTACCTCTATTCAACTCCTCCACGGCACCTGATCCTACCTCTATTGTTTTTTAAGAGGTCTGTGTTTGCTCTGCTCCTGTTTTGTAACTTTACTTTGGACTTTTGAATTTGAACACTGCTCGTTATCACCACATGTCATATAAAAGAAATTTCGTAATGCTATAACGAACATTTATATTGCCTCGTATCGTATAACTGTTATTATAATTCATGTGTAATGAAATTGTCCTGATATTGTGGGTGTAAACAACAATGACTCCAATGTAAGGGTTCTTGCTCTTTTCAGCTCTGAAATATTTAACAATACATATATCACAGTAAGTACTTAATCAATATCACATCATCATAAAAATAAAGTGGATCACACATAAAATATCATTGCATTGTATAATATAGAGAATATTTAGCTGAACACGGTTTACAAACAAGAGTTATCCCCCTTGTCGCAGTGCTAACTGATATCCAGAGTTCAATAATATTTATCCTGTGATATTTGAAATAAGATAGTTATCAAAGCTTTTATAAAGAAAACCTATTTAATGGGATGCTCTGTCAATGCCACAGGCTCAGCTTACTGTTTCTGTAACCAGGGGTATAAGCTGTTGTCAGACGGAAGGAACTGTACAGGTATATGTGTAATGGTGGTGTTATTGTGGGTACAAATAGCATTAACTCCATTGTAAGGGTTCTCAATAATACAGTCTTGTTCTTTTCAGCTCTGAAATATTTAACAGTACATGTATCACAATAAGTACTTTATCAATACCACATCATCATAAAAAATAAAGTAGATCACACATGATATATCATTGCATTGTATAATATAGAGAATATCTATTTCATGATTTAGCCGAACACAGTTTACAAACAAGAGTTATCCCCCTTATCGCATTGCTAACTGATGATATCAAAAGAGTTCAATAATATATTTATTCTGTATAATTTTAAATTAGTTGTTAATATATGTTTTAATAAATAAAAATCTTTTAACTTGATTCGGGTAGTAAGTATCAAATCTGATATTTGTATATACGAGTATGCATACTTATGTGTGACACAACAATAGTATTAAAACTACATTTATGTGATCTGGTAAATTAACTGTAATGAGTATTGCTCAAACACTAAGTTTTCACTCACGATAATTCACATTTAAACAGATTTACATTTCACTAAATTATAAAACAAAAACTAACATTCTAAAGATTTACTTCTGAATGTATTACACATCTGGTCAGCAGGAAAATCAGAACAAACCAAACAGGAGAAAGTAAAGAGGGGGAATTTAAAGAACCAATGAAAATGAGAATTCAAAGATAGATTTGACCATGTGATATATGATTAACTAAAACAGGTTGAACACTGACTATTATGACCATTGTTATGTCATACCATATCAATAACTATGTAGATATTTACATCCTGTGAGGTTGTACATAAAATTGTTTATATTGACAACTATAATTTTACTATAAAAATATCATCCTATCACAGATGTAAATTCCTGTAATTTTAAACAATGTTCTCAAAAAGTGTAGATGCCAGTTTGTTGGAGTATAAACCTACAAAAAAAAAATACAATATTGGTTTTAAACAAGGGGGATGCCACTGGTGCTACTGAATTGTTTAAAATATAGGTCATCTGCGCATGTTCTGTAGCTGCAGCGGAAATGCCTTGCATTCGCCTCAAGCTCCATGCGATACATAGGAGACTGATTATGAGTATGATGTTACAACATCTCTAATGGAATTTGTGAAAGATAACATTTCACATCGAATTCATTCTTAGTTTAGGAAGATACCGTGTGCTTTGCGAATCCAAGTGAGTTTCTTTGCCTGTGCATTCGCCCCGATGGCATAAAAAACGGTAAGTGTAAATTTGTTCATGCAGAATTATTTTTCACTCGTCAAAGTTCACAGGAAGGAAAACAGATTTCTTACGTAGATTTATAATGGGGAATGTTGACATCTCTTCTCCATTCAGAAGTCACTCGGAATATATCGCACAATTTTTCAACGTTATCATCCAGGTACTTTTATCTCGTTTGCAATGCAAAATCCTGTAGACATTTTAGCTCACCTGAGTCGAAGGATCAAAAGTCCGTTGTCTGCCGTCGTTGTCGTCGTTGTTGTCATCTTCTCCAAATTCAACCAAGCGTAGCACAAAGCATTATTGGGTTTGTTCAAATGACAGGCCACGGCCTCTTTAAAAGGAAAATAATTTAGAATTTGAAATTTCGTTGGTATTTTTAAAAAATCTTCTTCTAAAAGACCAATCATCCAGAAAAGCTGAAACTTGTGTGCAAGCATCATCAGGTAGTGTAAATTCAAGTTTGTTCAAATCATGATCCTCTGGGGTAGGTTGGCGCCACAATGGGTGTTAAATTATTACATATGGATATATAGAGAAAAATCTAAAATAAAAATATTCTCAAAAAACAACAAGCCAGAAAATCTTTAACTTGTGTTGAAGCATCCCCACGTTGTGTTGATTCAAGTTTGTTCAAATAATGATCCCTGGGGTAGGGTGGGACCACAATTGGGGTTCATAGTGTTACGTAGGAATATATAGAAAATCTTTGAAAATCTTCTTCTTAAAAAATCCGCCAGAAAATCTTTTACCTGAAAGGAAGCATCCCCAGGTATTGTAGATTTATTTAAGCTCAAATCCCCAGGGATAGGGCGGGGCCAAAAGGGGGAGGGTGATTCCTAACATGGGAATATCTAGAAAATATATTTTAAAAATCTTCTTCTCAAAAACCAATTGGCCAGAAAAGCTGTTACTTGTGTGGAAGCATCCCCAGATTGTGTAGATTTTAAATTTGTTCATATCATGATCCCCGGGGGTAGGGTGGGGCAACAATGTGGGGGGGGGGGGGGGTCGAATTTTTACATACGAAAATATGGAGAAAACTCTTTAAAAATCTTCTTCTCTAAAACCAACTGGCCAGAAAATATGTTAATTGTATGGAGGCATCCGCAGGTAGTATAGATTCAAGTTTGTTTAAATAAGTTATTGCTAATATTATTACAATTATTATATTACTCCAAAAAAAAATAAAACCTCAAAATTTAATTGCATGCAATATGTAATCATTTTTATGTTTTAGTATTGTAGTATATTATCAATAAAAATGAATGGAGTGTGTTTGGGCATGCATATATCAAATCTTAACACTCCGTTAAAATTGACAACATGCGCACGACTTTCACTCTTCCATTTAAAAAAAAAACCACTCTCCTATACAGCGTGCTTACTCGTATGTAAGGAACTCTCAAGAGATGAAAACATGCCCTGCAAACATCTATGTATAGATCAAATATATGTTCACTAAAATGCATCAGCGTTGGTAGTAAAGACAGGTTTCAGGCGTCGTTAGTGTCAATCTTTATTACAATCTAGCATCGTTTGTTATTGATTATTACGGGGGGGGGGGGGGTCGTACGTGCTACGCTCATTAGTTCACCATGCAACTCCATTGCTTTACTGAAACTGTTTGACCACATTTTGGCAAGAATGGCACATCTTTAGCTTCATTGTATCCTCCTCTATGTCCGTCTGTCTATATTTTTATAAGTTTAAGTGTGTGTGTGATTTGAGGGGAAAGTTTATTACGTATAACTGTATAAATAGAAGAATTAATCTTATAGATCATTACAAGAATTATATGTTATGTATATGACTATTATAATAACCTTTCAAAGTAATGGACATTCCAAAAAAACATGAGATCCAGTATGGCGCAATGCAGATATGGGATACTCCCATTTCGAGTTGAGACTGGGCGTGTCACTTTAATAAATGCTTTACTTACTTGCTGCAAGGATTGCCATGTAAATATGAAACCCTGTGTTGAAACTTTTCTTCATTAAAAAGAATTAGATTGTTGTTTATCAAAATTTCAACGACCTAAGAAAATTCCGAAGGAACTTACTCTTTGTTGTCTCTTAGCTGCAGTTATGTAGCCCTCTCCGATTTTTTTTCTGACGCCACAGATACTACAAAAATACACCAACATGTGAACTAGTCTTCTTTTAACGAACCGTAAACTATAGCTAATGCTGTAAGAGGCTGGGTGGTCAAGACATTAACTGTGAGATCTACCTTAAAATTTTAGATATGATTTTTTGAGCTATAAACTATTGTATTGTAAAGAAAAATTCCATACAATTTAGCTTTAAAATTTGGACATTTTCCTATAAATTCATACACAGCTGTTCTTCTCAAGGAGATTTAAATAGTCTGACCATCGAGCCCTCTTAAATTTAATTTATATTTCACATCTGCATTCTATAGTTAACGCAATAATCTATGTTTCAGAAAAGTAAACTATAATTAACACTAAAAAAACAAAAATCTGTGATTTCAAATATATATTATAAATATAGTTTTATGATTTGTGAAATTATGATCAACAACTCTTAACTATAATTAACGATCGAATGAATTTTAATATACATATGTGAATATATATTTATCAGCAAAAGATAATGTTACAGTTTATTTACAGACAGATAAACTTAGATTAGCATTTGTAAACTATAGTTTGTAACCATTAGATATGGTTTTACGGTTAAAACTTTATATATTTAAACGAATCGTTAGCTCGTAACCTAGTGGTTACAGGACAGCATGTTAAGCTCATTTTTGTGAATTTGGCGTGCCATATTAAAATGTGTCTCTATATTGCGTTGATAGTTTCAAATTTCTAAAGTAATGTAATGATTAATATTCATTCAATTTATGATTGAAAAGATTTCAATCTTAAAATACTTCATGATCGTGCAGCCAGGTAAGAAATGCAAATGAAATGTCCTTGCCATTTATGTAAAATTGTGAGCCAAATTTTTAAATGTGGTAGTGAATCATTATGGAATTGTATCCCCTACCCCCTACCTCCCCCACACCACCAAAAAAAGGAGAGAATTACAATATTGCAGCCATCTCTCTCTCTCTCTCCTCTCTCTCTCTCTCTCTCTCTCTCTCTCTCTCTCTCTCTCTCTCTCTCTCTCTCTCTCTCTCTCTCTCTCTTAAAATCTTCTAATTGGAGTATCCCCCAGAACTTTTTTCTGTCCGCTATATAACTCGGAGACTAGCTCTTTTATTGTGATAAGAAGTATTCCTTCAAGCGGCACTTGAGATTTTTTTCCACATTACATGTATTTACACAAACAACATTTTCTTCCGCTCGAACTTCCTACCTCTTACTAAAATTCATTTGCGTTTTTAACGATACGAATCATACGACGCTCCAAAGCTTTTAGTACAGTGGCAGTGTTACACGGGATAGATAGTCAAGCCTCACTGCACGTCCTTTGGCATCTTCGCTAGCCAAGAAAAAGTCGTTTTGTTTTTTTCTTTTGTGTGAAGTGGACTGGTGTCGTATAATTAAAGGTCTGCACCGTAAAATGGTTTGAACATATTTTTATTGTACAAAAATACAATTAGGATTGGGCACGTTCCAAAACTTAGACCGCCCTCTCCCAGTAAAATGGTCCGGGTGGACCTTAATTGTTAACATTGACATTAAATGTTAACAATGACACCGGCATACCTCACAGCTGAAAGTTAAAACAATTGTTATTGATTGTAACCTACTACTGAATTGGTTTCAAACACAACTCTATAAAGTTGAATTGCAACTAATACAAATTTATCTGGTATCGTGATGACTTGGAGATCAGCTAATATAATTTGGGAAAGAGAACTCTCCTTGTATGAAACTGACGCCAGTTATCTTCTCATGATTTATGTCTCTTAATTTTACATTTTGATATATATATATATATATATATATATATATATATATATATATATATATATATATATATATATATATATATATATATATTTTTTTTTTTTTTTTTTTTTTTTGCCATATGATAATCTCTTCATTAAATCCGTTACGCTTGTTAATAATCGCTTAATAATCTTAATTGGCGGAAACTTTGATTTTGATGATGGGGACAAACTCCATTTTCATTAAAACAACAACAGAGATATATGTTCCCCGGTGTGTTCCCTGAACGGCTACTCGCCAATTAGACAATTAGGCAATTATGGGGCTCTCTAAGGGGTGTAGGTAAAGTTTTATTTGTGTTCACATGAATAGTATAAGAATTGATTATTTATTATTATTACTTTCATCATATGTTAAATTAATTTAATTTTATTGTAACAAGTCAAAAGAAATAGAAAAGAGTTCTTAAACCTTTATCAATATAAAATATATAAAAATAGGTAGAATTGATGCCTATTCAAAAACTAACTGAGTTCTAAATATTTGCATTTAAAGCAAATAATCTTTATAAGAAAGAATATATGCATATATGAAATTAATCTATAATTGATAAACTTAAGAGATTTTTTTCAAAAATTTGTGATTATATCCGTTTATAATGAAATTAAATATATCTTAACCACGATAAAAAAAAAAAATATAAAAAAAATATATATATATAACAAATGAATTGACTTATTTTTTTTTTTATTTTAAAAGATAAGAGATAGAATTGCAAATTGAGATAGAGATAGAAAGATTTTTTCTTTTAACATTAATTTACATTAGTATAAGATCTATCTATGGTTTTTTCTTATTCTTATATCTTAACATTATTCTGGATTATATTGACAATATCAAATTTATAATTATTATTTACGGGATATCCGGGTAATTCTGGATTCGCAGTTAAAGTACATTTCTTCATAACACTTTTGGATAAAACAATTATAACTATATAACACATCTTTCCACAATTTTAAAATTGAAAAGGCCTTCCTGAATAAGGGGTAATCTACCTAGCTCTGCATACACAGCAGCATTAAAAGTAGACCTTTTCACACCCAGGGTTTGCTTACAAAAATCAAGATGCAGCTTTTCAACATTGTTACCTTTATGAGAGCCCCAAATTTCTGATGCATAATTAATAATACCACCAACATAACAATCAAAAAGCGATAATAATGTTTCATGATTAAGTAGCATGCCTCTAATATTCTTCCTTAGAGCAAACATTGCCTTTCTACCCTGGTCAGATAATTGCTTTTCAGCATTTGTAAATTTAGTACTATACTGGAATATAATTCCCAAATAAGTAAATTGCTCCACGATTTCTAATACACCATTCCAATAAACCATTTTCTTTACTTTTGATTTTGCCCTTATTTCTAAAAACCACAATTTTTTTTATTTCTCAACATTTATACACAAGTTCCAAGTTTTGCAATAATGTAATAATTCATTTAGAAGTAGCTGTAGACCTTCAACAGATTCAGAAAAATGTACTATATCACCTGCATACATTAGTAGGAACAAATTTAATGATAATAATTCGTGCGGTATGCATCCAGATTTTTAAAAAATCATTTCGAAATCATTTACGTATAGATAAACAAAATCGGAGATGACACTTCACCTTGCATAAGACCGACATTGTTACAAAAATAATCGCTTAAGCTCCCATTCACGACAATACAAGACTTAACATAAAGCTCTAATAACATTTAACAATTTACCCTGGATGCCCACTTTAGATAATTTTAGCCATAATTTAGATCTATCAATTGAGTCAAAAGCTTTCTTGAAGTCGATAAATGCACAATACAGTCGTGTACGTTTGCACAAAGTATTTGTTATGATAGAATGGAGAGCAAATATTGCATCTCGTGTACCACAATTCGGTTTGAATCCAAACTGGGCATCACGTAATTACATCGTTAAATGAACCAGGTGTGATATACACACACCATCCTGTAGGTGTGAAGGGTTCACACCTTTAGGTGTTTGATCATTTGAAATTATCAAGTGAAGAACCGACATTTTACACGTCCTCTATTGCACTTCTTTCCAATAGCATACTTAAACCATTTTTAAATCAATTATTCATTACAATTGAATTATAAAGATACCTTAAAGCAGGATCATTGCTCAGTTTGATTCGCCCTAAGGCACATGTGTATATACAGAGTGTATGTAAGTTATGCTAATTATTAATAGTCCATTTCTTCGACCCTTCTTTTTCATAATTATTTTTTGGGATTGGACCTCTGCATTGGTTATAATCAAAGAAGGGGAGTGTCCAAAGAAATTAATCAATTTATAATTTTATATTATTTTATAATAACTTAAAGCTACACACGCTATAATTTGTGTAAATTTTGAATGACTGTGAAAACCCATGTGTTTGTTTACTTATAAAAGTTATCTTTATTCTGTAAATTATAATGGTGTATTCCATCTCGTTACAAAGATATTGAATTTTAATTGTTTATTTTCCTGACATGAAACTAAAGCCTTTTTATGAATATTGATGAAGGAAGAGGGAAACCGACCGCATTGCGCATGTCCGTGGGATATCAGGTGGCCGTTAGTGTTTGTATATATATTATGAGTGTAATACGTTTGTCATTCACGGCACCATTATTTTTAATGATTAAATAGGATAACACTCATACAAACTAAAAATAGCCCTACGTAGGAAAACACATAAGCTACGTAATTGTTCAAGGGAAGTACATGTATATACATGTACATGCTCACACGCTTGTATTTTTGCTTTCTTTTGTTCGTACTCGTATATATGACAAATTTAAGCTTTACTGAAAAAAGTATACCCTTTCCTTCCTGAAACTATGACAATTATGAAGGTGTTGACTCCCCACCAAGTTTTGTATGATAGTCTAAAATTAGCTGTCGATATCACGTGAAAGATTGATATTCATGAGGAGGCATTACTTTCCTGGCAGGAAAAGAAATATTTTTTATTGTTTTAAATTTGATATTTTTATTACGTGATCGAATTAGGCATTATAATTAACAGCATAAAGGTAACTTTTGTAAGTAATCAAACACATTCATTTTCCCCATCATTCAAAATTGACGCAAACTATAGCGTGTATAGCTTTAATTACAAATATGTTTTAGTACTAGTACTTCCTTTAGTTTTTAAATTACATTAATTTTACGGTATTTTTGGGGAATACAATACATGTACATGCAATGGGTCCCACTCCTATAACAGAAATACTTTACGATGAAAACCAATGATAGAAACATAACTAGATGCGATCTCGTTGCGAGCAACAAATAGGTGTTCCGTATAATTTTGAAATGATAATGTACAATCTTGAATAATTTTAAAACCCTAAACTCTAAATTACAAAAGTTGTCATTAGATACTAAATTGCAATTGCAAAACGGAAAACCATAATAAAAAATTACATTGTCTTTTTTTCAATAAGCAGAGAAGTCATTTATTTTATAAAATTGGATATGATTTAACTGTAAGTCAAAATATTACCAATTATAGTACTCTGTTCATTGACGTAATATGTAGCTACCCCCGCCAAATCGCTTATTTTATTTGTGAAGTATACAATATAAGACAGAAACACTTGACAAAGCCATCTTGCTCTTAAAACATGTAAATTTTATTCACATTGTAACAGTTTAAGAGTGACTTATAGGTCAATAATAAACCATTTCCTTCCTTCCTTCCTTGCTTACTATTCATGATAAGGTCTATTATATAGCAAAGTTTGGTTGCTCAATTCCTGTTTTTGAGATCTCGCATGACAAAATCAGAAAAGAAACATATCAATGAGATATCTGACATATCTCAAAGGAAGAAAAACTATTTCATTCGAAAGGATCGCAAAAGTGCCTAGGACCAACCCTCGTATCAATCCTACAGTTTACTGTGTTTAGTGATTTGTAAAGTATGAAAACATGACAATAACAAACCGTCAACCATCTCAAAAATCCATAAAACGAAATACAAATTCAAAGCAGAGCAACACGGACCTCCAAAAAGATAGAGGTAGGATCAGGTGCTTAGGAGGAGTGAGCATCCTCTGCTGACCGGTGTAAAATGGTCCGGGCGAACTTTTAATGTTAACATTTAAGGTCCGCCTTTGCTCTAAAATGGTCCGGCCCGTATCAGAAAAGGTCCGCCTAACATAAAAGGTCCTGGGTATATATTTCATTTCTATCTTTTTAATTTCGAGTATTTTGTTACAAAATTATTTTGTAATTCGATTAAATGAGTACTTACCCGAAGTGATTTCGTAAATATCCAGCACAGGGTGTATATGAAAATATACTCTGGCGATAGTAATATGTACATGTACATTTAGCTGGGTCAACACAAATAAATTGAAATTACAGGGTTTTTTTTTTTTTATTTCACTTTCATTTTTTTTTTTTTACAGCTGTCTTATATAAACAGGAAATGAAGCTCACTGGTGTCATCAATTAAACAATGGCATGACCCAGGTGATATATAAACACAACTCTGCAGGTGTGTAGGGTTCACACCTTTAGGTGTTTGACCGTTTGAAATGATAATTCAAGTAAACAACGGACATTTCACACCTCCTCCTATCCACATCTTTCCAATATGATACAGGTTAAAAAAAATCACACCATTATAAATTCAAATATCCATAATTACAATTCAATTATAACGATACATGTAAGCAGTATCAATGCTATTTTTGATTCGCCGTAAGCCACATGTGTAATGAATAGTTCATTTCTTCGAACCTTTTTTTTTTTTATTTCGATCGGACTTTTTCCTTAGTTACAGTAAAAGAAGGGGAGTGTCCAAAGAAATTAGATACATGTGAAATTAGTAAAGAGCCCCATTCCTTCGACTGTATAAGCATTTTGCATCTGGAAAAGAAATTGAATTGAAAGGGATTCTATTTCTTAATAAGAAAATATTTGGGTGAAAAAGGCAAAAGTTGACCCACCCACCCCCCATTTTTTTCTAGACTCCCGCCTGTTACAACCACTTATAGCATTAATCATTTTTTTCACAAATATCATATAAACATCATGACATGCAATCCCCCCCCTCCCCCAAATAAAAAAAAAAATGGTCATTATAGATGAAAATGAACACGTCAGACAAACATGACAAATCTACCTTTTTTAATTATTTCAACGAGACGGACAATCTTTTGCAATGGATTCCAGGCGTATGTCACAATCTAAAATTAAAAAATAATAAATTAGATAAATCTTAATTATAAGTGATACTACTTCCCTTTTTTAAAATTACAGTGATTTCAAGTCTTTTTGTGGATATATTACATGTACATGTACATGTAATGGGCCCCCTTCCTATAATTGAAATATTTTACGATGAAAACCTTTTGTGTAAATATAAGCATATTGGCATTTCTGGGGCAGTGGTTCTTGAGAAGAAGATTTTTAAAGACACACACCCTATACTTACTGTTTTGCAATTATCTCCCTTTTAAAAAGGGTTGTGCCTTTATTTTAACAATTTATAATCCCCTTTCCATATGGACCCTTTGTACCATTGGCAAGTTTGGTTAAATTTGGCCCAGTGGTTTTAGAGAAGAAATCGAAAATGTGAAAAGTTTACAGACGGACAGACGGACGGACGGACGACGGACAACGGGTGATCAGAAAAGCTCAGGTGAGCTAAAAACCATTTGAGTTTTTGTGAACAATTTAAATGTTTTCCTTTATAAAATTGGACCCCCCCCCCCTCCATGTGGCCTAACCCTACTCCAGAAGAATATGATTTTGACAAATTTTTATCTAGACTATTTGAAGACTGAACTGGCTAAAGTTAGAGCTTTTCTAGACAATCTGTGTTTTAGAAGATTTTTCCCTATATATTTCTATGTAAAAATTTGACACCCCCTCCAATTGTGGCCCCACCCTACCCACAGGAATCATGATCTGAACAATTTGAATCTTCCCTACCTGAGAATGCTTCCACACAAGTTGCAGCTTTTCTGCCCAATCGGTTTCTGAGAAGAAGATTTTTAAAGATTTTTCTCTACCATATATTCCTATGTAAAAAATCAACCCCCCATTGTGGCCCTACCCTATCCCCAGGGATCATGATTTGAACAAACTTGAATCTACACTACCTGAGGATGCTTCCACACAAGTTACAGCTTTTCTGGCTGATCAGTTTCTGAGAAGAAGATTTTTAAAGATTGACTCTTATTATATATTCCTATGTAAAATTTGACCTCCCCATTGTGGCCCCACCCTATCCCTGGGGATCATGTTTTGAACAAACTTGAATCTACACTACCTGAGGATGCTTACACACAAGTTACAGCTTTTTTGGCTGATCAGTTTCAGAGAAGAAGATTTTTAAAGATTTACTCTATATAATCCTATGTAAAAAGTCGACCCCCCATTGTGGCCCTACCCTACCCCCGGGGATCATGATTTGAACAAACTTGAATCTGCACTACCCGAGGATGCTTCCACACAAGTTTCAGATTTTCTGGCCGAATGGTTTTTGAGAAGAAGATTTTTGAAAAATACCAACAAATTTTCAATAATTTTTAATTATCTCCCCTTAAAAGAGGGCGTGGTCCTTCATTTTAACAAACTTGAATCCCATTTACCTAAGGATGCTTTGTGCCAAGTTTGGTTTAAATCGGCTTAGGGGTTCTGGAGAAGAAGTCGAAAATGTAAAAGGTTTACGGACAGATGGACGGACACACGGACAGACAGACAGACGGACGGACGCCGGACAAAAAGTGATCAGAAAAGCTCACTTGAGCTTTCAGCTCAGGTGAGCTAAAAAGTCTGGAAAATTCTATAGTAAAAAGTACAATTTTGTTTCCTTCCGGTTACGACCAGAACGCGAAGTGACAAACAAATTATTTATATTCTGCACATATTCATGATAATGAGAAATCATAAAATGGCATGCAACATATATTGGATGCTGTCGACGCCTGTTGCAGAAATTGGCGTATCAATCCTACAGTTTAGTATGTTTAGTGACTTGTAAAATGTAAATGTCTCTGAGTCACATCCGAATGCTTTCCGTGTGAAAGTCCCATTTAACGTCAAACTTGAACTATAAAGAGATTATTTGACTGATAAATGTGAATTTTGAATTTATCACTAGCTCCGATTAAAGAATGTCATAAATTTTCTACACTATTTTTCCTTTAAACGAAATGTCTTTTATTTTTTGTGGGTAAAGAAATGCACATATTTTTGTGAGGTTTTGGAATGTGAAGAAGTAAAAGAAATTAAAATGGTGCCTTAAAGGCGCTCAGACGACAATTTGAAGCTAATCATATCACCTTTGGAGATCTTTGCCACACTGTATTATACACCACGTAAAGATACAGAAATGTTGCAAAGTCACTGGAATTCATGTAAACAAACTATGATCTTTTATTTTATGATAGTTTTTGTTACTCACTACAATCATGATCCTTCTTTAGATAAAGATCTTTAGATAAGTTTTTTTTTCTTTTTGCCTAAATCATCATTCTATTACGATATTATATAGGTGTGTTTTAGCGCGTCGGTTAGTGAGTACGTAGAAAAAGTAGTGACCTACATGTAGTTTATTCATGCGCTACTTTGACCTCTTGACCCAGACTGCTGTTATGCAGGAATAACAGCGGTTTGCGCAAACAGTGTTATGTAAGGGAAAACATTTGCAAGTGTAAATATTTACAATTAATACTTTTTCAACAAAACTGCATGCACATTATGAGGAGAGAGAGAGAGAGAGATGAGAAAAATTAGATATAACTTACCACATTATCAGACTTTTATCACTTTTTTTTTAAACACGTTACCTGTAGTCAATAAAAACATGCCTTTTTGTGTACATGTATCATCTAATTAATTTCTTTAGTATTTGTCTATCATGATCATACAGCTGGTTACTACCGCAACATATATACTATATTATCAATGTACATGTATACCGTTTGTCCAGGTATTGCCCATGTGCGACCTTTAATTAATTATCTTAAAATAATGATAAATCTACCTAGATACGTATAAAGTGTTAGTATATTAACGTACGTTCCTGATCTACTGCAAATTAAACAAAACACGGAGTAAAAAACCCAATCTTAATTGTGTAACTTAAAAACACTACAGCGGAGACATTTTTCTCTTTCTCATTTGAGGAGTGTATTCAGATTAGCACAGGTGTGAATGACTGAAGGGCTTCATTTACCCGTGTTTACCTGTAGTGAAATCCTCTGCTAATCTGCATATACGGGAAGACTAAAATAACAAAGTTGTGTGTAAATTATTGTCAAAATACATATGATTTTCATTCTTCAACAATTGGTCAAAATCTAATCTGCTATCAATATTTCATATTCTACAAAGTCATTTAGTGATACGGTCATACATGCACCACACGCAAATGTCCGACTGGTTTATGTAAACAAAGACATCTTTTAGATACAAGTACATGTACATGAGCAAAAAGAATAATAACTCTGAGATAAATTTTAATAAGTGACTATGAGTAGGACCTTTTCTTATAGGAAAAAGACGGACCTTAAATGTTAACATTAAAGGTCCGGTCGGACCATTTTACTGGACGGACCTTAAATTATACGACACCGGTCACACCCGCCGTGTGCTCTTTGTCGTAATCGGGAAAAAACGGAAAAGTCCGTAGACAATTAGCTGATAAATTATGGTCTAACAATTAGTATGAAAAACGGCAGTCAGCATGCGACCCAGTGGATGATTGTATTTGCTGACAAGGTTGTTGTATCGACTATAGAACTTATGAAAAGATGACTTCAAACGAGCCTGTTGATAGTCCTGTTTTATCAACTTGTTTGTCAGTAGCTTGCCTCGCCTTAGAAACTGTTCATACGAAGAGCATACCCTTGCGTATCGAATTAACTGAGAGACAAAAACACCATATGCAGGTGATGAAGGTATATTGCTACATAAGTAAGGAAAGTTGACTATAAAAAAAATTGAAGTCATCGCGTTTATCATAAAGTTTTGTTGTTAGGATAAGGGATTCATTACCAATATTTTATAGGATGGCATATTGTCAACAGCATGGCTTGGAACATCTTTCGTTCGATGGTTTTATCAATTTGTTTTAAAATTATCGAACATAAGTTTAAAGATCAATTGTTCGGGCCCCTTAAAACCACTTTTTACATGACACATGAGTAAAATATGGTACTGTTTAGGTTGACAACTTTAAAGTGAACATAACTTCTTCTGTATTATATGACAAATTATTGCTCAGTAAAAAGTTATGATCAAAAGAATTTAGAGCCCTCTGGGTCCCTAATTTGAAGGATCAGCCCATTTTTCTCTAAGATATTATCTCTTAGACATTACAAAATCAATAAAAATTCATTGAAAACTCTTTGAAAATGTGAGATTTTTTTTTTTTAATTAGGGACCAAAAATTTTTGAAAAGGCCAAATTTGGGGCCAGGTCAAAATTTGAGGCCAGGCCAATATTTGGGGCCAGGCCAAATTTGAGACCAAAAGTGAGGCCAGGCCCATTTTGAGGCCAGGCCAGGTTTTAGAGTATGCTTTAAAAGCTGAACACGCCATATTTCTCTTTCATCACCGCTATCCCTACAACCCTATATAAGCTGCAGACCGGCTAACAGTTCAAAGCATGGTCTCACCTGTGTGGACTTCATCTTGTCCCGTCGTTTTATTCGGTCGCGATGAAATTATCAAGTTTTACGCACTTACGCCTGGAGAATACTAACATCAAATTAACAGGTCAATGCATTATTTACATAAATTAATAATTTTAAATGCATAAAATACAAAGACCACAAAAGGAATGCTACACATCGGCCACGACTCTCAGGCGTGCAATCGGGTGTAACGAAATCGAAGAATTTATATACCAGGTATCTGTGTGACGGGGCTTATGTACGAGCGGTGTTCAGCTTTGAGGCCGCCCATCTCAATCACACTGGCTCGTTTCCTACACTGAATGAGTCGGGTGCAATTATCATTAACCCGCATATGTGTTGCCAGTTCGGTCAAGGGAGCGGATCAGAACACATTGACTTGGGAAAGATGTGAATGACTACATTAGTTTTTAAGTAAAGGGTTTTATACTATGTCGAAGTCAAGCCATTGTTCTCTGCCGTGAACTATTATATGACTGCCTTGAAATATTGTGCCATAGTTAAAATAGGAAAATTCTATAAAACTAGGGATTAATGACATCAGTTTGAAAATTTTAATGTGGAACTTAAAGTTCAGCTTCTATTGGTAAGTAATAATTTTCCCCATATTTCTCTTACAATCAATTGGTATCCTGAATGGTAGTCCGCTGGATTTTTTTTAAAAATCCCATTGTGTGATGACAAAATAAAGCGAAAATAAATATATGTGTCAAAAGGCTGATATTGGGATAGTACACTGTTCTTTTTTATTCATTAACCATCCTATCATACATGTAGATAAGGTCAGAAAAAATTCAGTTATATGAGACTATTTTAGCATATTTTCATTGCATATAATCGTGAAAGATGACAGCAGCAAAGGTGTTCGCCATTTTTCAAAATGGCCGTTGCGAAAAGGAGAATCCTAAAATGTTCATTGAAATATACAATCATATTGACACCGTCCCTTGATCTCATTATTGTTTGTGTGTGTGGCTTTTTTATGGTGTGTTTTTTTTTAATAATTTGCAAAAATTACAATCTGTGTGTTGGAATGATCGGTATATGTGACAGCGCCTTTGTTCTTGTGAGGTTGTAAAGATTTCGTTTTGAATCCAGTGTTTTCAAACAATCATTTCCTAATTGTTAATCGCGTCTGCATGCTAATTGTCTGTGAAAAGTAAAAATAGCTATAGCAACCATGGTTAAAACTATGCTTCTGTGCAGTACACACAGAGCTTGACCATAAAAAAAATATCTGTAAAAACATGATCTCAAAAGCTCTTCGGAGGAGGACACATTCACAAGGTGCTGTCTCTTTTACAAACATATACACGATAGCCTTCTGTGTAGTATTCCTGACTTTTTTTTCAGAAAAAAACCGCTTTGTCAATGCTGGTCTAAAGAAACCCCCCCCCCCCCCAATTTTTTGCCCTGTTTATCATATAATAATACCATATAATGATAATAATAAAAATATAACGAATTTGTTTGTTAAGATTTATCATAATATTTAGTTTCACTAAATATTTATCTTACCTTTATTTAATTTATAAGAAATATCCCTTTTGAACAAATAAGATTAATAATTCTGGCTTTTAACTCCCCAAAGCTTTCATTTCATTTTAAAATTAAACGTAAGATTTCCTAAAGCAATGTACCGGTAATATTTTTCAAATCTTTCCCGTTGAATAAAATTTTCAAAGCATATGCTCTTTTGCATAAATTCGCTTAACCTTTAAAAGCAGCGATCTGAAATTTTTGTTTCTTAACCATCTGTGCAGATATTTCGACCAATTATCATGCACCAAAAGATCAAAAGACGAAATTTGTCAACAATAATGTATTAGAACCTTTGTTGTGTCAAACGGCAATGTGAAGTTGGCCTGTCTATTTCATTGCTGGCCACTCGGTCGTGGCTTTTTGAAATCAACAAGATTTGTCTGGATTTTAAACTAACACTTCACAATCTATGCATATTTCACTCGAAACAAGCGTCATTTTAAACTTGTTTTGATGCCAGAAATAGATAGTTGGGTCCTACTGAAATCCAGGGTTTTGTTAAAATGGTTCTTATGTCATGCCTGATTGCACCTCACATGAAAAACACCGAGTTGTGGTGAAATTTGGTTTTGCGTTTAGGAAAACACTAGACGTACAAATTGTAGACAATACTACATTAAGAGGGCTGGATGGTCGTGGCAATTTTTAGACTATATTGATTTTCTTTAAAAAAAAAAAAAAAAAAAAAAAAAGAGCTCTTTATTAAGATATACGAAAATATTCAAATTTTAAAGCTAAAATATATGGACGTTTTCTTAACAAAATAAAAGTTTATACTCGATGATCTTTTCTAAAAATTTAAGTTTGATCTGATGGTTAATTTAATTTGTTGACATCCAGCCTAGTTAAGTATCGGAAATATGTAGGGAATGTGTAAATGGAAATTGACATATTGTCGTACAGTGTACGAATCTTATCTTTGCTTTCAACTGCTAGATTTCTAACAACAAATTGTTTTATTCGATAGAATAATTTGCTGCTATTTAAGAATTCAATTAGGTTAGTAAAATTTGCTTTATATTACTAATTATATGATAAAAGTATAGCGAAATCAAGCTAATAGTTTTTTTTATGTTCATGAAGTACTTTCATTTCATTTCTAAATGATAGCTGAACACCGCTCGTAAATAGGCATTGTCCGCCATACATCATCACCTGGTCTCTCTCATCACCGCTATCCCTACAACCCCTATATAAGCCGCAGACCTCTTAACAGTTCGAAGTATGTCGCTGTAGAGGTCTCACCTGTGTGAACGTACATCTTGTCTCGTCTTTTTACTCGGTTGCGACCAGAGTACTAACATCAAATAAACAGGTCAATGGATTATTTTCAAACAGAATATGCACATAAAATAAGAATTAAATGCATAAAATACAAAGACCACGAAAGGAATACTACACGTCGGCCACGACTTTTAGGTGTACAATCGGGTATAACGAAATCGAAGGGTTTATATACTAGGGATCTGTGTGACGGGGCTTATTTACGAGCGGTGTTCAGCTTTAATGACGATTGAATTCCATTTTAAAGCTGCGAGTTCAAAATGTGAAGAGAGACTAACCTAAAACGCGACATTTAAAAACGTTCAAATAATTTATACAAAGCTCTTTGTAACATAACTTTACCTCAAATTCGAGATTACCATATCCGTGTCATTTTAAGAAACCTGTTATAAATATTTTTGATGTTCGTCGGAAACCAACGGCCAGACTCGCATACGCATAAAAGGAAAGTTCCAAAATAATGTTATTTCAGCTTCGTTGCGTGAAAATCGTGTAAATATCTTACTGAAACCACATTGACACAACGGACTGCTTACTGAGTCGTAGCTGAAGACAAATTTTGGAAAAAAAATCTACTAAAGATTAGAAAGATTAACACCAAAGTCTGTCTTGCTTAAAATACAAGTTTTGTTTATTTTGTTTTTCTACCAAACCAAAGTTATGTGCAACGAAACCGTTTTAGATTTTGGATAAAACAGGGTCCGAACATCTACAAGGGGTCTCTTTTTTTACTAACACTGTGCACGATTAAAATTTGGAAAAAAGTTTTTGAAATAGGCCTAGGTCATATGGGTGTCAACAAGAACGTAATCAATGCAAAATTGATTTCATGATTCTTATTCTTAAACAGTGAGCCATCTAAGATTGTATTCCGAATTCCATGTCTTATTTTAAACACGCTATTACATGTGACTGGTGGTCATGTCACTCGGTTTAAACAATTTTGTGTAAGGGCGGGAAGCGTCCCCCGACTCTTTGTTATAAATTGCTCGATGGAGAAATACGGACACCCTGTTGAGACCAGTTAGAACTATCATCGCCTAAAAGTTAACAGGAGCTAGGACACGTGATAAACTCCGATTTGATAAAGGCGGGGTCTACGTCATAGTTCACTGTCCAGTCATTGGCTAATAAATAAGAATACATTGAACGCAATGACACTTGTTAGTTGGAGTTGAATTATGTTTTAATTGAAACAGCGTAAATTTCATAAAACAGAGCAGATATTGAAAAAAAAACTTTCCGATTTTGATAGTCTATGAATATAAATGCGCTTCTCTAACTAATCAGAGGAAAGAAGGTCAGTATTTGATAGCTTGTTTAAATGAGAATAAATAAATAAGAATACATTGAACGCAATGACACTTGTTACTTGGAGTTGAATTATGTTTTAATTGAAACAGCGTCAATTTCATAAAACAGAGCAGATATTGAAAAAAAAACTTTCCGATTTTGATAGTCTATGAATATAAATGAGCTTTTCTAACTAATCAGAGGAGAGAAGGTCAGTATTTGATAGCTTGTTTAAATGAGAAAATAAAAGTAGAAACATGTAATAACATCCCACCTAAAGTCTAAGATCTTGTCTAAACGGCTCAAACATGCAATTGAAGTTCCTCCACTGTTAAAACATACGCCATTGTTTGATTTAATATTTTACAAAACTCAGAGGGTATGCATCTTCGATAGCCAAGGGTTTTCGGTCCACTCCCTTAGCAGATCTCATTACGAAAACTCGGTGATGCGGTGGCGCTATCAAGCAAGCAACTCGAGTTGCGCCCCTTGCATATTTACATTTTAATCGAATGAAACAAAGGGTTATAAACACGCTACGGCATAAATACAACTTGACATAATGTTGACTAGCGAGAATCGGAACATAATTAACAATGCTGTTAAACAGGAATGAAGATATAACCAACAGAAAGCAAGGCATATTTTATTTATAGTGTTAGTAGGGACCTGTACCGGGGGCGAGAAAGTCGCTGATATATGAAAGTATTCATGCCTTAAAACCAGGTATTGTCGTTGTGAATATTGCAGACAAAAGAAATTAATTAAATACAGCTCATTGAACGTATAGGTATATACTAACGGGATAGGCAACTTCTATATTCGCTATGCTTACTTCCCATACTATCACGCGAGCCTTGACATGTTTGTAAATCTATGTTCAATTCCATGCAGTAAAATATATCGTTCTTTAAAGCGATCTGGTTAAACCATCTTTGGGGAGGCAATGTACTCGAGCACTTGTGTCTCAACTTGTTAAAAACACCGAATGTGTTATCAAAGATCACACGTGTGTTTCTTTCCCTGTTTTAAATGCTGCGATTTGATCAGCTACTCGCAGCTGCAGTCAATCATAAAACGAAGCTTGTCACCGAGATCTGCCAAGGGTTTATGGGGAGCGGAGTGGACCAAAAACCCTAAATTGGTCCTCTGTCTCTATCGTACGAAAAATACAGGTGTAGACTGGTCCTCTGTCTCTATCGTACGAAATTACTGATCACCTTTCTGTATATCGCGCATATCAGACAGGCATTGCCAGTCTAGAGACAGGTGATTACCGCCATCGAAGGCAGGGATTCCTGGCTTGATTGACGCGCCCTCTATCACTGCTGCTTTATACAACAGTATGTGAAATAATCAAGTATTTACTCGATCTAAATCTGTAATATCAAACTGAGCCGATTTATATGTTTCATGTGTTGGTTAATTATGTCAATCCCAATAAACAAAACCATTTTACATACTCGTTTCAGTTTATTTTTTTTTTCCAATTAATGCTACAATTTGTAATATGAGAGAACATTGTACGTTCCAACATTGTCACAGTTCTGGTTCACACAATATGATTGTGTGAAATGTTGAAAAAAGAATATCTGTATATTATGTGGAAATTTATAGTGACCATGCAAGACAATAACTATGTTTGTATTTTGTATTTTAATCAACATTTCTTAAATCATACTTTTCCCATAGCTTAATTAGTCCATATTGGCAAAACAACAAGAGTGTCATTAGGTAAAACACTTTTAATACACTTTCCTTGTAAAGGCTAAGAAGACATTTTTCACAGTTAATTTTTGTCAATGCAATGTCTGAATTCAAAGAGAACTCGGGGAACGGATAAGCCGTCCATGATATTGCACTCGGTGATCTGTTTTAAATCGCGTCACCGATAATTTTTATCAGCCAATGAACGCGGCCACCAGAGGGCCTTTTACATTACTGATCACCTTTCTGTATATCGCGCATATCAGACAGGCATTGCCAGTCTACAAAAACCCTTGGCTAGCGAAGATGGAGGGTATGGCGCACCTGACAAGAGTTAAATATCAGTTTTGCTTTAAAGCTGTTGTCATGCATACAACATGTACAGAAATTCGACAATCTTACCAGACTACTAGGGGTTACAGTCCGGTATACTCTAAAACCCTGGCCTGGCCTGGCCCCATTAACCTGGCCTAGTCTCAAAATTGACCTGGCCTCACTTTTGGCCCCAACTTTTGGCCCGGTCTCAAAAATTGACCTGGCATCGAATATGGCATCAAGAAAAAGTTTTGATCTCAAATTTATTTTTATTTTTCTTTATATATTTGACGATTTTGTTGATTTTTTTATTGATCTGTGTTCAATACACATGAAACATAATTAATTGATTTCTTCTTTTTGAAGGTAGTGGGGGTGGGGGTAGTGGTGACGGCTCTGAATTTTAGTACTGATTGCGTTGGAAATTATCCATTACATGGCAATAGTAAGAGTAGTGTTGTACATGCATATATGTATATCATATGTATTTATTGTGTGTGTACACATGAATAAAATCAATTGAAACTAAATCATTTAAGTCACTTGTTATAGTTTTATATATATATATATATATATATATATATATATATATATATATATATATATATATATATATATATATATATCTCATATTTTCATATGATAATATTTTGATAATTAAAAATAAAAATTCAATGAAAACGCCCCCTTTCACCCCCCCCCCCCCACACTTCAAAAGGTAGGTTGACAAAATTAAGAATCTATAATCTAGATATTAGGATGATAAAGTAAAACATTATTTTAAGAGAGTGACCTGTTTAAGGTGACTCGACACACCAATACATGATGGACCAATGCAATTATGGATCGATAAAGTATTATTTTTAAAAAATGATTATACAAAAATTGCACCGATGTCGGCTTTCAATTAATTTATATGATTTTTTAAAATTTTTAAATAGAAACCGGAAACACTGTTTTAGCTGCAAACAGAATATTTTAGAGCAAAACATTTAATATCAATTAATGCTCAATACAAAAAATTTAATATCAATTAATGCTCAATACAATTATCCATAAATACATGTCAAAGACGGTCAAATAAACTTAATAATATTTTTTTAAAAAATATATGAAAATGAAAATCAAGAATTGTAGATATTTTTAAACCTATGGATAAAAACTAAAAATTAACAGTCATTCGCAGTAATCAATTACTATACAATCATATTTCAACGAGAAATTGAGACGAAATAATGAAATTAAAGATAAAATTGGAAAATCTTAATTCGAACCGATCCCGATTGTAATTAAACTGATGCCGAACAAAATCATATAAAGTTTGAATGTATCACAATTTTGCAAAAATTCTAGGTTGTTAACTGTAAACTGGTTTGTTCATTTACTGATTGTATGATGCATATCAATTACTCAGAATATAAACTGCAGCATAATTTGTAAAATTTCTATTTTAAAATAATTATGATCGATATCAGGTTGTTTTTTTAATCGGGATCGGTTCAAATTTGATAAATTGCAATTTTTCTAGAATTTTGCATTTTTGTTTTAATTTCTTTGTAAAATATCACTGTTTCATAAGTACTTTATGTGACTATTTGTTATTCTTTAGATTTTATTCATGGATTTAAATTATATAAAAGAATAGTAAATTTTAATTTTCAGAAATATTTTTTAATTTAAAAATTTAAAAACTTACCCAGACAATCTTTGTCATGTATTTATTCACAATTACATTTATAATACACATCAATTAAGACTAAGTTTTAAGCTCGAAAATAACACGTTTGCCGTCAAAATAATGTTTCCCGTTTCACTGGAAAAATACAACAAAATTCATATTAAATAATTGAAAGCCGATATTGGTCTCTGTTTTGTGAAATCATATTTCAAAAAAGATTCTCTATCGATCCATCAAATAAAATTTTGGTGTGTCGAGGAACCTTAAAGGATCAAATTAAGTTCATATTAATCTAAAGTAATTTGAATTACAAAAACTTATGATTATTTTCCTTCGCCAGTGTTCCACCAAAAATATGATCCTTGTTGGATTGTAAACTTTGATTAATATTTCAATGCTAGGTTATGTAACGAATTTGCATTTTAACGAACTCTGAAAATTGATAAGAAGAAGTTGATTATTTCCACTAGAAGACACAATTTTAATTCTTACATTTCAAAACACGTGAATATTTTCATTACTATTTATTTTTAATAAAAAAAATTTTTATTTTCAATAAAAAATTTTTTTATTTTTAATAAAAAGAATTTAAAACGACTAAGCATATGACGATGAATAATCAATTTATTTTGCTTCCCTTGTGTTTAAAAAGTGCCACATACGGGTTAACCTTAAAAGTATTGAGAAGCAAACAAAGAAACTTAGCTAAGCGACAACATGTCATTCAACCAGGCTAATTTTGGTGCATACAATAGTTTTGAATTACACTTTGTTGGATTCTTGGCCAATTCTTTATACCTGATTTGATACAACTGCTTTTGAAATTTGTTTTGATATGACTCACACATACAGCTGACAAATAAAAACCCTTTTTAATAAGAAATTTGAAGAGCCCCACTTGCAAGTATCTCTTTCTCAAGAAGTCATTGCATCACAACAATACAACAAGAAAACATTTTGACGCAAGCGTCAAATGGGCCGCAAAAATATAATTGTTGTATGAATCGTCATTGGTTGTTTACATAAAAAAACACACCACAAAGAAGAAAATAACAAGTTGGTTGTACTAATCTTTATGGTAAATTTTAATATATTTTCAGCAACACGTATTGAAGTTTAACATTTTACAATTATTATTATTAAAAATCGAGTTCGTTACTGTAAGCATTTATTACGGTATAATTGTATGACCATTGCCATAGTATGAAGTAATGGAGAATACATTGATTTACACATTATTCTAATACAAAATTTAACTCATCATTATTCTCTTGGAGATTATGTATTTCAAACCATTTTGATTTTTTTGTTGCAATGTATTGAATTAAAACTTAATGCATTAGTTTATATGATTTCATGGGACCACATAATAAGGTACATGTAAGATCATGCTCATCCGGTAGAAACTGCACAATTTTAAAGGTTAAAAAATAAGCCGGATAATTTTTTTTCCTAAATGGAACTATGAATCTAGTGTATACCGATCCCGATACATTGTTTTGAAAAGAATGAAAAACTCCGAAATTTTCCGAATATATTAATTATAGTCTCGATAAAAACGCACCTATCACGACAGTCTATGACATACTTTACATTTGCGAGTAAAACAAAAAAAATATGTAATATTTTTAAAGGAACTAAACATATTTCTAGATGCAAATTTACTTTTAATTTATAAAAATAAGCATAATATTAATTCTATAAAAAAAAAACAAAACTATCCCGCAGAAACGCAGTTACAATTTCTAAATGTATATCAAATAACGGACCGCCTTCTGGAAGCCCGTAATAATATATTTTATTTTGTATTAATGTTCAATTAATTTCTGATTTCATAAGCGCGACGAAACATGCCAAAAGATTTGCAAATTAACCCCCGTTGTCTGAAACAATATTGGGAATTACAGTTTTTTTGTGACACAATTCAAGTAAACCTATCATTTCCTCATCAATATCAATCGTAATCATACTCTATGTTGTATGATGCAGACCTGATCCCGTAAAATTATTAGGTTGTCGTATTTTTTCGGTTGTCCCTTTGATGGGACATGTTTACTCTTTAAAAAGGTACGGTTACTCTGGTTACTAGGAAAACTTGTAAAACGTCTTTTTATCAAAATGACAAAACATGTTCATGAGACTACTACATCGTAGTATTATGCAAAATTATATGTATAGTAAAGTGGGATGTGGGTTGTTAGCCTTATATCAATATATTTACATTTTCAGCTGTCTTTGTCTGTGATAAAATTACGAATCAATTTTGAGGCCTATAGCCCAATAATTTCATAAAAGATGAGCGACACAAAATGGGCGTGTCTTATAGCATAGCCGAAAAACGGTATTGACTGCGCCGCGTAGTAATACATAGCATGTGCTACATGAAAAAAAAGTGCTTTTAAAATGTTGTTTTTAAAGTGTATAAATTGGAAATAATATTAATATAAGTAATAAGGAATCATTCTTGATAATTTCGGTCAGAGCGTGGTCAAATCTATCATAAAGCCCTTCGGGCTTTATTGGATTTGACCACGCATAACCAAAATTATCCCCTCATAATGCTCAAGGAATGATTCATTATTCCTTAAATAAGTTTAATGATCAAATGGCATTTTAACTTGAAAAATTTAGAAAAATAAAAATTTTGTATAAGGGATGTCTCGATCGTCGTTATCATACTGAATGCATCAAAATTGTATTTTCTGGTATTTAGATTAATCTTTTCAATGTTAAATGCCTTTTTCTGTAAGTGGTCACTTTTTTATCAAGTTCTCTTTAACTTGAGCTGTTTGTTAATTTGCAATTCAATAAATGGGCTCTGCTTTTATCATTTCCTTGTAATCTGTATTTCTTATGTAAGATATAAATTGCAACATCACAATTGTTATGAGTGTGTCCAAAATTGAATGTTCTGACATAAATTTCACATAGTATATTCTCCACTTATTTCGGGAGTATATTGTACTCTACATTTTGATTTCCAGTACACAATATTTACTGCTTTCTGATTCCAACGTTTTTCAGACATTTATTTTTCTAAAAATATAAGTTAAAGATAACAATTGCCTCTTATTCGTACGTGCTTTGTGTAAGGCATACTCTAATCTGGCCTGTATTGGCCTGGCCTCCCTTTTGGCCTCAAATTTGGCTTGCTCCCAAATTTTGGCCTGGCCTCAAAAATTGACCTGACCTCTAAAATTTGGCCTCTACAAAAAGTGTTGGCCTCAATTTTATTTTTAAATAAACATTTATTGGTGATTTTTTTTCATTGATTAATGTCCAAATCACATGAAAAGTTATACTAGATGACTTAAAGTGTCGTAAAGTGATAGATCTATTGAAATGGAACATGTTAACGCCAAGCGATAAATGACTGATTCTAATAGATTTTGATCCAGTCTGATTTTTAAATCTAAAGTACTTAAGCATGTGATATTGTCATTGTATTACAACGCCATGTTTTTAACTCAAACTGTTGTCAGGACCGGACAATATATCTAAAAAAAATCATGGTAGAGACTATCGGATATAGCATATTAGCGACAGAAGAGGCTTATATCAAATTTCTGCTGGGGAGAGAAATTTCGAAATTGAAATACATGCATGACATATATATTTGTTGTGTGTAGATACATATATAAAATCAATTGAGACCCCACAGTCAGATCACTTTTTATATAAATATTTTTTTTCCATCCGAGTATCCCATAAACATTAACAAAGGATTCATTTTAGTTTCTTAGAGAAAATTTATTTTTAAATTAGTTTTCATTCATTTTAACTCTAATTAATTTTTTTAAATCTTTTGAAAAATCAAAGAAATGTCAAAAACTTTTGAGGCCAAATATATTTGAAGAGGCCAAATTTAGGGCCAGTCCAAAACTTGAGGCAAGGCAAAAATTTGGAGCCAGGCCAATTTTGAGGTCAGGCCAGGCAAATAAGGCCAGGCCAGATTTTAGAGTATGCCTTTAATGTAATGGGGTTTCAAATAATTGTTTTATTTCTTTATGTTTTTTTTAGGAAAAAGATGCGGCGGCATTGGAACACAAATACAATAATTATAATATTAGTCTGTACTGGATTTGCACTATGGGTCTTCTTTCGAAAGAATGATATAGTTCAAACAAACAATCAAAAAAGAGAGAGCGTGCATATCATGGATTCAATAATAAAAGAATATCATATTCCAAACACAAAGCTTCAAAAATATCTGTTGCAACCCCATGGAAAAATTCAAAACACAGGAAACAAAGACAAACGCTACTCGCAGGTCAAACAGGATGAAGTCGTTTACGAAATCCTTCAAAAGGAAGGAGGTTTTTTTCTTGACATTGGTGCACATGATGGTCAATTTATGTCCAATACTCTTTGGTTGGAAAGAAAACACGACTGGACTGGACTTTTGATAGAAGCAAATCCGGAACTTTGCAAAAGTATCGATAAATTAAAAAGAAATGTATGGCGTTTGTGTGCGTGTCTGTCCAATTCTCAAGATAGTGTTTCTTTTATCAAAGGGGGTGGTGTAGGTGGTATCGCGGACAACATTGATGCACACCACATGAAAATGCTAGATCAAAAGAACAAAATCACCGTTCCATGTTTTGCCTTGGAACAAATTTTGAAGAAGATTGACGTCAATCATATTGATTTTTATTCTCTAGATGTTGAAGGGGCAGAAATGGCAATTCTGAATTCGATGAAATATGGTCTTAAAAATGGAGTATATACAGTGGACGTGTGGTCTATTGAATACAGAGTGTGGGATGGCCACCAAATTGTTGTTGAGAAATCGAAAGAAAACTTGAACGCATTGAGAAAATATTTCAATGAACTCGGGGGCTACTTCGAACACTCGCAGTTGTCTACTGATAGCAATAACAAGGACGGATACGCTCTTGACGTTGTATTTGTTCGTACCAGCCAATGGTGTAGAACAAGAGAAAAATTTCCAAATGGAACTAACTGTCCAAGAAAGGATAAAACATTGCGTATTAAGGAATATCTTCTGGCTCCTCACCCCTATCAGCAAGTAAAAGACGCTGACAAGCGATATTCTCAAGCCAATCAGGATCAGGTCGTTTACGACATAGTTCAGAAAGAAAGCGGCTTCTTTGTAGATATCGGAGCTCATGATGGACAGTTCCTTTCGAACTCACTGTGGCTAGAAAGGCAACACATGTGGACAGGACTTCTTATCGAGGCTAACCCAGATTTATGTCGAAAGATTGATAAACTAAAACGGCATGCATGGAGGTTGTGTGCATGCCTTTCCAGTACTTTGGAAAGGGTAACTTTTATAAAGGGTGACACGGTAGGTGGTGTGGAGAGTCACATTGATAAACATCACATGAAATTGTTGAACAGAACCGACAAAGTTACTGTCCCTTGTTTTAGTATGGAGGACGCATTAAATATGATTAAAACCTATCATATCGATTTCTATTCTCTAGATGTTGAAGGAGCAGAGATGGCGGTACTTGAGTCTTTGAGAGATGGACTCAAATCACATCGTTTTACGGTGGATGTGTGGTCGATTGAGTATCGTGTGTGGGACGGAAAACAAGTTGTTTATGAAAAATCCTTGGAAAATTTGAACTCGCTGAGGCGATTCTTTAAGGAAATTGGAGGTTATAGTGAATATTCCCAACTGTCTAACGATAAAAACATCAATGATGGTTATGCATTAGATGTAGTGTTTGTAAGAAACGAAATGTATTGTAAAAGACATGATGAATTACCAGACGGCACTGCATGCACTTTTTAAACAAACCCACATAACGAATGGAAATGGATCATATTTCTGTGACAATGTTCGCGTTTGGAAGTGATTCAGACTTTAATGGTCAGGGATATACCTTCCAATGTTATTTTACATCTATCTACGGATATTTTTCTTTACTATTGCATATAAAGTCAATTTTATGATTCGGATGAATTTCATGAAAACAAATTCTTATGCATAATGACTGAAACATATATAAATTCTTAATAAGTGAAATTTTCAAGATTGAGAAAATTTTCTTTGCCAAATGCATATAAATCCTGTTAATAAATCTAGTTAATTGTTTCAAATTAACGATCCGTGTATTTCGTGACCAATAGAAATTCACTCCTCTCAGAAAGTGAAAAACGCAGGCAAGTGATATTCCTAAGATTATCAAGACTATGTCTTATATACGATATAGATTAGAAAGCATGCGTGTTTTTGTGAAAATATGAGTTCATGATGGGCTCGAAGGGAAACGTATGGGGACAGAGATTCTTATCGAGGATTATTGTCAAAAATATGGATGTTGGGTCAAGAACCTTGAAAGGGATCATATTTTTAAAGGGTGACACGCTGGGTGGTATGGAGAGTTACATCTAAAATGCTTAACAAGGATGACGAAATTACTCTCCCTTGTTTTAGTTTGGATAGTGCGAAATGGAAACCTATTAGTATCATATTGATTTCTATTCTCTAGATGTTGAAGGAACAGAGATAGGGGACTCTTATCACCGCTTTACGGTTGGAATGATGTCGATTGAGTATCGTGGAACGGTAAACAGTGGAAATTATGATTAATAAAAATCCTTGGAAAATGAACTTTCTGAGACGGCACTTCAAAAGATCAAGAAGTTACTATGTTTAACAAAAGAAACAATGCATTAGATGGTGTTTGTACGAAACTTTTGGCCAATGCGGAGGAATCCAGACACAATCAATCGATTGAAGTCAACAGCATTAAGCCGTTCGTTTTATGTAACTTACTGATCAGCAATAACTTTTCTTTTCATCGTTTTTTATGGATGATTTATTGAAGAGAGGTTCTCAGATTTTTATAAAAACAAAAACCATTAAATGTAATATTTGTTGGTTCATGCGGACTATATAATAAGGTTGCATAGAGATCACAGACACAATCACATAGCCCAGGTCAGATGGTGATACTGGAATATATTTTTTTTTCTGCAATGATCACTATCTTCCTACCCGCATGAACCATCGAGGATATTCTAGTTTATGTTACAATATTTAATTAGTATAAACCCATTTAGTGATTTCTAATATTTTCTATTGACTTTGAACTCTTATTGTGTTAAAATATTTTAATAAAACATACATTTATTTTATTGATACAATTAATATAAATTGCCTTAAGGAGGCTAGGTGGTTAACAAATTAGCCATCAAATTAGATATGGCTTTAAAGCTATAAATTATTATTTAGTAAAAGAAAATTTTAGCTACAAAATACATGTTCCTTTATCTTTACAGAGCTTATAATTAAATAGTCTTTAAATGGCCACGCAATGCCCACCCAGCCTTCTTAACGTCATCAGATAATCAGGCATCTACTTTAAATTTCAATATAAATTTTATAGAAAAAATGAAAATCTAAATGTGTGTGTATATATGTGTGTGTTCTGAAATGCAAAGATTATGTTCAAGGGCAAAATAGTTTATATATATCGACAAAGAATAGTTTGTCTGTGCGACATTTGCAAATGTTGTGGTAACGAGATAGCAACTGAGGTACTTTAATGGTATATCTGCCGTTCGGAATACGCTGAAGGAGTGGATGCACTATCTATATCTCCATGTACAACGCTTTATTCTAACTATGTACGTGTTTTAATTCATCGTTTTGTTTTGTTATCGTTACAGTGTATATATGTGTATTTTACTAGATGATATCCCGCGTAAGCGCCGTAATTGACAATTTACACCGTAATATGATACAATTTTGAATATGTTGAACCATATTTTTGTTTTATTCATTTTTGTATATACTGTGTCCGATTTTTTTCTTAATTGCTTTTGTAACCTATCTTTTGAAATTGAAATTTGAAAAAAAAAACCAACTACATGGCTGGATATTTAGAGGAGCAGGCAGGGATGAAAACAAAAATTGAAATGAATGATATATGCTTGCACGTGGTCTTAATTCTTTATACTGCATCTGACTGAAAAAAAAAACTTTTTTATTTTATTTCAAACATGCAGTAATTTGGTATTTAGTGCGTCGTATCTCTAAAGTTTGTTCTTTAGGTCAAATATCACTATACATGTAAATTTTATCACTGCACTGTCCCAAATAAGAATTTCAGAAAAAAGGACTATTTTCAACTTTTAAAAAACGCCACCACCTTCCTCTCATGTTTGCTATTTCGGGCTGGTTTATCGAAAATGAAAGTAGGTTTTTGATTTATTTTACAATTATTACTAAGTCTTATCAGGTAAAATTCAATTATAGCTAACGGACATCATATCACACGTGTTGATATACCAAAGGTGTAAGCTGTTACTCTGGTGCAAGCATTACTTAGGTTTTTTGCAAAAGTCTTAATTTATAAGACATTTTCATTTTAATTATTCCTTGAACATCCAGCCTAAATGTTGATCGTGGTCTCAAGCAGACGAAATCATCAGAAGACATTTAATTTTCCATTCTGTGAATCAATTAATGTGAATTGTTTAATTTTCAGGGTTATGTTTTTAGTATGTTATATATTTATGTAGTTTTTGTGTGCTTACAATTAAATAGACCTATAGTCATAATCTTACACTTTGTTGACAGCATTTATTTTGAAATTCCCGTTAATTAATACTTTGTAGTATTTAGAACTTTACAGAAAAGTAGATCCGGCTAAAAGTTTATTGATGTAGGTATCAAATAAATTTTTCGACCAATCAGAAACGCCTATATCTCCTCAAACTAATAAATACTAAATGGTTATGTGTTTACTATAAAAAGCATTCTGAGAGTATTGCACAAGTAATACTCGCCCTACCTACACCCATAATATTGAAACAATTGTCGTTTTATAAGCTAAAAAGTGGAGAAAATTTGGGTAAAGATTTTTTTTAAAGGACAAACCCGATTAGTAATGAAAAACGAGTTTCTTCATCAACTTTGGGTCCATTTAGGTTCATTTGGGTCCATTCGTGTAAATAGATGCAGCAGCGCAACACTAATTAGATCATGAATATGACATATTTTAAAAAATCAATAACTTTATATATATATATATATATATATATATATATATATATATATATATATATATATATATATATATATATACGAATATGTACATATACGAAGTACGGGCATGATTAAAATGTAAATGTCAATTTTGGCCGGAGTTTGGGGGATCGGGAAAATACACAATAAGTCCCTCCGAGTTCTGGCCCATCTATTTTGACCTTTTTGCCCAAAAATGAAATTTTAGCCCGATTAGGAGTTGTTGCCAGTATTTTTTATGAAGTAAACTTATTTCATCAAATATTGTTTTCAATTATGCAGAATGGTCATACTGAATAGAGAGAATATGAAAAAAAATGTATGAAGCTGAATAAATTTTAACGTGACCTTTTTGCACTTAAAATAGACAATTTCTGTTATAATTACAATATGATTTGAAATAAAAACTTTTTGAATATCAAGAATTTTTAAAGATTACATTCATGTCCAATACATGTTTCTTTTTCGATACCGTCAACATCGCGATGTATACAATATTGAAACAATATCGACAAAACACCGTATTGATTATATATTGTCGACATTGCGAATACTAGTATTTCTCTGAGGTTAACATTGTCGACATTGTCGGCATCGCGACGTCCACGATGTCGAAACTATATCGAGTTTACATCGTCGACATTGCCGATATTGCTTTTACGTTAACATCATCGACATCGCAACGTCGACGATGTTAATCTGATATCGAGTTTACATCGTTGACATTGCCGACATTTCTTTGACGTTAACTTCGTCAATTAGGCGACATCGCAATGTATACGATGTTGAACCGATATTGAATATACATTGTTTACATCGCAGATATATCTTTAATATTTACATCGTAGACGTAAAAAAGGGACGTTGCAGACACGATGTTGACTCGATGTCGATCAATATTGCAATGTCTATGATGTCGATGATGTTAAGAAGAAAGAAGGCCTGAATGTAGAAACAATGTCGACTCGATGTTTGTCAACATTGCGATATCGACAATGTCGACGATGTAAACAGGATATAAGAGGTACGATGTAGACACAATGTCGACACGATGTTGGACAACATTGCGATGTCAACGATGTCGACGATGTCGACAATGTAAACAGGATATAGGGGGTACATTGCAAATGCTTATACGATATAAACACAATGTCGACTCGATGTTTGCCAACACTGCGATGTCTACAATATTGATAGAACATCGTGCATTGGACATACCTCTAAGATTAATCCAGTTTGTCTAGATATGTATTCAGTATTATTTTGACATAATAAAACATGGGGGTCAGTAATGTCAAATTTTAGATATAGGGCTTCAAAAGTAAAATTCTCGCAAAATTTGACTTTAAAATTTTAGACGTTTTCTATAAATTTGCATGATTTTATGCTTAACCTTTATCACACTCTCAAGATTAAATTTTGTACATGTCACACAGATCCTATAGAATATGTTACAAACGTAATAAATAAAGTATGAAAAAAAGAAAAGCATATTGAAAATTCATAAAATTGCTTGTTTCTGTCATTTTTGTCTAAAAACACCTTCCGCACGGAAAAATAGTTCCCCCAAAAATTGTTTATTGTATTCAAGTGGGTTTTCTAAGACTTAATGAATGTTGTGTATTTATGAAATGATAATCTTTCTGTGTTGATTAGATAAATAAAATCATATTCATTTTAAATATAATGATCATGTGCGTGATGGAATCAAAACGTGAGGAGTGAGATACCTTAATTCAGATATTGAATCTCGAATTTTGAACCTGAAACCTCGAATGAGCCTTCTGGGCTTTCGTAGCGTTCGTATTAGTTTTAATTTTTTTTTTCATCCTTACATATCCAAACACGTAAACATTTCAATTATTTTTATTTATTTTTTTGGGGGGGGGGGGGGGGTCTTGTGAAGAAAGTTAATAAAGCGCTAGGCTTAAAATGTAATAACATATATGAAATTCACATATATTCAAATATAATTACATTTTCAATGAAAAATTTAAAACGACTAAGCGCATGCACGATGCATAATCAATTTATTTTGCTGTATAAAGTGGACCCTCAGTAATCAGGACGCTTTCATTCCCAAGCCCAATCGTTCGGATTGGTGAAGCGTCCGGATATATGAAATGTGTCTATTGGTCATACATGATAATGTGTTTATAATAGGTGTTAATACTGTTTTCTTTGCCTTTCATACTAAATAGCAAATTATTTAGAGTTGTCCGTTGAAATTGACTTTTTTTATTAAATGAACTCCGCTTTATATTGTTATTTTGTCAGGAAATATTAACCGAACTTTAATAACAACCGAATCGTTATAGCTAAATTCATTGTGCCCAAGTGTCATGTACCTATTTACGGTATGTTTTTTTAACTATCTAATTCTAGATACGCCTATTTTCAATGTAATTGATGATAGATTTTTAATTTTTTTTCAAAACAGTATTAATCTAAATAATAAAATTAACTGTTACTAGCTTGGAAATTGCAAGATTCACCAATATACTTTCGAAGAGTTAATTATGGTTTCATTTTGTTTTCTTCCTATACTTCCGGTTTTGACCTAATCTAATAAGGCATTCATGAGACAATTCGTTTTAAATAACTTTTCTGAATGAATAACCCACAAAGCTAAATACAACTTTCCAGTGTTCTTTAATTTATTAAGCACATTCTACATTTGAAATAAAGGGATGTGTAAAAAAAAAGCGATGGCATTTGAGAGCTGCACAAGTAAATATACCCAAGCCACGTGCAGTGAGGCGTGACTAATCCTGTCTGGCCAGCACTGTCGTTGGTAATTTGAAAGTAATTTGGGAAGTCATGTGTTTTTACAAGCTACTCATGAGGGTCTAGCAAGTGAAAAAGGTGTGAAACTCAATTGACATGTGTAATCTTTCTATTGTATTAAGCGGGGTATCAATAAATGTAACCGTCCGGTTAAATGAAGCAAGATTTATAGTTAACAGTGTTTTGTGGTAAAAACAGACCGTCCGGATCCGGAAGGCGGAATTCCGGATAAATGAGACAAAATAACGTATATAAAAACTATTCCCAAGTTAAATCGTCCGTAAACTGAAGCGTCCGGATATCTGAAGTCCCACTGAGTGTTTTTAAAAAGTTCCACATACGGGTTAACCTTTAAAGTATTTATTTAATTTCATTGTTTGAGAAGCAACGATCTTATAACCAAAACACTTAGCTTAGTGACAACATAACTCGCGTGTAAACATTCAACCTTTCTTAAAAATATAGCATTCGAAGAGCTCCACTCGCAAGTATTTCTATAAGTCCTCCAAGAAATCGTTTCATCACAACAATACAAAAATATTATTTCATTCATTATTTGTTATAATCATGATTTTTTTTTTATGTATATGCCCCCCTGAGGGCCCTGAATTGGTGAATAAACAATAACCATATATTCTATTTTGTATAAATATTCAATTATTTTCCGATTTCAAAGAGTAACGGAACATGCCAAGAATTTTTCAAAGTAACCTCCGTTCTTTCTTTAACTGAAACCATCTTGGAAATTAGAGGATTTTTGTGACGCAATTCATGTAAAACTGATTCCTCATCAAAATCAATCGAAATCAGGCTCCGTGTTTTATGATCCCGGGAAATAATTAGGTCGCCGTTTTATTTTCTGTTATCCCTCTGATGCTATTGGGGTATGTATACTCTTTAAAAAGGTTGATTACTAAGGTTACTAGAAAAGCTTTTTTTTATCAATATGAAGAAAACACGTTCATAAGACTATTAGATTGTAGTATAATTCAAAAGTATATGTACCAGGTTCAATAAATAACAATGGTCATTGAACAAGAATATCATCCCATTTATGTTAAAATATACATAATTATATAATGCATCTGAAAAGAATGATTAATATCGTATTAATTTTCGTTCAGTAATAAGATAACTGATAACGATAAAAATAAATTAAAAATGATAATTATATGCAAAATATTCGGCACATTTGACATAAAGCAAAACTCTGACCGGTAAATCAAAAGTTAAAGACTTAATAAGGTGTACTTATTTTTTTTTTAATTGCAGACGAAAATGAATGCCATCTGTTAAACAATTACCGAATGTCCGATAGGTAGGAACGCAAGCTGTGAAAAAAATATGGTTGCAAGGTAACTTTGTGCCGAGTCATTCATAAATGACATTCATTATATTAGACCGTGTTAAATGACAATGCAGGCACTGAATCTGACCCCAATGTAGCAGATTAGCGACAGCAGAGGCTGATATCAAATTTCTGCTGGGGAGGGAAAATTCGGCTTGATCGATGATGACAGGTTAATGTAAGCAAGCTGGCGTTTTTAAAGTTCATTATACAGGGATAGAAATTTCATGCTATGAACTAGCTAATATTTGATCCTTCACTCAGGTCAGTCGTCCCTAAAAATGGGCATACTCTAAAACCTGGCCTGGCCTGGCCTGGCCCCATTGGCCTGGCCTGGCCTCAAAGTTGGCCTGGCCTCACTTTTGGCCTCAAATTTGGCTTGGCCCCAAATTTTGGCCTGGCCTCAAAAATTGGCCTGGCCTCAAATTTGGCCTCCACAAAAATTTTTGGCCTCAATTTTATTTTTTTATTTTCTTTACACATTTGTTGATTGTATTGATTTTTTATTGATTATTTATGTTAAATACACTTGAAACATCACACTAAATGGCTTTTAGTGTCTTATAGTGATAGTTCTATTGAAACATACATGTATATATGACTACAGGTATGTCAGTGATTGATTCTAGTAGATTTTGATACAGCCTGTTTTTAAATTCCAAAGTTCTTTAAATTAAGAATGTGATTCTGCCATTGTATTACAACATGGCGTATTTTTTTTCAATGTACTTAATTAACTTAAACTGCTCTCAGGATCGGACAATACCTATAAAAAATACTTGTGTGAGGAGAAAAAAAATAATGGCAGAGACCAATTTGTTTATTCTAACAACATTAAAGGTCACAACATGTTCTGCTGTGTTCAAATTCTGATATCAAAGTTCCCCTGTAGAGTAAAATATTGTTTCCTAAATATACAAACAACACATGCATGAAACTACTCTAATATAGGGGTGATGATTAATGACCATCACTGAATCAAGTTATCGGAGGATGCAATGTTACAGTCATTCACAAATGACATTAATTAAATTAGACCGTGTGAAATGTTGAACGGCAGTGCAGGCAATTAATCTGACCCCAATAAAGGGACAGAGGAGGCTGATATCGCATTTCTACTGGTAAGGGAAATTTGGGTTTGATTGGTGTTGACAGGTAATGTAAGCGAACTCAGTCTGGCATTTTTAAAGTGCATTGCATGTGGATAGAGATTTGATGTTATGAGATATGATGTTTGAGATATTTATTTATCCTTCAAACAGGTCAGTCTCTTTTAAAATTATTCTGATATCTCTATTCTACTTTTTGAAGTGGGGAAGGGGGTTGCGTCTCTGAATTTTAATGCCGATAGCTTCAGTATTGGGCATAATCCATTCCTTGGCAATAAAAGAGCAGTGTTGCACATGCATATCACATGTATTTGTGTGTGCAAACTTGAATAAAATCAATTAAAACTTAATCAGCCAGGTCACCTCTTATAAAAAAAATTCTCTTAAACATTTAAAAATCAATAAAAATTCAATGAGAACTATTTGAAAATGTGAGAATTTTTTTTTTAATATGAGGCCAAAAATTTTGAAGAGGCCAAATTTGGGGCCAGGCCAAAATTTGGGGCCAGGCCAAATTTGAGGCCAAAAGTGGGGCCAGGCCAGGCCAATGGGGCCAGGCCAGGCCAGGCCAGGTTTTAGAGTATGCCCTAAAAATGATGTTACTTTAACTTTATTATTCTAATAACTTACTTTAGAAGTGGGGGGGGGGGGGGGGGGGTTGGCAGCTCTGAATTTTAACACAGATTGCTTCTGTATTGAGTATAATCCATTCCTTGGCAAAAGTAAGAGCAGTGTAATTGAAGTACAGGCATGTCATTTATCTTTGTTGTGTGTATAAACGTAATAAAATCAATTGAAGCCCCACCATATAAATATTTTTTTTTAACAAACGACTATACCATAAACAGGAACAAAGCATTCATTTTCAGTTTCTTAGAGAAAAATTATTTTTTAAATAAATTTTAATTTTAACTTTTCAACTTTTCAAAAAAACTTTTGAAGAGCCCAGGCCAAAATTTGGGGCCAAATTAAAAGTGAGGCCAATTTTGAGGCCAGGCCAGACAAATAAGATAAGGCGAGGCCAGGTTTTAGAGTATGTCTTTAAGTAATATGGTTTCAAATAATTGCTCTATTTATCTTTTTTTTCAGGAAAAAGATACGGCGGCATTGGAGGACGAATACAATAATTATTATATTAGTCTGTACTGGATTTGCACTATGGGTCTTCTTTCGAAAGAATGATATAATTTAAATAAACAATCAAAAAAGAGAGAACGTGCATTTCATGGACCCAATTATGAAAGAAAATCATATTCCAAACACAAAGCTTAAAAATATCTGTTGCAACCCGATAGAAAAATTAAAAATATAGAAAACAAAAACAAACGTTATTCGCAGGTCAAGAAGGATAAAGTGGTTTATGAAATCCTCAAAAAGGAAGGAGGTTTTTCTTCTTGACATTGGTGCACATGATGGCCAATTTATGTCCAATACTCTTTGGTTGAAAAAAAAACACGACTGGACTGGACTTTTGATAGAAGCAAATCCGGAACTTTGCAAAAGTATCGATAAATTAAAAAGAAATGCATGGCGTTTGTGTGCGTGTCTGTCCAATTCTCAAGATAGTGTTTCTTTTATCAAAGGGGGTGGTGTAGGTGGTATCGCGGACAACATTGATGCACACCACATGAAAATGATAGATCAAAAGAACAAAATCACCGTTCCATGTTTTGCCTTGGAATAAATCTTGAAGAAGATTGGCGTCAATCATATTGACTTTTATTCTCTAGATGTTGAAGGGGCAGAAATGGCAATTCTGAATTCGATGAAATCTGGTCTAATAAATGGAGCATTTACAGTGGACGTGTGGTCTATTGAATACAGAGTGTGGGATGGCCACCAAATTATTGTTGAGAAATCGAAACAAAATTTGAATGCATTAAGAAAATAATTCAATGAACTCGGGGCTACTTCGAACACTCGCAGTTGTCTACTGATATTAATAACAAGGACGGATACGCTCTTGACGTTGTATTTGTTCGTACAAGACAATGGTGTAGAACAAGAGAAAAATTTCCAAATGGAACGAACTGTCTAAGAAAGAATAAAACATGGCGTATTAAGGATTATCTTTTGGCTCCTCACCCCTATCAGCATGTAAAAGACGCTGCAGACAAGCGATATTCCCAAGCCAATCAGGATCAGGTCGCTTACGACATAGTTAAGAAAGAAAGCGGGTTCTTTGTAGATTTAGGAGCGAATAATGGACAATTATATTCAATTATATTCAATAATATTCAAACTCACTGTGGCTAGAAAGGCAACCACATGTGGACAGGACTTCTTATCGAGGCATACCCGGATTTGTGTCGAAAGATCGATCAACTGAAACGAAATGCAAGGAGACTCTGTTCATGCCTTTCTTTGGAAAGAGTAACTTTTATAAAGAATGGTGCAGTGGGTGGGTGGTGTGGAGAGTCACATCGACAAACATCACATGAAAATGTTAAACAGGACAAACAAAGTTACTGTCCCTTGTTTTAGTTTTGAGGACGCGCTAAATGTAATTAAAACTTATCATATTGATTTCTATTCTCTAGATGTTGAAGGAGCAGAGATGGCGATACTTGATTATATGATAGATGGACTCAAATCTCATCGTTTTACGGTGGATGTGAGGTCGATTGAGTATCATGTGTGGGACGGAAAACAAGTTGTTTATAAAAAAAAAAAAAAAAAGCCTTGGAAAATTTGAATTCTCTGAGGGGATACTTTAAGGAAAATGGAGATTATAGTGAATATTCCCAACTGTCTAACGATAAAAACATCAATGAAGGCTATGCATCAGATGTGGTGTTTATACGAAACGAAATGTATTGTAAAAGGCATGATAAATTACCAGACGGCACTGCATGCACATTTCAGTGACACTGTTAGGGTAGGGGACAGAGATACTTATTTGCCAAATGCACATAAATCCTAACCCTATTAATTGTTTGAAGTTAACTATCCGTGGAATATTTCGTGATCAATAGAAACTCGCTCCTCTCAGAGAGTGGAAAACGCAGACAAGTGATATTCCTAAGATAATCAGGATCATATCGTATATACGACGTAGATTACAAAAGCATGCGTGTTTTTGTAAAATTATGAGTTTATGATGGGCTCGAAGGGAAAATTATATAGACAGGGATTCTTGTCGAGACAATCCATGATTATTGTCAAAAGATCTATACTATATAGTAAACTGAAACCTGGCTGTAATCGTGCTTCTCAAGAACCTTGGAAGGGATCATATTTATAAGGATGACATGTTGGGTGGTGTGGAGAGTCACATCTAAAATGCTTAAGAAGGATGACGAAATTACTCTCCCTTGTTTTAGTTTGGATAGTGCGAAATGGAAACCTATTAGTTTCATATTTATTTCTATTCTCTAGATGTTGAAAGACCAGAGATGGCGGTTCTAGTCCATCTTTGAGATATGGACTCAAATCACACCGCTTTACGGTGGGTATGTGGTCGATTGAGAATCGTGGAACGGTAAACAGTTAAAATTATGATTAATAAAAGTCCTTGGAAAATTTGAATTCTCTGAGATGGCACTTCAACAAACAAGAAGTGACTATTTGAACTATATAACGATGAAAACAATGCATTAGATGTGGTGTTTGTACTAAACTTTTGGTCAATGCGGAGGAATCCAGACACAATCAATCGATTGAAGTCCATATATGGAAGAATTGGCCGTTCGTTTTATGTAACTTACAAATCAACAATAACTTTTCTTTTCATCACTTTTTATGGTAGATTTATGGAAAAGAAGTTCTCAGATATATAAAAACAAAAACCATTAAATGTAATATTTGTTGGTTTATGCGGACTATATATGAAGGTTGCACAGAGATCATCAGACACAATCACATAACCTAGATCAGATGGTAAAACCGGTATATATTTTTTCTGCAATTATCACTATCTTCCGACCTGCATGAACCATCGAGGGTATTCTAGTATTTCACGAATATTTAATTAGTATAAACCTATTTAGTGACTTCTAATATTTCTATTGATTTTGAAATATTATTGTGTTAAAAGATTTTGATAAAAATACAAATCTCTAAACATACATCTATTTTACATTAAATATAAATTTCCTTAAGAAGACTAGGTATTCAACAAATCAGCCATCGGGTTAGATATAACTTTAAAGATATTAATTTTTTATAATTCTACTACAGTTATTGCAGAGATCAAAAAGATGCCGCGGACATTATTCTCCAATATACCACGAACGTCATCAGTAAATTATCAGACCAGAAATACCTATTTGTCTCGCACTGATCATGAAAGTACAACTTTAAACCGTAAAAAGTTTTAAAACCATGTCAATTTCACGTGTTAGTTCCAGTCAAAACGATGTGTATTGCCTCAAATGTTTATTTTTAAGAGATCAATGCGGCTGTTCCCAGGACGAACCTAGTACATTTTCACTGCGTGTTTTTACATAAAATATATAATGGGTAGTAGAAATAATCGTGTTAAATTGCCCTTAAAATATTAGGAATATGATTCAAAGATATTTTATAAATAAGTGAAGAGTATTAAAAATCCAAAGAAAAATTCTGTCGTCTGCATGTGATTCCGTTGATCGATACACATGTAAACATTACTAACAAAACCGTTGGGGTTACACTGAACAGCCGTCAAAATGACCTAGATCGTCTCTCTATAGGAGAAACGATCTGCAGAAATACTGGGCTGTTAGTAGAATAGAAATAAAGTTCTTGTTATCGTGAATGTTGCAGGATAATCTCCTCGGTCTCGAAATGTTGTTTAAAATATAAAAGCCTCGGCTAACGCCTCGGCTTTTATATTTCAAAACAACATTACTCGACCTCGGAGGTTATTCTGCAACATTCACGAAAACTCGTACTTAATTTCCTTAGTAAAAGAAAATTCATATATTTTAGCTACAAAATACATGTTCCTTTATCTTTACAGATATCGATATATAATATTTAAATGGCAACGACCACCTAGCCCTCTTAATGTCATTAAATAATGAATCTACTTTTAATCAATATACATTTTTTATAGACTAAATGAAAATCTAAATGTGTATGTGTGTGCAGGCACATAACATTAGGGGTTGGGAGGGAACGGGGGAGCCTGGTCCCCCACTTTTTGGTGCAGGAAATAATTTTCTTAAATTTACATATCAAAAAATGAATTAACATAGAGTCCCCCCTCCCATTTTTATTGGGCCATTTCAGAAATTGAATTAAAAATAAGGAAATAAAGAGTGACCAGTTATGGATATAATCTCCCCCAGATTTGGAATTCGAGGATTTTTGGAAGTAACTTATTTTTTCTTTTTTTTTGTCAAGATTTTTTGGTTGAGTCTGCCCCCCCCCCCCCCCTTTTCGAAAAAACGATGATAGGTGCCTGCTGGTGTGTGTTATAAAATACAAAGTTCTTCATGGTACTGTGCGAATCCTACTCAAAATGTATATGAAGTTTTGAATTTTTCATCTCGTCTTCAAAAATCCTATCAAACCGTTCATTTAGAGTCACTGTAAAATGGTTTTTCCAGTCTCCAATTACACCTGTAATAAAATGAAAACTGAATCCGTGATGTAAATTCATACAATCTCAAGGACGTCCTCAGTAAATGATTGTCAGCATCATTATGAATAGGTTATTTGGTAATGGTCACGTTTTTGGTTTTTCGTTTTCAATGTTTAAAATGCTTCAATAGACAATTTTTATAGTCAACCAAAACTTGAGTGCCAGTCGTTAATTATAAGCGAAATACAGAGCTCCCGATTCTTTGTTATGTAATCGAAGATCGGATAATGTTATCGTTTACATTTTTAATGTTAAAAAAACATTCCAGGTTTATACCTAAAATGACTCGGGCAAACTCTATGAACTGTTTATGTTCAAAATGAATTAGCAGATAGAAAAATCAGCGTGAAAAAGAACCTTTACCGGTATGTTGAACCAGTGTAAACAAAACAAGAGATGTTTGTAAAACACTTATGCCCCCTCCCTTGGAAACATCTGCAAAGAAAATGAACGGAAACTGCAAATAATTGGAATTTTTCAAAGTCCAAGGGGCATAACTCTGTCGAAAATAGCTCGAATAAACCCATAATCGAACTTGACCTAGATATTACTATGTAAAATCTGTATATCAAATTTCATTTCAATATGTGCAACATCTGCAAAGAAAAGGAACGGAAACTGCATGCAAATAATTGGAATTTTTCAACGTCCATGGGGCATAACTCTGTCCAAAATGGCTCGAACAAACCCATAATCAAACTTGACCTAGATGTTATTATGATAAATCTTTAAACCAAATTTCATTACAATATTTGCAACCCCTGTGAAGAAAATGAACGGAAACTGTAGGTGGACCGACCGACCGACAGACAGACAGACAGAGAGACAGACGGACAGCAGCAAAGCAATATGCCCTCCCTTCTTTGAAGCGGGGCATAAAAACATAACAGGAGCCTTGTTTACATAACAAAGATTTGTGGGCTCTGTATCTTGCTTATAACTCAACAACTGGCAATCAAATTTTGGTTGATATTTAGAAATGCATTTCTAAAGCATTGTAAACAATAAAAATAGAAAAATAAAATTTGACCAAAGTCGTGAACATGCCTCTTTAAAGGAAGATGGATGGCCATCAAATTACCCATCAGATCTTAGAAATGATTTTTCAAGCTACAAACAATTATTTAGTAAAGAAAAAAAAAACTCCTTACATTTTAGCTTTTAAATTAAAATTTCCCCATGTCTTTATATACAGAACTCTTAAGGAGAACTTCTAAAGGAGATCAATACCGTCTAAAAATGACCACGACCGTCCAGCCTTCTTAAGGTGGAATAACACATTTGGAAAAAAAAAATCACTCAAATTAACAGTAAATTATTTGATTATGAAAATATCATGATTAATAAACTGTACATATATCAAATAAGCGAAATATTTGAGGTTTGGGTACAAAAAATGAATCTAAAAAATTCAATTCAGTAAGTAACAACAAAAGCCCCTGTGGGATTCGAAATCGGGATGTACGATTCACAAGTCAGACACTTTATCCACACGGCTATGGAGCAAGTTACATGTTGCCGTCGATAAAATCATTTTAATAAAACGAAATGTTTCGATCAGAGATCAGCCATTTTGTGATGATGTGTTGTTCCACCTTAATCTGACAGACGTTTAAATCGAACAAATGAATCGATTTCCCCATTTTCAGAGTTCACATACCTTTACGATACATGTTAGGCTTATTCTTGCGAATATTTTCTGCTCCAATACCAACAATTTTCTTCATGATTGACTGGTCTTTGATGGTTTTATCGGCATGTTTAAGATTTTCAAAGCTACATTTCTCTACAATGTCTTCAATGAGTTTATCGCTTGCATCAACGTTTAAAAATTTGGCTAAGCGTTTGGTTTCGTCAATGGGATTCTGCAAATTAATCAATTCAAAAATGTGTTGTATAAATATTGCATCGTGAGCTCAATATACTGAAGATAAAGAACTGATATTTCCGTTGGCTACAAAGTTTACAGCATGTTGCACAGCTTCACCGAAAAGCATAATTTTGAAAAATTGTATTTTAAAAGACTATATAAAGCACCTTCTTCATGTTCTCAAAGTGGATTGTGAATAAAGCGCCCTGCTTGTCGTTTTTAGCTCCTTCCTCAAACCCCTTCACGTAGTCATACCAGCTGCCCATTGTGCACACTAAAAGAGAGAAACGTTAAAGTCAACGCTTTGATGACACAATAAAGGTGATGCAAATTAAACAAATAATATGACACAAATGTTATTACATATTTTTTTCATTTAAAATATATACATGTATCTTGATAATTTGCTGAACATGAATGATGATAATGATTTTTATGCAGTTTCAAATTATATTTCTATAACGCGATTTAACCTCTCTTAATCATCACTGACAAATTGAATACCAACAGTCTTTGTTTTCTTTTTATGCGTATTTAATAGAATAAAACTATCAAAATGAAATTTTAGGCTACCTCTAAAGTGTTTGTAAAGTTCCAATCATAAGAGAGTATTTAGGAAATATATGAAACAAATTTGATTTGTAAACAAATCTATAGCAATAGACTGCTATGGTCCTGCTAGTTCCAGTATTTGGTGCATAACTGATCTTCAAAGAGGCAGAGAAAACTTGTTTTTCGACATACTTCTTTTTAAATCCATGTTATTTACATTTCATCATCATATTTTTCCCCCCAACCAATCATAATTTTAATAATGAAATAAAAAAAAATGTAAGTCCTTTAAAAGTTTTTTTTTTTAATTTTAGTTTAATCTGTTGTTTTTTATTTATATTTAAATACGACAAACTGTTGGCTTGTGATAAAATATTTTAATCAAATTATCAAAGTAATTTTTAATCAAATGTAGCCCTCTCCAAACTTAATATACACTGTATATTTTTACCTGGACCAAAAAACATGTTTTCCATGAATTGAGTGAATGTAAAATCTTTGTTGAATTCACCAGCAGACAGAAGATGGTAATACATGGACACTGCCACATCCTTTGGATTACGAATGACGTGTATTATTTTCCCGCCTTTTTCTGTCAGCTGTTTCGGCAGCCATCGGTATGGAAGATGCGTATTCAATGGTCGGGGAGAGGGGAGGTTATGAACGACATTCAAGTCTGGGATTGCTTCAAGGAAGAAAAACTCCTTGACTTCTTTGGTGTATTCCGTGTTACCCTTGGTCAGCATACAAACAACTTCCCAAATCCAGTGTGTTCCTAGAGAGTAAAGAAATCTTAGTCTGATGTTACTGTGTTTTGATTACTATCTATCAATTTAATTTTGCGTTTGGAATGTCCGGTCACAAACAACAAAACTGGTCCCCGAATTGGCGTCAAACAAAACGCAATATTTTCTGTAAATCATGTCAACATATGTAGCATTAATTGGCATGACGTCATGTTCGACAAACCTACTATAGCTTGCATATTCATTATAAACGAAGTACCTGGTAGCACAGGCACGTGACGTTATATATTTTTCTCATAATTAAAATAAATACCCTATATCTAATAATACACAAGGTACCCATCGCCGCCATCTTGGACTTATTTCAAACTGTCACATCAGCTGGAAATTTTAATGGAAACTCATCAGTAAAATTGTTTTGCGATCCTCTCCGTCTCCCAATCGTTCATTCAACATCTAAGCTTACAACCAATTCAACCAAAACGGTGCATTACAACTCTCATTAATAAAAATCACCCCTCAACCTTCATCTACTGCCTTAGATCTGCGATAAATGTCTAAAGGGTGTAAATATCTGAAACAAATTTGCAGTTTGAAATAAAGTTTTCCTACTTCTCAAATATATGATAGATTCGAGAAATATTGGTCATACAATTGGTCATCTGTATCGTATTGTAGACCACGTCGATAAAGAATAGTCACCTGATTTGGGGTATGTGGCAAGAATGATATCGTCCTTCCTGCATTCCAGATTACTAATTTCCATGAATCTTTTCTCCGCATTTTCCCTCAGAGGAAGAAAAGGAGGAAGAGCCATGCCATCAAAAATAAGCGGTTTTCTAACTGGGGAATCAGTCTCCATTTTTCACTTTAGCACAAACTTCTGATTTACCTGACGAGTGTTCAATTTTGATCTGGGTTTTTATTTTTATTTACTCTCGGTTCGGCAATCTTGGTCAGCCATGTCATATACGGGTCACTTACGCTGGACACCAGCGGTATAGTGTCTTCCAAAAGTTGTCGTAATATTGAACATTTATCGGCGGAGAAAGAAGAAAATCGTAGAATTTTAGACTCTTTTTAAAGAGCATGGGTTGCAATGCGTGAAAAATTCTCAATGATGAGATGATAATGAATGAAACTAAACAAACCACAATAATAACGACACCTTTGTCAAAATATTGATTTTAAACACAGTTTTGATTAATATACTGATACATACAATATAAATTTAAAGCTTAAATTTCATTACGCATCGACTTCAATGCCGTTTTATGTTATGGGATTTTTGATTATTTCAAGTATTAAACATGTCCAGATTTCCACTCGTAAACTTCGTACTCTCTGATACCAGTATTTAAAACAAAGTTGTTACATTCAATTACTGAACGAAACCCACGAGTCTTGCATATATTCTTACTGACCTTGAGCCAACACACTGAACGTTTCTTATTTAACTTGTTTGATGAATATTTATCATTTTCAATCTACAAATGAAAAAGTAATAATATTTGGTTTTTGTATTTTGTAATAATGAAAACAAAGACGAATTATGAAAAAAAAATGCAACAGTAGAACTGCAAAGGAGAGATAAAACTGAGTAGATATCGAAAATGATAATGTTGTTACCCCCCCCCCCCCCCTCCCCCGATCTATAAAAAGATATCAAAACAAATCCGCAGTTTAGTTAAGGTCATAAAATAGAACAAAATCGAGAACTTGACCGGGTTAGCGCGCTTATCAGATATTTCATGTTGCATACCAGTCATCCAACTGTGGAAGTATTCAGAAGAATATACATCACTTTTCCATAATAATACCAAAATCGTTTGAAATTTACAGACATGCATGTTATTTTATTGAACGGGACAAAACATGCTTATTTTGACAGCACCTTCCTATTTCTTTTTTAGTAATCTATTGCATAAGATATTTATAAATAGGTCAAGCACTCATCAAAGTGCAAGCCAACAGAATTAAATAGTTCAGCTAATTCTCCATTTTTTTCTGCTTTTTAACATGCATCCTCGTCCAGATCGTATACATTTATTATCAATTGTTCACCGTTTACGTACACATGCAAGCATATAGATGCCATTCGTTTTGAGAATTAAATATATTCTTCGGTTTAATTTTTTCATTCATTTTTAAAAATTGGAAGCAATTGGGTTTTTTTTCTTTTTCATTCTTTTTTAATACCATTCAATGAAATGATTGGATAAGTAGAGGACCCTGTTTCTTCTTAATCTTGTTTGCCTTAGTGAAATTATATTAAATTGGTTTTTAAAGCAACTATTTTAATATAAAAAGTACTAGACTTAGTACTTTTTTTAAGAAACACTGAAATGTAATATGCGGCATTATATAGCAGTCATCCCTTTTTGTCGCATATATATTTATATGGTAAAGAAATGGTTAAACAGTTTATCAATGGAAGTTTATTACCTATATGTCCCGTGGGATGACACACATCCGAACAGTACACTCAAAAGGAAGATAACAAAATTCGAAGTCGATACATTCGACTTTGCGTTTGCTAATGCAGTGACCCCTTTCACTATAAATTAATTTAAAACTCGTTAGATAAGTCATGTTCATGATAAAACAATATGTATACAGCAAGGAATATTGCTAGTTGACTGGTAATTACTTTGTGGCGATGGTATTCATTAACGTATTATGAATTTTCTTTAGAATATCTTTATAAAATATAGAAAATGACATCTATTTTGTTCTTACTTTTTATCAATAATCTGGTATTACATTATTTCTGATTACAGCCTTTTTTTTTAAATCTCGTGACAAAGAGGAAGAAAGAAGAAATTAATTCAAAATGTTGCATAGAATGTCATTTCTACAAGTGTTCACAAGATAAGATCCATGGCACACTGAGCGAACACTCTACTGGAACTGAACAGGAAGTTTTGAATTTTTCATCTCTTCTTCGTAAATCTTATCAAACTGCTCATTCAAAGCTACTGTAAAGTGGTTTTTCCAATCCCCAATCACACCTGAAAAGAGAACAGAAAGATGTTATCATTGCGAGATTATTTCTAGATACATGTGGGTTCAAGCATGTAGCTTGTTCTGAAAAGGAGAAGAAATCTATTTTCAAGATGTTTCTACTTGATGAGACTGTTCATACCTTTACGATACATGTTAGGCTTAGCAAGTCCGTCCTTATTTGGTACGAAGTCGACAATTTTCTTCATGATTGACTGGTCTTTGATGGTTTTATCGGCATGTTTAAGATTTTCAAAGCTACATTTCTCTACAATGTCTTCAATGAGTTTATCGCTTGCTTCAACGTTTAAAAATTTGGCTAAGCGTTTGGTTTCGTCAACGGGATTCTAAAATAAATTTCAATCGTTAAGAAAGTCTGTCATCAACGCAAAGAAAATCACTGCAAAGCCATGATATATGTTTTTATGATATTTTAAACTTTCCGACTTTTTACTGGTATTAGGGTTGGATGGTCGTGACCATTTTTAGACTAAATTGATCTCCTTAAGAAGAAGAATTCTGTATAAAGATAAAGGAAAACATTGTAAAGTTAGAATATGTGACATTTTTCTTCATGCACCTTCTTCATGCTCTCATAGAACATTGTGAGTATGGCACCGTGTTTGTCGTTTTCGGTTGCTAGTTCGAACTCTTTCACGTGGTCATACCATCTGCCCATCGCACATACTGTAATGTAAGACAAAGTATCAATGTTTTGAGTCAGACAAACGATAATATAAAAAGGAAACAATTTATCAAGAGAATAAACATCAAACACAGCTTTTCAAATCCAACGAATTACCTGGGTTTGGGATCATTAACATTGTTTCCATGAACTGACTAAATGAAATGTTAATCATCCCAAAAGACACAAAGTGATGGTATAAAGACACTGCTATGTCCTTAGGATTACGAATGACGTGTATTATTTTCCCGCCTTTTTCTGTCAGCTGTTTCGGCAGCCATCGGTATGGGAGATGCGTATTCAATGGTCGGGGAGAGGGGAGGTTATGGACGGCATCTAAGTCTGGGATTGCTTCGAGGAAGAAAAACTCCTTGACTTCTTTGGAGTACTCCGTGGAACCCTTAATTAACATGCACACAACTTCCCAAAGCCAGTGTGTTCCTAAAAGAAAGAAAATAATATGTTTGTATTATTTGGTTTATTATGAAATGTGAGTACATTTACATAGTGATATTCTAAACACTTTTCACGTAGGAAATGTATTTTTCTTTTATTGAACTTTAAATATTTGGAATGCTGATTTTGTCACCAACACAAAAATTGTGTTGTATCCAACATATTGGACAATCGCAACAGTTACTTCTTGGGCCTCTAAAACAAGAAAACTGATTTCAAAAGAGTTGTTCATATGTAAATTGAAATCAGTCTATTAAATCCTTAATACATAGCTAATACAACAATAAATACTTTAAATATACAATGCATGAGATAATATTATAATAATTTCCTATGAAATACGACTAAATGTATTTCTGTGCTATATGTTTTCGTACAAATTGACCTCGTTGTACATTTTTTTTATACATTGATTCGAGTCGAAAAGATATTTTTAGCTTGAGTTCACTGAACGTTCTATAAATTGAACCTGTCATCGCAATTCGGCTCCTTTCTTAAGCCCTGTGTTGATTCATCACAGCGATGGACCAATGTAATTGATCCAAAAGAAAAACTGAATTTTTACTTGTAGATCATGTTAAATGGATTGTTACGTCGCTATGCAACATTAATGTGCCAGCAAGTAGATAAATAAATTACAATATATGTTGACAAGCAAACCGTCTGATGGATCACAATTCGAGTTTTTCATTATCAAATAACGAGTCAAAATCCTTTAATAAAATCTAGAACATTACCGTCTCATGAAATAACATCACCCCACGTTTATGACAAAATGAATTGAGATGTTGATAGTTATTGTATAGGATTAATACATCAAATACTGAATCAAAAAGGGAAGAATTTCTATGATATGACACATGAAAGCTAGCGTTATTCAGATACAGGTTGAAATAAGTTTTTGGAATAACTGAATTATTAACTGATATTAACGTACACATGAACTGGTGGCCTAAATTCTGTACAGTCATTTTAAGTTCGTTCGTTTTTGACCCAATTAAGAATAAGTGCACACAAATTACAGATAGAGGTTGGCAGATATTGTAAACCTATTATTCCATGGGGTGAAAGATATTGTATATTAACAGTCACACTGTTGTTGAAGATGAACATCATTTTTTATTTGTATGTCCTCTTTATAAACAACTACGAAGTGAATATTGTTCACTTTTTAATAACGCATATATATCTTATTAAATTCTTAACCCAGCAGATGTTAAATCAACAAGAAATATTTGTAACTTCATACGTGATGCATTTAACATAAGAAAATCTACGTACTAATCATATTTGTATACTGTATGTATGACTTGCGCCACATGTGGTTTTTGTCAATAAAATGAATTGAATAATAAAATAAGTTAAGTTAATACACACGAATAAAAAGTTTTTTGCTGTACACATATTGTTTAATTAAATATTTACTTTGAACAATTTGTTTTTTCATTGAACAGGATACGATGTCTGTAATTCTGATGTCATTTTTTCGTAACATGCACCTTTTCCATTACTTCTATTGAAGAGAAAATGATTCAATATAACTTCTATACATTGAAGAGAAAATGATTCAATATTTATTTGCTAACGCACAATTGTATTCAATTTTTGTATCAATCGCTGTGATCTCATATGTATCATAAGAAAATATCACAGAGTGCGAACTAAGAATCCAATGATAATTCTAATTTTGTTGAAAGGGGAGGGATCCGCTCATGCAACCCCCCCCCCCCCCACCCCCCCCCCCCCCCACCACCCAATCACATACTCCATTTCCCTATTTATTGCACTAACTCTAAAACATTTACTATGATGTTGTCTTCATCTTATCATAAAATGTAAGTACAATAATGACATCACCTGATTTGGGGTAGGTGGCAAGAATGATATCGTCCTTCCTGCATTCCAGATTCCTAATTTCCGTGAATCTTTTCTCGGCATTTTCCCTGAGAGGTCGAAAGGGCGGCAAATGCATACCGTCAAAAATTAAAGGTTCAGGCTTATCCATTGTGAAGTGAACCACTAGCTAGAATCTGGAAAACTGAGTCACTGTAGCGGTAGTCTAGCAATTCGTCCCTCGCACAATTATGTTCAATTCTTCTTATGTTTTAAACTGAATTCTTCGCGAGCGTGCGTATGTGTTGCGTAATACTCCAAAGTCCGACCGTCATGTGCACCAAAGTCTGAATTAAGGTGGCCCACTTCACCTTGAATATTTTTGCTAAGCAGCAGAAATATACTTGATTATGATAGATAGCATGCTTAAGACGTCTAAAAACTAAATAGGCGAAAAATATCATAAGGCATTTTTGGATAAACAATTATGAATTATCAAAAATTTCATTCAATAAATATGAAAATAAGCCCCAGGAGGATTCGAACTCAAGAACTTCGACTCTGACCCAGGGTTGATATATTTCACAATTTAGGTGGACATCATAACCATGCATTTAGTTTATCGCCCTGTTGTAGATGAAGAGAAGAAGATTTTCTAAGATTGGAAATATTTTCACTGTATGGTCATATATATACGAAAGACGAATAGGGCCACATATGAAAAATATTTTCATCTTGTAATTACGAGAAAAGATCTCGTTATAACGAGTTATTAATTATCTCGTTATTACGAGAAACTATATCGTAATAACGAGTTAATTATCTCGTTATTACGAGAAAAGATCTCGTAATAACGAGTAAAGATCTCGATATTACGAGAAAAAATCTCGTTGTTACGAGTTAATTATCTCGTTAATATGAGAAAAGATCTCGTAATTACGAGAAAAATCTCGTTATTATGAGTTAATTATCTCGTTATTACGAGAAAAAATCCCGTTATTACGAGAAAAGATCTATATAAAACTGTGCCTTTCAATGTTGTTCATGTACTCTCTGAGTCTTTTTAAGTAAAATGGATGAACATATCTTAAGAAATTCATTAAAATTGGTGGAAAAAAAATTCAGAAAAAGGAGCAAAGCAGATTGATTAATAAATTAATTGACCAATTTATACATATGAAGGATTATCATAAAATGTTTTCAGACTCCAAAATGTTAATATACAAAAACAATTATTTTCAATATAGGTTGTGTATGAATATATAAAACACAATCCGGGGTAAATCCCGCATATCCATGATTGAAACTATATATATAGTTATTTTTAACTAATGGAATTATGTTTTTATGACTAGGACTACCTGGTATTTACTTCGGAGTGGGATTCTAATAATTTACATGTACGTTGAAAAGAAAAATTACATGGAGTTCTTTCCATTTATTCATATAAGATGTCAAATCCAGTTATTTTATGTAGAAATTAATAAATAATGACCATTGTTAATTAGAAATAATCAAAATTGAATTAACTTTTCTGGAAAGAAAAAATAGGTTGAAATGGTGAACCAATCGACTTGGAGGTATGGATCTGATGAACGAGGAACACTTATCATATAACATATTTTAACAACTCCTATGAATTATATTATAACGATATATTTTCTCGTAGTAACGAGATCTTTTCTCGTCATTACGAGATCTTTTCTCGTAATAACGAGATAATTAACTCGTAATAACGAGATATTTTCTCGTAATAACGAGTTCTTTTCTAGTAATAAACGAGATATTTAACTCGTAATTACGAGATCTTTTCTGGTTATTACGAGATAAAAATATTTTTTATGTGGCCCTTATTCGTCTTTCGTATATACACCCCCGCCCTAGGGCCTGAACCCCCGACACATGGGTCACGAATTTTACAATTTTGGTGGAGGTGTCATGTTGTAAATTTTGAATTTCCCGGATAATTTTAAAATTTAGATGACAAGACTTATCTAACAGCATATATTCCAAAGTTTAATAATGATATATTCTTGGCCTCGCAGATTGGAAATTGAAATCTCAAAATTATCTGGACGTTTGCATAGAAATAATACCAATTGTAGCAGAGTACGGAATTACTTGAGAAAGTTTTAACAGGGGTTTCTGCTAGAAAACTGCAAGATAACCAAAGCAGTTTTTTGGTCACCTGAGTCACTCAAGTGACCAATTGCAATTGGTCTTTGTCCATCGTCAGTTGTGATATAAAAAATTTACATTTTTAACTTCTTGATAACTACAAGGCCAATAATTACCATTATATAACAAAATGCACGATTATGATGTCCATAAAGCCCTCAACCAAAATTGTGAAATTCATGATCTGGGTCAGGTGTTCATGCCCAAAGGTGGGAGAGACATGAACATATATATACTGAAAATGTAATAAATCTTAGAAAACCTTCTACTCCACTACCATATACATATGAAAAACTACAGTATAAATGCATGGTTATGATGTCCATGAAGCCTTCCACCTTAATTGTGAAATTTATGGCCCCTGTGTCGGGGGTTCACGTCATAGAGTGCGCGGTCAATATGGCCGTAAAGTGAAAATGTTTTCAATCTTAGAAAATCTTCTTCTCTACCCTAATATACATTTGAGATAAACTAAATGCATGGTAATGATGTCCATGAAGCCCTCCGTGTAAAATTTATGGCCCTGTGTCAGGGAATCATGCCGTAGGGCGGGGCCAAAAAGGCCATATAGTGAAAATATATTAAACCTAGAATATGACATTTTACTAATTAAAGTTTATGATATAACTTTGCAATCACCCTGATAAAGTTTATATCTTAATACTTATAAAATGTGATCTCTGAACTAATTATATAGTCAATAGAAGGAGAATATACAGAGTTGTGTGATGTAGCTTTCGGGCCTCTTGCAAACTTCAAACGAATAGAAAAGGGGCCTAAAAACCCCACAATGGCTTATCAACTAACATTTTCAGGATATTCGAAACCGAATCATCTACCGAATTTTCACATTTAAATTCGCCTATGATCATATTCCAGAACCAAATGCGGTCACGTCGCTTTTTGCGCAAAGCATGTTGACAGCATATAATTTTGATTTCCTTCTGTAAAGTCATCAAATGTAAAGCAAAGACGAATGTTAAAGTACACGATCCTGCGCGTAGACATGAATGTGACCGCAATACATTTAAGCATTGAATGCTTATTTTGGATGTCGTCGGTCCTATAACAAGCAGTGTTATAGGACCGACGACATCCAAAAATAAGCATTCAATGCTTATATTCATACTGATGTCTACTTTGTATGAAATATATGTGTATCGTCGCTGTAAAACCATTATATAAGCTCTTAGTCAGGGATATGAAACATACATGGAACAGCCATATTAACGTGAAATTCAGTTCGTTTCCGCGATTAAAAATATAGTGCGAGAAACTTTGTAGAGAAAAATCTTTTTTATCAACAAGTAGATATGATTCAATGATTATTTTTCATAATTACATATCAAATTGGTTATGTAAGATTGAACTTTTTATTTAATCTTGCAAAAATAAATATACTTAAAACGCGTGATGACGTTTATATTTCTGCTTATGGCGCATGAATTAGTTAAGTGTAATCAAAGGAAATTGAACTTCGCGGATTTCAATGCAAACATAAGGGGAAATATACACTGAATGTAAATATTATAATTTGACAAACAAGATAGTTGTGGTAATTTATTCAGTAAAGCATATAACTACACGCATGTACTCTAAAATAAGACAGGATACTCTGATGTAAAAAATATATATATATATATATTCATCATATAAAGAATAAATATAATGCCACATATGAAATCGTCTCAGACCTACTAGTCTACGCTGTGTCTACTTAAAGTAAATCAGGATTGGTACGATAATTGATTCCAATAACGCCAGTAATAGAAGAAAGAATGTACAAAGTTTGACTGCATGCTTCATGTAATAAGACAGTATTGCTTTGGCAGCAGGGTAAAAAAGAAACATTTGTATTTAAGTTTGATATATTACTGTGATTTCCTGTGGAAGTGGTGATATTTGATTCATCAAAATCTACCCACTTTCTTTATAAACGGTTCAAAGACAAACTGCTATCACAGTAAGATTATTAGAAAATGCATGATACAAAAAACAATGGAATTCAACACAGCATCACTAATGCCCCAACTTGTAGAAAAGAAACATACTTATGTCTCTATAATAATACATAACAAAAAATAAAGAAACGTTCATAACTGTACAAAATCATGTATAAAAAAAACAACTCAATACATCGCATCAATCATTTTGATCAATCACCTGATGTTAAAAATATTTCTTATCATAGTGAAATAATTTCCTGTACTATAATATTACAATAATCTTACCATAAAAGAAATATTTTTTAACGGCAGGTGCCCGTGTTTGTAATATATACCTTAGTAGGCATTATAACCCCCCACCCCCACCCCAAATGTCCAGAGATTCCTCCATACTACAGTATTTTGAAAATGAAAAATGGATATTTGAGACAAATTGTTAACGCATTGTTAGAAGAAAAACAAACCTAATAATATTATCACCTAAATGCTTTGCAAAATATATACACGTATTAGTGATCATTTGATATGGAAGTGCAAACATGTAAATTCGTTCATTTGTGCATAGCTTTTACATAGATTTCGTGGCCCCCTCAGGTTCAATTCCAGTCTCGTCGTAAAAGAAAGGACCCAGCAAGTCTTCGTCTGCTTCGTTACCCGAGTCAAGGTCTATGTGCTCATTATCCGTGGCTGCCGTAAACTGGACGGGAGGAATTCCGCCTTTCCTCGGGTGTTTCCGCCGCACATTTAAATGATCTAGACCCGGAAGTTGGTTGCTTACCTCCCTTTCCTCGAGCTGTTCGGAGAAGTTCTCCGCCAGGTGTTTGTGATATAACAGATGACAGAATCGTCCGGAGCGCTCCTGGCAGAGCGGGACGTTGCAATAATCACACTTAAATTTAGTATAGATGAACCAGCCAGCTTTTGTGCGGATTTTGTTGGACAAACAAAATGCGCAGAGTTTTTTGCAACCGTGAATAACTGAAAGAAAGTGGAGGTTCTCGTTTGGAATTCCAAGACCTAAAGCCGCCTTCGGTTTCTTTTTCTTCTCCGTTGAACAACCTACAAAAATAAATCAAATCTATCTAATAACATTATAATGTAACATGTAACAGTTAGTGTGGACGTTGTACCCTGTAATATGACATGTTAACATCCACAAATATGCTTAAATCTCGTTTCCATTTCTATTGGAAAAAAACAAACTATTTATTATAGCTTGGCTTAACAACTTTTTCTCCCAATCTTTTCATTCTTTTGATAGGTGTATTGCTTTTAAACCTGAACGCGATCGAATTCTTTTCATGACAAAAAGCAGGTTACAGTTCTTCCAGTTAAATTTTATAAAATGCACAATTACAAACTGATACATGTACATACGAGTACTGGTGACAAGATCATTTACCACTCAAACTGCAAGATTGGTGAAAATATTGGGCGACTTTAACATCAACATTTCTATAAGCGTAAAAGTTAGGTTTATCAACTGAATTCACTAGTATTATCTTTGCACAATCGCTTCAAAGTGAAAGGCAAATCTTCAGAAACGACATAAAAATAATTTCATTGCAGACAGAACTTGCCTTTTGACACTCTCAAAGTCTTATTTTTTTTATTTTTAAAAATTCACATTGAACTGGACATCTGAAGTATGTCACATTCAACTGGACACCAAAAGTATGTGTAGATGCATGTTCCTTGGATTAACTAGAATAAGGTTTACAAAACATTTTATTACTATACTCCAAAAAGCACAAAATATTTAAGAACAACATGTATGTAAATAAACTATCCACGAATTACATTAATGGCAAGAACCAAACACCCAATGAATATATAACAAGAATCGTCATCAAGTAGCAGCTCTGGGCCCTTCACCCCCATAAACACGTATCTTTACAGTAAGGTCCACTGCAGATTAGGGTATTTACATAGACGGCAAATCTCGTGGAAATCACGGAAACAGTTTCGAGGTGGTCCTTTACATAACGGAATGTCACACACAGAACACTTGGCTCGAGTGCGGACGGCCAAGGTCCCATCATTAGTCCGACGGCCCAAGTGTTTGCAGACAAGGCAATATTTCTGTTTTCCTTGCAAACTCTCTGAGACGTGTATTCGACTTTCGTCCATAAACGGAACTTCCGACTGCATTTTCATTTTGACAAAGTCATCAGCTGTTAACTGATTTTCCATCTCCACTAGCTGCGATTGTTTCCCCGCCAACTGATGTTGATCGCCCATTTCTTCATCTCCTTTCATGAATTCCGTACTGATAAACATCTGACCCAAAGAGTGGTCAACCATAGTTGTCGTATTTGACGCGTTTTCTTGAGACCTATAAGAGGCTGGAATTTGTCTGGGTGGGAACCGGATGTTAGACGGGTGGTCTGGACGATGTTTGGAATGCGTCACGCCATGCCCTGCAAAACAGAAACAAAGAGTTATTGCCAGGGCATGGCATACATTGGTCCAAATCAGTAACTGTCCAGTAGGGGGCTAATGTACATCCGGTAAAGGCCTAAAGACCCAAACTACTTCAAACTACACCATGAACACAAACCCAGAGGATTCAAGAGGACTTCTTCCGATTTTCAACATGCGCCATTTTGCAATAAATATTGTTAGATGATGTTTGCATCAAGGAGAAATTAGAAACACCTAGTGTACACTATAAATTTACCGTCATGGGTTTTCAGAGGGAAAGGCATGGCTTTAAATAAAATGCGTGTTTGCATGAAGCAGGTCTGTTTTAAAATTTAACTGAGATAAATCTGGTGATAAAGACCCATGCTTTATAAACAATCAACTGTACAACAAACACTTATTAATCTGTATGTCTATTTTGAAAAGAAAATTCAACAGCTCTAAAAATCCATAGAATTTATTAATAATCAACAAATACAGCACATACGTATAGCTGATAAACTCTGTAATTAAGATACTATGAATATAAATCTGGCTATAACATGAGTTATACATATATAAACAAACTACCATATAAACAATGGCAGAAAATAATTTCTCTGCATGGAATGCCCTGTATGATTTTTAAACATTGATCGACATACATGAAAGTCCACTCTACTCTAGTTTAGTGGTGATTTTACATAGAGACTGGACACAACCTATCAGTTTCAAAAATTAGAAATCAATAAATCCTTAAAAATCTATTGTTGCTTCTTTAAGACATGGATTCTTTCTTTGCTCATTCACAGCTTAGGTGGACCCTGAGTATCAACAGAATGCCTCCTACTGATTTACTTTATATAGCAACACTGCCAAATCTATTCCCATCTCCTTACACTCAGGACATATTTACATTATAAGTAAACAAACTTGCTCCAATGACTAGATAAAACATGTTAGCAAAAACTTCATAAAAATATATACTATATATAACAAGGAATTTTAAAAATATGTTTAGGACAATTAATGCACCTTTTTATTAACTTCTGTTTCTAGTTTTTTTTTTCAAATCTTTGCCATCATTGTCTGTGGGTCAATTCAAATCAGGCTAATTAAAAATGGTAAGCTATATTTCTTTAAACACAACTGTATTAATAAATGTGAATCTTAGCTTTTAAAGATGAAAAGGTGTAAACAACATGTGGTATAAATAACTCTGTTCACATTGAAAAAAAAACACCCTTAGCAATCTGATGATCAAATCAAATGATGTTTGTAGATGGTCTTCGAACCGCGTATGTATCTAAAAAATTCCACCTAGACCGGCTAAACTGGTTAAAAACATGTACTAGCAATGATGACTTTCATGGTGTCCATTTCTAGATGTAATGTGTATGTTATAGGACATTCACACAAGTGACTGTCAATGAGAAAGCTTGATTCAATGGTCCAGATGAGCTAAATACCCCCTGAATTAATGTAAAAGTCAAGTAATACCGTACATTATTCATCCAACACCAGTCTTTTGGTACTTAATACATGAATACTTATCCAATTCAGGTTAGCATCAATCAGTGTATTTTGAGACTTTTGGGCAACTTTCTTCAAGTTTTAGGATGATAACTACAAACGAGTTCGAGTTTTCTCAGTGACAAACATAAAGAAAAAATGTCCACTCTGAATCAAATTGAAAAATTACCTATTGAAATGGAAATAAATATGATGAAGTGCAGAAAAAAACTGATGGGCACCACTTCTAAATTTGTTATCATGATTTGCTTTGAAAAATATTGCAATAAATTCTCACAATTTCATTATTATTGTCTTCTTTTTCAGAAGGGCTGCGTACCTTATATAGACATAAAACCAATTTACAGACTTTGACAGGAGTGGTTGAGGTGAACAACTGAAAATGGTTGGGGTTTACTCCTTTGAAATTAATCAGGTGTAAAAATTGCTTGTAAGAAAAAAGTATGAAAAGACTTTCATATTCTTACTTTGAAAACTCTTGCAACAGAGGAACAACTACCAGTAAGAGTTTCTAAAAGAATACTTCTAGGAACATATATCCATGCCAAAGTACTGAAAATGCTGCTACCTGACATTTAAGGAGAATTAAGATCTCTTAAATAAGATAAATATAAAATAAATGTAAAAATCACCAACACCCATATTTTCACAATGTCAATAGGTAAAGCATATAGAGGGAGCAACGTGCGTAGCCATTGAGCAATCACACCTTCAGGCACCACAAAGTCTCTGATTTTACTCTTCTAGTCCTATCATGATCAATTTTGCTGTACAATGGTTTAAGAGCCAGTTTTTTATTTTAAAGACAGCAGCATTTTTATCACTGTTGCTGTAGAGGATCAGTGATATCTGGGCTGATGATAAAGCGAGCATTTGCCCCTCTTCCAGGGTACTGGTACACAGAAGCATGACTCCATTTCAAGTCTGGAAATTTGAATTTCTTGTACAGCTCGTGGAAGTCCCGGAAACAGTTCCTGGGCGGTCCTTTGCATAGTGGAGTATCACAAGCGTTACATTTGGCTCTGGTTCGAACTTTCAGTAGTCCTTCATTGGTTTTTCTACCCAGATACTTGCAGAGAACACAGTTCTTCTGTTTTCCTTGCAAGCTTTCAGTACAGTGAACCTTGGAGTCACTGAATGAAGGAATCATACTGGACAACTGAACAAACTCATTCTCAGTCATTGTAGACACCAGACCACTAGCACAGAAGGCCTCCCCATCAGCCGACACTGAATCGTCCATACTCTTTTCATCCTCTTTGCTCAACGCACTCTCTTTGTGATCGATTGAGGGGTCGTACTGTTTTTTCTTTTTGCGTCTGCTACTGCCTCCATTGGGGGGAGTGACATACACAGAGAGAGGCGGGGGCTCTATAGGAGTCAGACCACCACCAGGTGGGGTGGAGTACAAAGCCAGTTGGGTCAGAACCTCTGTGGCCCGATGTGGTGTACTTATCCAACCATGCTCTGCAAGAGACAAGAGAAAGAGTTTCATTACAGAGCATGGCTCAGATGACACACACAACATGGAAAGCTTCTTCACATTCAAGCTTTGCACTTCATTAAGCCAATTTGCTTACTTGTTTACAGGAGCAAGCTGCTGATAATCCAAGAGATTACATGAAACACATTTAGATGAAAGGCTAATATCTTAAAAAGCAAAATGCAGCACTCTTTGCGATTTGTTTTTCATTACAAGAATTTTTTCATCCTTCAATAATGAAATCTTTTTGCGGGTGGATATTACCGGTGTTTATCAGTACTGTATTTATCAATACTGTAGTGTTCTATTTATTTTCATGCAGTGTTCAATTTATTTTCAAGACTTCTTACAACCCTGTACATCAAATTTTACCCCAGTAGTGGGGTTCTGCATTCTTGTATATCAAAGTTTTCAGAAACAAACACCAGCCTTCATCTATTGAGAAATAATTAAGCAACAAAGTCCAAATGTCAGAAAACCAACATCATCAATTTCCAATGTGTACATCCTCACATCAATATACAGTATTTACATTTTTCTTGCATCAATTGTAAACAGTCCAATACAGATTTGGTTGCTTAATGCTGAAAATACTCATAAAAATATAACAATAAATGAAATATAATACACATTGTCTTTTACAAATTGAAATTCAGATACCTGGATTTAGTTTCTTATGCAATCTGGCATGATTTATCGTTGAATCATTTGATAAATTTTTCCTACAAATTCTACTTTCTTGAAACTATCAGTGAATATTTAAAATGTGTTGTTGCCATTTACTGTAGGAAACCGGCAATAATTGAAAGAGTTCCACAAAGTAGTTCAATTTGGTCATTTGTTTTCAATAAAGAAAATGTAGCATTTTGCTTTTTTGCACTTTATCAGAAATACTGGTTTCTTTCCATTGAATAGAAAAGTAATGTCTGATACCATAATAAGTGATTAAAATCATAAAATGTTTACATTAGCATTCTCATTTGTTTGTCTATCTTTATTGGTCCTTTATTTAAAGATCAAAGATATTGTTTGAGTATTTATTGTATAACAAAATTTAGTCATTTACAAGTTTACATGCTCATCACAATGAGGGTCGGTGTACACTAACCACCATCTTCAAAGCAGTTTTTTATACAGTGAATACACAAATAACTCAGCCAGGGAACATCTTCTAAAGTTCTTACAAATCCAAACAATTTAAAATAACTGGTCAGAATGTAAATTCCCCATATTTGTATTTCCGTTTCAGGTCTTCTTGAGACAACTCTGGATGGCAAGATTTCAGTTTGTGGTAGCTCACAAAGCAGCCCTGGCCGGTCCTGCACAGTGCTACATCACACTCTGAACAAACGTAGTGCGACTTCACGGGCCAGCCTAGCTTATGTTTAGTGTTACGCATACTACAATAAACACAGGCCCGTTTCTTGGAGCCAGGCAATCGTTTCAAGAAATGTCCTGGAGAGCTATGTCTGGATTCACTTTCTATCTCTGCCTCGCCCCATTCGTTCTCATTCTTATCTGGAAGGAGAAACAGATGGAGCTCTTACACTTACAGATCTCAAGTGGAATTCTCTTGTTTTTAAAAGTACAAATTCATGCAAATCTATATATTAATACTTCGTGTAATTAATTCCTATCTATTAACCTACATGTAATTTATGCACCTACTGATCAATAAGAAGATATTATAAAGGAAAAGCATTGATTGGGTGTTAAAAGATGAAACTTGCAATTTTGTAAATAATATTTGCATTTTATAAGATTGTGAGAATAGAATAATATTGTCAAATTACTTTTAAGCATAGTGTGTTGAATTAAACATTTTTGATAAATAGTACCAATATTCATGTTTTGTAATTTATTGTAAAAAGTAAGAAATCCATTTCAATAAGAAGTGTTTCATAGTGATTGTATTGAACATCACATATTCAAGAGAAGAAAGTGAATCCAGGAGTTAGATAGACATGCTTGGTACAGAGCTTATTCACTAGTCTCAGACTGAAATGTTTATCATGCATGTTATATACAGAACTCGTATGTGTTCAATCTCATTGGGCATAAGCTAAACCAATCAAATGCACTATCAAGACTGTGCAAAATCAATTTGATAGGTTTACTGCCAATAGCCAGATACTGCAGAGAATTTGAAGAACACTGAATTACAGGTGAAACACAATGGACACAGGTAAGCTAAAAGTGTGGTAACTCCCGCAAAGACAAATGGAATCAATTGTTAAAGCAGGATCTGATTTGGTTCCACACTGCAAAGAACCGACCATGTCTGCTTTTTATTGAATACTATGACAGTATCTCCTGTAGTTGTTAGAACTGTCATCTTATAGCCAAGAGGGACATGATTTCTGTCTGTTGTGGTTTAACTTGCCAGTGTCTTCGGCCACCCATACATGTTACACAAGACAGACACCAAGGCGTTAAACAATGAACATCATGTTATTGTATGTATCATAATCAATGGAAATACATCAGGCAAGCAGAGACAGTACACTACAGAGGCTACTCTTAGTACAAGTGTGTTAACCTTTATAGATGTATTGCAACAAAAATAGCCTTGATGTTCTGCCGAGAGCAAATATCTCAATATATATAAAAACAAAAGGTTTGGAATTGTATACTTCCATAATACTGTAAACCAACTATTATACACATCATTTTTTATTCAGACATGGCCAATGGATAGCTAATCTGAGACAATTAATTTTCAAGAACAATTATATTAAACAACAGGTTCCTACCCTTAACATTCATGAGAAGAGGTTGCTCATGATTCTCGGTGATATTTATCACATGCACCATTACTTGGTTTACAGTATTTAATATACCAAAGGAAGATAATGAATGCTATATTTTTCCCCATATCTGTACATTATTGAAAAGTCTTGTTTACGAAAATAAAATGATCTACATGATCAGCAAAGTAGAAAAAAAGAATGAAATAATTTATATGCATTGGTGGCAAAAATCTAAAACATCAGTCTTTGAGATGTACAGTGAAACTTGCCTAATCAAAACAACTAGAAAAAAAACTGACTTCCAAAATGATAATTGGTCATTTTGTCAGCACTTTTAAAATTCAATTCAGATAACAAGGCTTACAAAAGCTTCAATTTGCAGAGAGTGTTCCTTATACTATTTTGGTTTCATCAATATTCACAGAATACCAATTTTTGTGGAATTCATTATGGAGTTGATTCACAAATTTAACTATTCATTGATGTGCAATTTCTATATAACACATTATTTTGACAAGAACATTGTCCATGTAAACTGAGGTTATCATTAAAACCACAAAATCAGAAGCCCAAGAATGTTGATGAAACCACAGTATGTATGTAAGGATCAGACAAGTCGTTCTGTACTAGAGTACAAAAATCTACCAACCTTTGAAGTTTGGATCCACCCACATCGTTTGTTCAGTACCAGGGGTTCCTTCCATGGACAGATCCTCCTTGCTCCAGTCACCCGTGACCTCCCCCTCTGTGTCGTCGACCTCTGAATCTTGCTGACCCGTGTCATTGGGCTCATTCAGCGAGTCCACATACATGTCTAACCCTGGGTTGACAGTATCTTCCTCTGCTTCTTTTTTCACAATACTCAGGTCAGGGTCACCTTGTTGAGAGCTGATAATAATTGATAAAATTGATAATTTAATTTCAAACTAAAGCTTTATTTTTACTAGCACTATACATGTAGTTAGACTGTTTTCAACAAAATGAACAAAGTATAACACTGATATAAGATATGGAATTACTAGTTTCTCAATAAATATACATTTTTCTTAAGAATCAAAAGCTAAAAAATGGATTAACTCTGCTTTCCATACTATATTCAACTCTGTACCTTTTTTCTTTTTTTGATTCTGGTGTTTGGTAAGTACTAGACATGCCAGCCCTGCTGGTCCTGTTTGCTCTCTCTGATGGAATCATTGATGGCCTGCTGCTCTGAGAGTCAGAGTTGGACTGTGTAGGACTGCTGGAGACCAGGGAGTTTGAGGCTCTAGTCATCTGCTGTACTGTCTGCAGGGACAGAGGTTCTGGTGGCCTATCAGGCCCTTTAGACCTTCTAATGGTGGGGATATCGTCATGATGCCTGGATAAAGCTGAGGATAATGTTCGATGAGATGTCAGAGCAGAGGCGAAGGGAGACTCTCTTAGACTAGATATGGAGCTGTCGGAATTTGCAAAATTTTCCAGAGGATTCACGGTGATGGAGTTATGTGGATGGTGGGAAAGGACAGTGGAGCTACTGCTAGCACTATTTTGGCCTGATTTATCTTTTGATATGTCGATCACTTGTAAGTCTGAGGAATTGTCTATATGGCTGGTGATCCCAACTGACACTGCTTCATCCACATTGACTGTGTTTGTTTCAGGGTTCACTTCTGTTTGGACCAGCTCGATGCTGTCTTCCACTATCTCCACTGGGTAGACAGGTTGTTTCTGGGAATTACTGTTTTGTCTCTGACTTGGCGTCAGAGCACTGGAATGATTCACTTTCTCTTGCTGTGCGTAGCTCTGTGCCATTGATAATCGATCTGCTATCACTGAAATATCAGAAGGACTCCCCATCCGGAAATGCTTTGGCCTTTTAGCACTCGGGCTTCCTGCCCTGAGGAAATCTGTAGCAGGTCTCTTCATTTTATCTTGCACTGTCTTCTGCAGGTCAGAAGATCTAACATGGCGGAATTCAATCATGTCATGGAATGTGTAGCGATACTGTTCATTATTAAAATTACCCGTACCAGTTTTCAAGCTCACGCACTTGCTAAAGTCTGCACAGCACTTAATAACACTGTCAACTTGTAACAATCTGGCAATTTTCTCCACTTCTCTACAATTTTCCTCTGTCAGCATCATGAAGCCCTCATACAAGTACTGTAGGAATGTGTTAATGGAATCTGCTGTGATGTCTGATGCCAGGCGAACCTCCAGGTGTGATCCTATTGATGATTTCTCCATAGACTGTAACATTGGGCAAGCGGCAACCAAGATTACCCGATGTGCCTGTAAATAGGATTTCAAAACAATGTAAGGCCAAAAACAATTATTTATAACAAGTCTCTCAGCCACCATCGCATTGTGTACAATGCTGAATGAGGAATAACTCAATATTAAGCAAAAAAATTAGTTACTCCCCTTTTCATATTAATTACCTGCCTGCCACGTTATATTATTGAATTTGGCCTAAAAACTATAAAGTAATTATTTTCGGATCTAATTCCACTAGCTTCCATTTTCATTAATGACCTTTAAAACCTATGGTTTACTTCATTCACAACATTTCCTTTAACTAATAAAACCAAGAACTCTTGTCAAATAAATTAATAACAAGAGAAAAGCTGTCAGTGTGACAGCAAACCGGGTTTTCTTTTGTGTGAACAGTACCCGTAATCCATTTGTCAACCCTAAATTGATGAACACTACCAATCCATAGAAAAGGGGTACTCTACATGCAATATTTTGCCAAAAAATGATTAATTTCAACAGCTGGTATTTTTTTCATAAATATGCACACCTCTGATATATGTACAGTTGATCTGCAAAAGAACAACTTCCTATCTTGAAAACTGTAGGAGGAGTTATCTGTACAATAGGGGTACACTATATGCAATATTTTGCCAAAATATGACCAAGTTCAACAGCTGGTATTTTTTTCATAAATTATCAGAAATAAAAATCCTAGCAATATGCACATCTCTGATATATGTACAATTGATCTGCAAAAGAACAACTTCCTATCTTGAAAACTGTAGGAGCTAGATTTATCCGTACAATAGGGGTACCCTATATGCAATATTTTGCCAAAAAATGACCAAGTTCAACAGCTGGTATTTTTTTCATAAATTATCAGATTTCAAAATCCTAGCAATATGCACACCTATAATATATGTACAATTAACCTGCAAAAGAACAACTTCCTCTCTTGAAAACTGAAGGAGGAGTTATCCGTACAATAAGGGTACCCTTTTGGCAACTGCCCGCCCGCCATTTTCACCATTTCAATAACTGGATTTTTCCTTTGGAAAACCTGGTTAAAAATCTGAAAATAGAGCTACCTTGATGGTTGTTGAGCCTGATCTAATCATGGCATCACAGAGGACCTGGCTCTTCCACATGGTGGACAGCTGACACAGCAGTGAGCTGGAGTGGATCTGGTTTGTGTAGAACTTCTGGTAACAGTTTGACAACATGGTGGTGGTCCTTTGGTTTATTGCTGAACAGGTATAAAAGGATCTTTCTTGAACATAAACCTACAAAAGTAAAACAGATTAAATTGATATATTTACATTTTTCAGTGTCTTTGTCTGTGATAACACTACAATCGATTTTGTATTAAGGCCTAAAAAAAAATATTGTGTGTTTAGGGTATCCCGACCTAACCTACAAAATTGCCCCTATCCTACCATTTTTAGATGTCTATTTTTATCTGACTATAATTTTCATATTATTTTCCATTAAAAACCTGTTTTTAAATATGAAAAACAAACATTCTTAAGATTTTATACATATATTTGTATTTATACACTCATGCAGAAAAAAATATGATAAAATAAAAAAAATCCCTACCTACCTAACCTAATTTTTTCATCAGTGTTACCCTAAACACATAATTTCTTTTCTTAGGCCTAACAGCCCAATACGGTAAATTCAAATGACGTATCGTTGGGGCGCAAGCGGGGTTTGCATAATTAAAAGAATTGAAATCACACAAATATGTCAATTTTCTAATATTTAATTGTACAATTGCGAAAAATGATATAAACATAAGTAATATGGAATCATTCTTTGAATATTTGAATATTATGAGGTGATAATTTCAGTCGTACCTTGGTAAAATCTATCATATAGCTTTTCGGGCTTTCCAACCAAAATCATCACCTCATAATACTCAAAGAATGATTCCTTACTCCTTACATAAAAAGAAAATAATGTGCAATATGATAAAAAGGCTTTTTTGCAGAAAATAAAGGCCCTTTATATAAGCATATGCAAATAAATTAAAATATAAAAACATGAGGCAATTCTACATATAGATCTAGTCCTTTTATCACTTCAGTACATCTTTTTGTGGTTCAAAATTCATGTATCCAGAGTTCTGGAAACATCATATTCCTAAGCAATGCCTCTACGTCGTATAATGTGAATGCATATTACATAATTTCAATAAATTTGTTTAAACAAATCATGGTTATGCTGTAAACTAAGTATTATACCCATCAGGTTTTTTTATTTGCTAAATGGACAATATAAAATTGATCTGTGACATTTAATTCTGCAAGTAGTCATTTTCTTCATTGCATACAGAAAACAACACTGGTAATCAAATTGACTACAATATCTATCCGCTAGCAGAAATATTTAGCAAATTTTGCAGATTGGTGTGGCATGCATTTAAATTTAAAATTTTAATTTGTTTACAATACATTTCATAAAATGAGCAAATTTTGATCAATCGACCAAGGGGGACAACTCATAAAAATTAATGATTGCTTCATTTTCTCAGGAAGCAAAATGTATTTAAGCTGATTACCGACTTTTAAATTTCTACGATAAAAAGTTAGTAAATACCACAGCTGTCAAGCTGCATGATCTACGCTGAAGGCTCGTGTGTTTTTAAGCTTTACAATGTTGTTTCTGAACAGTTTCTGAACTATGCCAAGCACCTGTGAACTATGTCGTCCAACGAACGATCATGGACTTTCGTAGTTCTAAAAATACTTAAAAGAAACATAACATTGGAGATATTGTCACGCCAAACTGAATTAATTGACATCAAAACATTACCACTCTATTGTAATAAGCAGGAATGTCCGCTTTCTACAGACGGTCAGTGCAGGATTTGTTCCGCCATTGTTCCTTGTGTCAAAGCTTCCACTAATAACCGAAAAAACATATATGTCCCCGGTAGCATACAAATTACATCAAAGCTAGCTTTGAAAAACTCTTGCAAACTTTCTATATCAGAATTACTCTCGTATAAGTAATTTATGAAAGTTTTTTTCAGTACTTACAGATAGATTGACAATGTTTTTTAATATTTAAAATTATCACATGGAATAAAGTATTTGTAATTTGTAAAATCATTTATTCTAAAAATTATGTTTATGAATACTTTGCCTATATAACAATTTCTCTATAAAGAAATGTCAAATAAATATGCTGCTGATTTTTTTTTCCTCACCGATCCTATTATAGAATTAATTACCTACTATATTTTTCTGATTTTAGCCATTACTATTCTATGTTTACAATGTTACATGTGTATGATGTGTGGGTCATGAGTCGGGCAGATGAAGAGTCATAGCACTGAAAATATGTTTTAAAGTACTTGTACAGCATATGATACTATAAATAGGTCTCTTACAGTTTAAATTCGTACTTTAACACTAACAGTGACTGTATGAAGTTTCATCAGTGCCATATTTGCACGTCTATTTCATATCTCTATTCACTTGATATACTGTGAAAATTGTTGATTTATGATACATAAATGACTTTTTCAATTAAAAAAAAAATAGTTTATCGATTGATAAATGGTTGGTATTTTGTCTATAAGACTCCTTATATATGCATGCATAATTTGCTATATATTTATTGCAGCTTAAATGTTACCTTAATCTCTTTATTTTAAGAATAATCTTTGAATTCCCAACTCTTGGTGGAAAATGCTTCCAGTTGGTCCTACTCTATTTGTGAGATCTTTGAAGAGGATACCAGTGCTCCGATCATTTCATGCAGTGGCTGTAAGTTATGCAGATCCAGAAAAACCAAATCATCCAAATGTACGCCACAGAAAAAATTCAACATTTCGGACACATCAACAACTTCACATCCGCCAAATATCATCCGAGTCTGTTCGAGGGACATTGACACATGTTGCTACTGAATATTTCGGACCAGATGCACTGTTTGTGAACACAGCAATGAAATTTTTGACTTTCTGTCATGATCACACGGGACTGCCATGGTGGGCCACAATTTGTGTGGCAACCGTGGGTCTGAAAACTTTTGTTGTATTTCCTCTGACAGTACATGCAAGGAAAGCTGAAGGTAGGCGTAGCCTGATGAACGAAAAAATGGTAACAGAACTTCTACCACAGTTAGAGAGAGAGGTGCGGGCTCTTGCCAAAAGTAGAGGATATACCCCACAGGACGCTAAAAGTATATTTAATGCTAATGTAAGTACCAGCTAGTGAACAATACATCAACAATAAGGAATGTAGATGTATCTTCTATTTACAAAAAAGTATATTTAATGCTAATGTAAGTACCAGCTAGTGAACAATACATCAACAATAAGGAATGTAGATGTATCTTCTATTTACAAACGTCTCAGGAAAGAAATATATTTCCTTAAAACAATACAGAAGAGGTTGCAATGTTTTGGTCAACAAGCCAAAAGATTTTGTATATTACATTTTGTCGGATTTTATCTCAAATGTTCAATATGTGTGTACATGAAACCTTGAATTCTTGAAATTCAGGGATTTTACTGAATTTACAGGTTACATTATGTGATTTTGAATTAAAAATGTATATCTGCAGAAAAAAGGATTCAAATAAACCTTACATACTTAAATCTAGCTAACCAAAATACAAACAACATATACCTTTTTAGGACTAATTTTTTTGGGGAAAATTATAAAATCTACCGTATTAGATTTATGAAAAAAGTTTCCACTTTCAGAGAAATAAGCTTGTAAGGGAATACTACATTAAGGAGAACTGTCATCCATTGAAAGGATTCGCCTCTGTTTTAGCTCAGCTACCAATCTGGCTATCTCTGTCTTTTTCTCTGAGACATCTTTCTGGCTCCTTTTATTGGGCTGACAAATCTCAAGGTATGTAACTCAATCTTTCTGCTTTTTAAAAGTCAAAACTTAATAGCCGTAATTCATGAAAAATAGAGATTCTCAAATCAAAGGTAATGTTAAGTGTTGAGATTGTTTAACAGGTCTCAAATGTTTTCAATAATTCCTGCGGGATATAATAAACTTTGATAATCAAAGATGGGTACATGTACATGTATCTCTTTCAGCTGCCCAGTATATAGCTGAGGGTATGAAGACTGAGGGAATTCTGTGGTTTTCTAATCTTTTTACTCCTGACCAGTTGTACATTTTGCCTGTTATTCTTCTCTCTACAAATTTAACCATAGCTGCAGTAAGTGTTAAGCATACTCTGTCAATCAATTGATATATTATATGTATCATAGTCATAAGATATCATTATATCAAAAAAATATAGTCACTATATAGTTTTAACCTTCTGGTTTTTTACTTGCAGATTAATCTTTATGATATCAATAGATTAAAGAGAGGAGGTGTGGCTAAGGTCCTGACGGGGATAATGATGTTTTATTCTGTGGCTATATTCTCAATCAGTACACTTATGCCTTCAGTAAGTACGAATCTATGTCTTTTCCAGACAAATTCAGAAATATAAGGTATTATTTATGATAAATATTTTCACGCATTTGAAAACAACTCATTTGATTTTATGATAATTTGCAGCATTTTTCAAGCCAATTTTCAAAATTATTTATGCATACCATGCAAGCTGTATGTTATTCTCAAAAACTGGTTTCTAGTTGCACCATAATTCAGTGTTTTGTTGATTTTAGTTTCCTCCCTCTCTTTGTTTCAGTGTATCACCTTCTACTGGTCTGTGTCGGCAATATGCAGCCTTGTTCAGTTGTTGCTGCTCAACAACAAGAAGATTCAGAGTGTCCTCAATATTCCAGATCTGGAACAACTTATGAAAAAGAGAATTCAAAATAGTAAACAAACAAAAGACAATAACAATTCTAACAATTAAAATCAGGGGTCTTTCATCTGTTTTGAGCATGTGTGTATTTGTAATTTTGTATTTAAAATTTGATTTCAGAAATGTTTCATTTAGTATGGTAGATAAACATGCCATGAATCAGATAAATGTTGTTGTCTGTTTGTTATGTTATGAAAAAAGGGGGAAAATTAAAACATTTGTTGCCTTTGGAATACAGTATGTAGACTAATTTGCATACAACTTCATGCCCAATCTATCAAAAATAACCTCTTTCAAAGGTGTGGTAATCAATTAAATCAGCAGCTTCATAAACAGATAAATACATGTATAAAATGTATATTTGATAAAACCATGATATTTTGAGTTTAAATGTTCAATATCAACTGTTATATATAAATAATTGTGAAATATTATTGTACTATCTTGGTTGTGAGCGCAGACACCTGACATTAGTAGGGGGTCTTTTTATTTCATTATGAGAAAAATAAATGTCAGGTGTGTGTTGTTGTTTGTTATTCAGTTCTGAGCAGAATATCCCATTCAAAAGGTTTTTTGTAACAACTTGCAGAGGACTAATAATCAGATTGCAGTTAATATAAAAATGTGATGCAAGCTAAACACAGCTTTCACAAAACTATACCATTAATTTCAGTACTTTGATTATTTTTGGTCATATTGATATATTATTAATATACAGTACAAAAACACAACTGATACAAGAAAGGATACTTAGAAAGGAAAGATGTTTCATTTCTGAAATATTTGAATATTAACAAAATAAATTAGTGTGTTGTATTTGCGTCTTTGATAGAACTTTGAACAATTCGCTGAAGGTTAAAAAAAAAATTTACAATTACATTACTGTAAAGACTCATAGTTTTTCACCTTTTGTAGAAATATAACATCTAAACGATTTACGAAGTGAATATTGAAATAAGTAGTTAAATTTATAATAAAAACCATTTGTACGATTGTAAGTATAAGAAATGTGATAGAAAATTGCCTGTCTATTTCATGGTTGGATGAACTACATTACAGTGCTAGATGCGTCTTGTTCTTTTATTGTGAACAACCGAGAAGTAGCAATTACCGAAATAGCACTTGCTTTTGCGCATGATTATCATACTTTAAGTAAAAGAATTGTGGAAGGAATAAAATATCAAGCGTACAAACGATTCTTTAAAACGCACAAACGATTTTCGAAATTATACAAATAATTTTAGAAATTGTACAAACAGATTTCTTATCGTACAGTCGATTTGAAAAATAAAAAAAGCGGCTTTCTAAATATACAGACAATTAAAAAATACTGCAAACGATTCTTCGAAAAAAGTAGAAACGATTTTTTTTCCTGCCTAATTGCAATGGTTGCCGCAGAGCAACATTCCTTATGACAAGTGACAAGCAGAGTAGATTAATTTTTAATAACACACGCACGGGCCATATAGACACTTAATTCTATACTATTTACATAAATTGATTAAATTTTTAAAACCGATACAAATTTAAGATATCAATGAATGTATTCGATATTGCTATAGAATGTTTTATAATCCAAGAAGCGGTTTATTCATTTTTTAAAGCGCAAATTGGTCCTGATTAGATTTATCTTAATCCATTTTTTTTAATTTATTTATTTATTTTTTTTTTTATGTTTTTTTTTTTTTTTTTTTTGCGGTTTAACCATTTTTTTTAAAAAGCGCAGAGTGCTCACGTTTAGATTTATCTTAATCTATCATTTTTTTTTTACAAGAGATTAACCAGCCCTAATTATTTTAGAATAATTTAATTCAGATTGTAACGCGGCATTTGATTGGATAAAAAAATTTAGTTAAATTTGTATAACCTGGTTTGCACGTCCAAGACACGCCACAATGCACCAACGTCAAAAACGTGCTAATCCGCTTGACGTTACGTTTGAATTTTAAACAGATTGATATCATTTGTAAAAGTAAAACGCACTCAATTTGTGCAGTAAATATTACGCTTTTTTATAGTCCGCTTCGCGGATTATAAAGCGTAAACTGCCCCAACCCAGGTAATACTCGTGTAACTTGGATTGAAATTGAGTTAATTTCTTAAATAAAGTAACCTTATGTATGCTGTGTGTTGATGAATCTCTTGTTGTTAAAAATATTTATAACTGTTTAGAATATATTACAAAAATCATGAGTTGAACATATTTTATTGACTATTAAATGCCAAAAGGATCGGACAAAGTTCTAAAAACTTAGATAGTCCTCTCCTTATTGTATAAATAATATTTATTACAATGCCATACAGTTAATATATATAACAATTATAGTACATTTAGTGAAATAGAAATAGAATGCTAGTTTTAAATACTGTAACACTGTGCATATCTAGAATAAGAATTAGGCTGGGTAAGAAAATTATGCAAATACATATAAATAATTTAGTTAAATCTTCCACATTGAAAGTGTGAACTTCTTTAAATATTTTTATATTTTCATCATAAGACAAAGACTTGTCACCCCAAAGTATCAGATGTACATCAATTATATTCAAAAAGTTCAACGATAAAAGATTATACATAAATGTTTGTCTTAATAATGAATATTTTTTACACACGAAGAACAAGTGACGTGCATCTTCTAAAATTCCACATGAACACATTGGGTTGGCTATTATATTACATCGATAAAGATCATAATTAAGAATACAATTATGCCTTAATTTTGTATGAATAATGTTTAAAAATCTTCTACCAAAGGAGAAATACTTAGGAGGCTTTGTAAAAACACTCTTTAGTTTTTTCTTAAAATTACTTAATGAGGTAGCTTCCCTTGTATTAATACTCAAATTATTCCACTTTCGTATAGTGTCAGGAAAAAACAACTTGTTAAAAACTAGGCGAAGAATAGTTTGAGGAGTTTCTAGTATTATAGTGGGAAGTGACCTTTTCTAATTCCAGGAGTTATATATTTTAGATAAGAAGGAACACGATTATTATGAATTTTGAACATAGTAGATAATTTAAAGCGGTCTCGTCTCATTATTAAGGGTTCCCATCCTGTTTCCAAATATAGAGAGTTTCTTGAAGCTATTATTGAAAGACCTGAAACTATTCTTGCTGCATATAACTGAACCTTTTCTTGCTTATCAATATCAGATTGGGTACATCCAGACCAAACTTCAACAGCATACTCTAGTTGTGGTCTTATAAATGATACATACATTTGTGTTAAAATATCTCTGGATACAGTAAATTTAAGTTTTTTAAGTAGACCAAGTTTTTTTATAAGCTTTTTTAACAATAGTGTCTATGTGATTAGACCAACTTAAATTTGAAGATAACAATACTCCTAGATTTTTGTGTTGTGAGACATATTCCAAAGCATAATCATCAAACAACAAATTAGGAAATTTTTCAACATTTTTAAAACTAAAAAATACAACTTTTGTTCTTTGTGGATTAAATTCTAGAAGCCATTGTTTTTACCATTCCTTAAGTAGATAAAGAACATAATTAAGATTATCTCCTATGACAGAAATATTGTTTGAACACTGTTGTAATGTATTATCATCAGCATAAAGTCTACAAATCTACAAAAATCATATATTTATGAATAAAAAAAAAAACATTTCTGTATATACTGAAATCTGTAAAATTCTAACATTATATGATATTGGAACCAGCATATTAATTCTGGTACATGTTTCTACACATCCCAAAAACATGTCATATCGATAACAGCCAGGTCGTTTTCATTTACGCAGGTTAACAGGTTAAAAAATATTGACTTTCTAGCTATTATTAATATTTGATTTATTTTGGGTTTTTTTTATATATAGCTGTTGATTTATTTCTTTTGATAATTGTTATTAAAAGAAAAATATAAATCATTTTACGTTATGTAAAATAAAATTATTCATTTTAGGGCCTAGTAAACATTTATTTTATCAATTTCTGAAATTAAATCAGTTGAAAGTTCGATCGCATCCAAGGGCAGATAACTTGTTTTTGAAATGCATTACTCATACATTACCCACAATCCCTCGCATGTTTTTCATTCGTCTCGAATATTTAAGAAGTTAGGCAGTTGGTTAACAAACATAACGATACAGGAAGAAATAAAGTTTATAACAGGTAAGTTTTGCCGTCTATTGTATTTCTCTTTTAGTAAAGTGTTGGGTAGCGGTCATATTTTTCGTCTCCGACCGGCCAATGACACGAATTTGAAGCGTGAAAACGTGGGAAAAAGCACGAGCTCCTTGGTGGTTAAACGCATTTTTGTTGTTGACTGCGCTCGAGGAAATATTCTGTGTATATTTACGGTAAAATCGAGTTTGAGAAACATTTAAAACGTGAATAAGGCGTAATTTTGTCCACTGTGATATGTTTTCATTGTTGTAATACTAAACAAAGGAATCCATTATTAACAAAGACAAACGGCTGATTTACATAAACATGACATCACAACTACAACGAAAACTCAGCGTGTACCACTCTATATATATGTTTAATCAATAAGTTTGAGCCTAAAACAGTGTGTATATTATGTTACTTTTTCCATCAAACGCCCTTTTAATTTCATAAGATGTGCATAAATGTGTTATATAAATGGTGTTTGTTGTAGATTGAGAGCTAAAAAGAGGAATCGCCTCTTTTTTGTATTTCTTTGTCCTATTTGTGTTGGACCGAGTACTGTTAGAAACAAGCAACATTCTGGACGGACAGACAAAAGTGGGTGGTGCTTCTCCACACACCGGAGGAAGGTTAGTATGTTTTAGCTGTGAGAACTAACTGTTAAGAATACCAGACCAGCATGGATCCAAATTATCATTTTTACAAGGGAGGGGCATTTGGAACTTCAACCAGTCCTTCTAAGGTTAAAATGATACAAGTAAATTGTATAATTGGAAAAATTAAAGAGGAATGGAAACTTAAATTGGGTTCCAGACCAAAATGACCTTACCCTTCTCACTGAGCACTGCAAACTTAAATATTGAATTTAAAACCTTTTGATGGTATAGAAGATAGTTTAGAAAATAAATGAAGAGAAGGAACTAATGTAGCGAACAGGAAAGCTTTTTTTTATTTTATTTATTGTATGAAGACAGCTATAGAACCATTTACCCACCAACTGAAAATAAAATTCAAATTGTCATAAAACCAGGGATCAACATTAACGGATTGTCCGATTGCCCGAGGCAAATAAAATCTCATTTCGGGCAATTGAAACTATGAACTTACTTGTCTGATGGGGCTAGTGAAAATTTGAATAGAAATATTTTACTTTAAGTGAAACGTAATAATAAACTTTCACTATAGCTTTGCATTCAAAAACCCCAATGTTAATTTTAGATAAGTCGATCCTGATTATTTTTTATTCAATTATTAAATCAGATTTTATTTGCCCTGCTTGTTGAAATAAATTATGCCCTCAATTTAATGATTCTGTAATACATTCTCTTGAGAAAACTGTATATTATGATGAAATTTCATTTTAGTGTCTCACGCAAAGAATTGATATTTGTGGTACGACTTATCCTGATCATGAAACATGTCGGTAGCAACAATCGCACTTTGAATGGCTTTGAAGTCATCTCTTTTAGTAAATTGGTAGGGAAGAAGTATTCATCGAAAATTAAACATAACATGTTACTTAAAGTAAATAATGCTTTCTAGCTGTCCGAGTTTACCGCTAAAATTGCCACGGACACTGGACTAGGTATGGTATGCACTGTATGCCAAAAATTTTGGGCCATCAATGTTTTAACCGGCAACTGAGCTTACCATATAAAAAGACTATGTATTCGGTCATCATATTTGTGATTTACTCAAATAAAATTTATGAATATGGTGATTTCTTCTAACTAATTTTCAGGCTACCAATTCTTATATTTGGGCAATCAGAGTGAGTTCACTTGCCCGAAGGGCTTTACCTGAAAACATGATTATATTTAATAATTCATTATTTCTCTATTTAAACTCTTTTTAAATGATTTTCAATAAAATATTATCAACAAAGTTTTCTCTCCATATGGTACATGTATACATATTGGATGTGTTCAATATAATGTTCATATAACTGATAGTAAAATTCTATGTGTTATGAACAAACTCATCAACGACATCAGTCGGTGTGAAACAGCAAATTATAGTAATCTATTGTACATGTACCTGTGCAATAATGAAGCGTTTTGCAAATAGACTGTACACAGTGTTTAATAAGTGAAATTCTATGAATTTTTAGGGACGAGAAACCACCCCAATTTTCTGGCACAAGTGCTCAGGCACTTACAGCTTCTAGATGGGTACCTCCAAGTACACTGAAGCGAGATGCTAACCATGATGACCGCAACGATTTTACCTTTCGACGAGTTAGGGGGTTAGTATATATACATTTGTACTTTATAGTATATAGCCCATTTTTAAGGGGGTTTGTATATACATTTGTTCTCTATAGCCCATTTTTGTTTTCAATCAGATAAAATCAGTACTCTGAGGTGGTGTTTAATATTTCACCTACTATTTAATTTGATAAATATGAAAGTCTACTTCTTTGAATATTACATGTATGTGATTAATTTTCTTTATTTTTAATTCCAGAATACTTAACAAACTTACACCTGAAAAATTTGACAAACTCAGTTTAGAACTTCTCAATGTAGGAATTGAATCCCACGTTATCCTTAAAGGAATTATTTTATTGGTAAGTTTTTATATTTATTTTGGTAACTCTGAACAATTCTGTAGGTCAGGGCATTATTTTTGAAAGTTCATTGATTATAGAAATATATTCTGAATTGAATGTACAAAATTGTTTATGTAAATGTAGTTTCTTGTTTTCAGTGTTTTGGCTTCTAATTGATATCATAACTATACATGTATGTTTTATACTGCTAACATTGTGTCTTTTCTTTTTATATGTAGATTTTTGAAAAAGCTCTTGATGAACCCAAGTATAGTTCTATGTACGCACAGCTATGCCATCAACTATGTGAAGACGCACCAAATTTTGAACCAAATTCATCAAATATCACAGTGAGTGAACCTCATAGATTAAATGTACAACATAACGATATATTTACATTTGTAAATATGCATCCTTATATGAACCTATAGAATAATGAAAACGTTCAATTCTGTGTGAACTTTTTCATGACGTCACAATGATTATCGCACGCACTTATCGCTTGACGGTTGCATTATATCCAATGTAAAAACACGGTTGATTTAATGATTCTGAATGGTTTTCTTTTTTCAAATGTAAATATAAGTAATGAACAGCAATGTTAAAAAGTTCTCTAGGATATGAAGTTGGTTGGTACGTGATCAAATCTACTGAGAAGCCCTTTGGGCTTCACAGGATTCGATCACGTGACTAACCAACTTCATATCCCGATGAACTTTTAAAATTGCTGTTTATATCTTAAGTGTTCTTACTGTTGAATATTGTTTACATGAACCTGTGCCATGTATATCATAATATGAATCTTTTTTTTCAGACTTTCAGACGACTTCTTTTAAACAAGTGCCAGGATGAATTCGAAAACAGATCCAAAGCCACTGAAGGTACGCCTATAGTCGTGAATCTTAACATGAGCTACACTGATATGTATAGACAAATGTATGAAACTGTTTTTCAATCATTAAACACAATAAAAATATCTCATTCAAGTAAATAAAATTGTGTAAAATGATGTACAAAAAATGCTATGGGGGAAAGAGTTTTTATATTAAGATTTATTCTTTGTGTATTCACAGTTTACGACCGGAGAGAAAGCCCCCTCACACCCGATGAAGCGGAACAGTATCACATCGCCAAGCAGAAAATGCTTGGCAACATCAAATTTATTGGTAAGAGATTTGTTTCCATACTGTATATTAACCATTATTGGATTTTAAAGTGCAGTAAAAATTGTTTGAGTAATTGTAGGGGTGGTAAATTGATTGTTTACATCAGGTTCTTAATGAAAATGAATATTGATTGAAAACAAGCTACATCTGTTTATCGCTTGTTTACATCAGGTTCCTAATGAAAATATGTATTGATTAAAACAGCTGCATGTACATCTGCACATTTGATAGATCTAGACTACATGTACCTGACCTTTTGTTTATTTTTGTGTACCTTGCAGGTGAACTCGGCAAACTGGAAATGCTTCACGAAGGTATTCTACATAAATGCATTAAACAGCTTTTGGAGAAGAAAAAGAATATTCCCCTTGCAGACATGTCTGAAGATCTTGAATGTCTTTGTCACCTAATGCGCACCGTGGGACGACGCCTTGACACCAATAAGGCCAAGGTACTTTCAGGGATTTCATTTTTGGGGGATTTCCATGGACTAAAATGGTCATTCTTAAGATCAGCGCACACACCCGACTGATGATTTCCTCCTTATTCTTCCCCTGCCAATCACATCCTTGTAATTTGTAGGGCTTTACTTTTGTCAATTGGTGTACCTGTTTATCAAATCTGACAATCAATATGTAAGCTTTTCCAACATTGTGATGAATTATGTGTACCAAAAATTCCATCTGTCATCTTAAAGTTTATCATGTCTTGGGCATTTGAAATTTGATATTAATAGCTGTATCAGAGATGGGCATAAATATATGAATTTGATGATATTCTTTAGTCCTGGATGGATCAATATTTTGCACGAATGAAGTCATTCGGTAACAAAGAAGAGCTGCCTTCCAGAATTCGATTTATGCTGCAGGACGTGGAGGAACTTAGAAAGAATGGAGTAAGGGAAATTTGGTTTGCTAAACATTGTAAACATTGAAAACCTCCTTCCCAATTTATTAAATTTTTACAATTTGTTGTTTCATACTATGTCAAAGAAATTTAACTAAAAAGCATAGTTATTTCATCTTTTGATGATTTCAAGAATGTGAAGTACATGTATTACATTTCTATCTTTATGCTTCAATTATACTACTGAATAAAAGCTTATCAGATATTTAGATATAATGTAACTGTTTCACACTTTCAGTGGAAACCTCGTCATATTAATAGAGACACTGGACCCAGAACTATCACAGAAATACGGAAAGAAGCCGCAGATGTAAGCCATCAAAGCTTTAATTATAATGAAAACAATAATATAAAATGAACAGCAGTTAGTCCAGTGATATTAAATGTATTATAGATTTTGTCTTTATTAGTACATAGATAATAGAAATTAATTGGTTTCTTTTCTTACCCAAATTAGCAAGATGGAGAGTACTATCCAATGCCACAACAGAATCGGATGTATGGGGGGAGGCAGATGAATGGGCATATGCAGGGGTGGATGGCTGGACAGCAGGGAAACATGGGGGATTTATTTGGAATGTCTGGTCCAGGCATGATGATGGGTATGTTTCCCCGATAGTCTCCCAGCCATACTTGTTTGAACAGTGCAAGAATGATCAGAAATTCAATTGTTTTACAAAAACTTATCTTGATTGCTTATGATTTTTGTTTTTAATTAGTTTGTTCATTGAAAACTTTATAAAAATTAAATAAAGGTCTTAACACAGTAAATCGGTTGTCAGTGTTTATTAGCTGTAGTACAACATATGTTTTGTATGAAAATCAAACTTGAAACCTTGCAATTATAGATCAGATTGAAATTTAAATTGTGATGTAAAAACTTTTTATAGGTTCGATAGGGACAGGGCCGGGCGTGATCAATGACATGCCAGGATATATGGGAGGCAAACAGAGAATGATGATGCAGCAGCCAGGGCAGGGGTTCAATAAGTTTAATAATCAGCAGCGTCAGGACGCGGGGATGCAGAGGAGACAGAATGGGGGGAGCCCCACCATGGGGCGACACTCTCCACAGAATCAGCAGCAGTTCCAGGCACCTCATAGTGAGTCTACTGTAGTAACTAAGCACATTGAATTGCTGTCAAATATCTGAAAACTTAAATACATGTATATGGTAGTTGATTTTTAAACTATGGGCAAGACAACAGTACACTGTTTTATTTCAAAATCATTGCACTAGTTTCTTAAGAAATTCATTTTGATATATAGGGATATTGTATCTTAATTTTGATTTAGATTTTAAGTCATCGTAAATAAATTTTAATGTGGAACATATTAAATTTGTTGGTACAGATAATGCACCAAGGGATCTTCCACCAAGATTTGTTAAACTGGCACAACAGCAGCAGTCACAGACTGCTCCACCAGGGGCGATGATGAATGGAACAGCCGTTGTCATAGTGCCCCCCAATGAAGAAATCAGTCTGAGGCCAGCCAAGAATTTTAATGTTTTTAAGCCAAATTCACCGAGTAACTTGCCGCGGTCAGCACACTCCACAGTGCCACCTAGTGGTTCAATGAGAATGACCTCAGCTCCAGATCCACCAAAGCCGCTACTCAATAAACAGGTACATGTAATTGTAAATTTTCACAGGGAATTTTAAAAGCAGTTTAAATCATAGAGTATATTTTTCGATGAAGTTTAGTTCATACATACATGTTAGGGTATAATCTTATGCCACATGTTTTTTTTTTATTACAGCCACAAATAACAATTAAACAGGTGGAAAGTAAAGAAAAGCCAAAATCAAACAAGAGATTCACACCCAGCAAGGATGAAGCACACAAAATTGTAGTATGTGTCAGGCTGACCAGTTGTTTACTTTAATGATTATATATGCTTTTAATGTTCATCTTCTCAAGGTATTTTGAATGTAAACTTGTGATTTTAATGGGTTGATTCTTCTTTAGGAAAACTTGCTGACAGACTACTTGGCAAACAATGAGGTCAATGAAGCTCTTACAGCTTTTAAAGAAATGTATGCTCCAAAGAAGTAAGTCAAGATCCAGGGGAAAAAATATTAATGAAGTTCCTAATGTACAGAGATGTGGTGTTAATACAGGGGGAAAAAATCTGATGAATTTTTCAAATGTAGAGAAATTTTGGGTTAACTTTAAAGATTGTTGCTCTTCTAGGTACGTACCAGAGTTGTTGACGAAGATGATGAAGATGACAGTAGAGAAGATGGATGATGACAGAGAGAGGATGATGTCGCTGATCTCGGCAATGAAAGCTGATGGCCAGATCACGTCAGAACAGTTTATGGAGGTAAGGGTGGTCTCTGACTTGTTAGTGGCAAAGACTCCATGTTTATCTATGGAATATGATTTCTGTGATATCAGATTCAGCTAACTGGAATTTTAGAATCCAACAGAAAATCCAAATTTTTGACCAGCTGTCTCTATCAATGTTTCTTTCACCAGGCTCTCCAGACAGTCTTTGAGCAGATGAGTGAAATGGAGGCGGAATTTCCTCTGATACGGTCTTACGTCTCCACATTTGCTGCCTCTAGTATCACTGGTCAAATTGCGACCCTGAATGAGCTGGCAGAACCAATGGAGAACGGGGCATACTATCCACTGTTCTTGATCTCACTGCAGCAGATGCACAAAATTAAAGGCAAAGACTGGCTTGCTAACTTGTTCAATGAGAGCAAACTGGATCTTATTAAAATGTTGCCAGGTAATTAAAATTTATTTTTTGCAATTATTGTATGCATTTTTACAGCATTGAGCATAGTTTAAATCAGTCACTAAAAATTGTCCATGCTAGACAAATGATTCAATGCTTTTATTAAAATGAATTTTTAAAAAATTTGATTTCAACAACACTGTAACACTTTGAAACAAAAGGGTTTTGTGAAAGGGATAATAAGTCAAAAGTAGGAGTTATTGTTCTTGATTCATTTTGAACTAACAGACACTTTGCCAGAATGGGCTCTCAGTAGTACATTGTATATATCTGATTCAGAAATCGACCAGAAGAAGGAGCGTATGATGGAGATACTGGAGGACCGTGGCCTGAGCTTCCTGTTTCCGCTCCTGAGGGTGCAGGCGGAGCTGTGTAAGGAGATGCAGACCGAGCCCAGCGCCACGGGCCTGTTCAAGTGGATAAAGGAGCATGTCAACACAGATCTCCACTACACGGGGGGATTCCTCAACATCCTCACTACAAGGTATATCAGAAACAAACAGTTCAGAGTTGGGAGAGTGCAAATATACAATTTTAAAGTTGGCCTAGACATCGGAGATTGTTTAACACTTACATTTATTCCCCTTTTCCAACTTTGTTAGAAAACAGTCCAGTGGTTGAATTCATGTTGTGCTTAAAATTTGAAACATAATTTTAAAAAGATGTGTGATGTAAGTTTAAGTTATTAAATCATGATAAGGATATATTTTATATCATACTAACTGAAATTTTTCTTTTTGAAGCTTGATGAAATATGTCACTCAGGATTCCACAATGGGAGATGATGTTGACATAACAGTGGTTCCAGATAAAACTCTGATTGATAAAGAAAAGCAGAATCTAGAGAAAATGAAGGTACTGATTCCTTATTTTGTGTCCAATGATGATGTGATTATATGGGATTTTTATCAGTGATGATATGATAAATCTTCATCTTTCAGGGAGTGTTACAGATGTTTCTCCATGAGCATGTTGATCTTCAGATTGCTGCCCTTTATGCAGCTCAAGTCTTTTGTTATTCTCATGGATTTCCTAAAGGTAAATAGTAGTAGTGAAACCTGTTTATGCCTGAAGTGTGAGAGCAAGATGTAAGCATTGTAAATCAAGGACACAAGTTTACCCTCCTGAATAAAATGAGACCAGACCCCCAAGACCATAAAATGAGAACATCTCTCCTTGAAATTTTAGATTTTGAATATTGGGGTTTAACAAAATATTTGAAAAGTTGAAAGGTTGTATAATTTTCAAATGTTTTATATTCATCAGGCATGTTGCTGCGTTTCTTTATGAATTTATATGACATGGAGGTTATTGAAGAAGAAGCATTTCTGAAATGGAAAGAGGAAGTCAATGATCAATACCCTGGAAAAGGGAAAGCATTGTTTCAGGTAAGGTAACAGTGTTCAGCTATGGTCAGTTAAATACAGTTGTGTTTGTATGTAGGAAAATTTCTCATAAAACATCATGCCTTATTAAGATAAGACGACTGAAGTAGAATCAAACATTTGATTTTCATCTTGTGTTGATTATTTTAATGTTTTATTAGGTCAATCTACATGCATGTATACTAATAAGAAAATCTTAAAGGTCAAAGATAAAATGAAAAAAAATAAATTCATTATTATTGGGGAGAAGTGTTCAAAGTATTGTTCATTTATATATATATTTCTCAACAGTATATGTTCCTCTCATAAAAGAGGGAAAATGTATTTTTTCTACTGCAACAAGTGAAATACCTGGGGAAAAAATAGACCAATAGCTAGATGCAACTGAAAATACTTCATAAATAGCTTAATTAATAAAAAAAAAAAAATATATATATATATATATATATATATACTGTTAAACAGTTTTAAAATTTGAGCTATTTTACAGGTGAACCAGTGGTTAACATGGTTGGAGCAAGCTGAAGAGGAGAGCGATGAAGAAGATTAGAGGGAATGCTGGGAAGAGTACTACAGAGGATCTAAGCTTATCACACATTGTGGTTATTGTCAGCATTTCGTAATTAAAACTTTCTTAAGCACTGTAAAACTTTGACGCAGTTACACATGTGCATTAATGTGAAGAAGTTATCCTTAAATAACTATCAAGGTAAAGGCATGATTTGATAATACCCACATTTCATTGGTGGAGTTCTGTGTGTTCTAACTTTCATGGATACAGACCATCGGGCGGTGTGGTGTCGGAATCTAAATATACATGGAAAAACATTCACGTATCATCAAGAACAAGAAATATAAACCTGTATCAAAACTAAAAGGATGGTTAAGTAATGATTTTGTCAGATATTATTTATCAAAACTGATGGATAAACTCTATTGAAAGATGACTTGTTGATAGTATGAAGGGAAAATCTTTGAACAATACTTTTTATATGCTTGTAAAACATTGCTCATAGCCTGATTGGTTTAAGAAAAATTGAGAAACTGGTTTGGGAAAGGTATAGAAGTCATGTACAGTATATAAATTATAACATTTTTTTCCCCCTCAGATACTAAGTCATCCAATCATTTAAAATGTGATTGGTTATAAATATTGGCATTGGGTATAATCAGAATACAGCTGTAAGGAATGAACAGAGTGCATGATTAACAGTTATCATCTGACCACTTTTATTAATCAAATGTACATTTTGTGATTTAGCCAAAAAAGTTTAAATCTATACACTTTGTTTTGCACCCATACATTCATTGTTTAAAAATCCATACTTTGCATTAAGTTCAATGTGGAAACTGAGAATATCAAACTGAGAACAGACCATCCTGTTTAGCTATAGTGTTGCAGAATTTTTGTCAGTGACAGCTATAGCTTTAATGGATGGAAAGCTATAGCATGATGACAAAAAAGACATTTGGTAAAAATAAAGTACCTTACTTGTTAAAATAAACCTGGTAACTGCTTTGTAGGCAATTGTAGCTACATATGAAATGTTAACACACAGATATATATATATATATATATATATATAAAAAGGCTTAAATCTCTGTATAATTTGTAAGATGAAGACCTCCATTCTTTGTATCAGAAAGTTGTACATTTAATGTATATTATAAGACCCTGTGTAAATTTAATAGGGGAAAGACTGTCCGATAAATGTGGAAAGCTAATCATTTTATTTATTTTCATTTTTGGAATTGAAGATGTACAAATTATGTATCAAATTGTAAACTGTAAAATAATGTAATTTGAATTGGGTATTTAATTTGTTGCATGTTGTTTTGGGGAAATAAATGAAGTCTTCATCCTTTGCTTTAGCTAGGATTCAATTGCTGTATTGTGAAAATGTTGTTAATTAATATGAATATCAATTTTTTGTAAACTTTATTTTTTGCATTTGTTTATTCAGATCTTTTTGTAACATGAGCATTTTTTATGCCAATGTGCATGTTGTATATATGTTTTATCCCTAGAATAGAAAACTATAAATATAATGCATAAGGAGATTCATAATGTGTACCAGAAAGTTCTAACATAAATTTTGATTTGGATTCCTTTTTAATGTATGAACTTAAAAAAAAAAATATTTAATATATTCATTTCTAATTACATGTGAAGATTTAAATTAATTTTTTGGTGTGTAAATGCTATAGAATAACTCCTTTCATCTTTGTATGTCGTTTCTGTATTGGGATATATGTGGAGTGTTAATTTCTCAGAATTTTGCACATCATTTTCAAAAAAGTTTTATGAAGTCTTTTTCAAGCTTTGATAATTATTATTTTATACATGTAATAGATACTAAATTACAATACAGATTAAAGCATTTAAATTAAAAAGCACCAGATTTTCAAATTTTGAAGTAAATCACTGCTTTTATTTTATACTGATTTTAAAAACTTGAGTAATTTGGTAGTATGTATAGATCTTTCCTCTCATGTTATATTTACTGAGGCATTTTCATATTTATGAGATGTGTATTTCATTCTATCAGAAAAGTTCCGAAAGCATTAAAATTGTGTTATAGCAGTTTGTGGCTGTAATATAAACTAAATTTCACTTTTTGTCTGCTTATCATCAGCTTTATTAAAATAAAACTAAATGTAGTTGAATCGTTGTTTTTTCTTGCATTCCTTGTCATCTGAATATTTTTTGAAAGGGTACCTTGTGAAGAGTTTCAGTGCAGGTTGAATGTTTATGAAAAAGACTGACAGCTCAATGCGTCTTCATGAAGCCACAGTCAATATGACATTCTGTGAACACTGAATAATATGACTAACATATGATACACATGATCACAAGTCACAGGACTGGTTCAGCAGAGAAAAGTAATTACTCATCCGTATATCATGCATATCATCCCCCCCTTCCCCCCCCCCCCCCCCCCCCCCCGTTTCAATATCTTGGGGATATGTTAAAAGTTTAAATGGTTGTATCTTTTTAAATTCATTCTGCATAGGTTTATATTTTCTAGAAAACAAATCTTTTCAAACCCTTCCATGGTCATCTTGTCCTTTTGTCCTTCCTGCTTCTATCTGATCGTCGGTCCGTCACACCTTAAGTTTACCTCAGTTTTAAAGAAAGTTAAGAAACTACTAAAATATTTTCATAAAAGTTAATTAATAAAGATACATATTTTTCAGAGCAATGCAACTGTGTTTATATATACATGTAAATATTCTCAATTTAAGAGAAACCGTGTAAGATTTTTTTTATCTTATATACTAGTACTTCTTGTACAGCTACGTATTGGTGAGAGCAATTGACTCTGTCATTATTTTATGACAATAACCTTTTCTATGACCTCATCTGAAGCAGGCTAAATTAAACACCAGAGGCGTGTTCAGCAGAGAGCACTCGCGAGCGCTCGCCTAACTTTGTGTTGCAGGTATAGGGAATTTTGGCGAGCGCTCGATCTGTTGAACACGCCTCAGATCTACCTAAAATTAAATTTAACTGATACAAATGTGCAAAAAGAAATAATTTTAAAATGTGATCCTTCGTTTGTTATGTGTTACTTTTAACTTATATCGGTGGGAAAACAAATAGATAACAATACAAAATGGCAGGACTATTTTCAGTCTGATTAAATCACCCCCTTCTCCTTACACTCGGCAGGGTCCCTGACGAGAGTAAAGAGAAGGGGGTGGTTTTAATCAGACTGGACTATTTTCATCATTGCCAGTGAAAATATCTAATCATGATTTTATTGATAGTTAAGTTTTCAGCATTCCACCTTTGTAAATATACTACAAACCTTTGTACATGTAATATCCCGCAGTGGCGTCAGAAGCAAATTGAAATTGGGGGGGGGGGGGGGTGAAATTATGTCTATCTTTGCCAAAAAATGTGTTTGGGGGAGGGGGGGGGGGGCTTTGCCTCTTGTCGAGCTTTACGGAGATACCGAGCGTCTGGTTGAACGAGACTAAATTTTTACGTACACCTCTGATTTGCTTAAAGCTGACATGAATTCATAAATACGCATTATTTCCCTTATATCTCCGAGTACCGCCATACCAGTTGTCGATTTCTATTGTTCTGCTCATCGCTACACACCCCCTATATAAGGCCGATAGCACTATTCATGCTTCACCGCATTCAGGTATTTCATTCACTCGAACACGTTACATTGGACGAAAAGACTTGTAGAAACGCGTTTTGAACAATAATAATATGACAACCACTGCACTGGTAAGGAATTTCTCATGAATTACGAAATAAGACAGACTGAAAATCCAGGCACACATATTCAAAAATCCTCGATAGTTGTAGAACGTTTTCCTGTGTCTGTTATAACATCGCACATGCGCAAACCACATGCACTGTGGCAGTGCATTGAAACAATCTTACGTTGTTACTATCTTGGATTTACTATCATTTATCTGCTGTGTTGGATGAAGTGCCGCCGGGGTCTTCAAACAGATGCAGATGTTATGCACTCTGTATGAACGGCACACGTGTTCGATATGCATGCGAAGTAAGGCAGTGCTATCTGTGCAAAATAATACGGATACCTTGGAAATTCTTTCAAAGAATAAATATAGTTTGTGTTTTATTGATTGTAGTTTCTTTTATTCGTTATTACAAACATTTTACTCATCATCGATATGTAGTTCATGCATTTAGAAGTCCGTGCAACCTGAATGCCTCGATCGGAAAGCAACCGACCGTAACTTTCTCAACCGGTATATATATACCCCAGTGGCAGTAGATGAGCGATCGAAACTAATATGGCGACCAAACGCTTTTATGAATTCATGTCAGCTTTAAAGTAAAAGGAATAAATGGGAATCATTAAAGTTGGATGGAAAATTGAATTCCGTTTCATATTAATTAAATATTTCTAAATACTACAAAACGTCGGAGAATGACATAGAAAAACTCAATTACATTCAATATCTTCCAAAGTTATAACGACGTGTTGGTTTAACGTCGATATTGAACATGCGTGTATTTTATAGGCATACGTCAAAAGTACTGGAATAATTACATTGTAACTATAGTACTATCTTAGTGATACAAACAGTATATATATATATATATATATATATATATATATATATATATATATATATATATATATATATATATATATATAGATATAGTAAATGTCTTTGCCCACAGGCACCTGATGTTTTTCTCATAATACAAAATGTACCAACTACCTAATAATACCTGAATGTATTATTACGTAGGAGGTATATTTTTTCATTTTTCATAATCATCTGCAGAATTAGATGTCAGCTCCCACGTCCACCTTCGTAATAATATTTTTCGATGATAGGTCGCATGGCTATTGTAAGAAGTGGGGGGGAGGGGACATACTTATCCGAAAAATCTTGACCAAAAAAAAAAAGCAAATTCACACCAATCATGAAAGTCCTAATTTTCATGAGGGTGGGGTGGGTTTTTGTACCTAAGCTTCAATTTGACTGTTAATTTAGTTAATATCATTTGATTATGGTTATATGCTCCTAAAAAACGAGGTTGGGGGGGGGGGCAAATCCATTATTATTCAATTTTGAAAAAAATGTTTGCTGCGAAATGGTTTGCCTCCCACTGTCCTCCCACTGCTATACTGTATATTGAACATACGTCAAACAGATTACATAGTCCTCTCCCATTGATACACCATATATACAGTAAATGACTATGCCCACAGGCACCTGTATTTGTACGTTTTTTTCATAATAAAAAATAGACCACCTATCTAATAATACATGAGTTTATCATTAGGTAGGGTATATTTTTTCATTACGTGAAATATGTACAATGTCATGTGCCTGTGATTTTGCCATACAAATGATATTAATTTTACACACACACACACACACACACACACACACAGACATATGTGCTAGTATATACGTCCCTGGTACATCTTAGTTCATAAATTTTAATACTGTTTCAAAAGAAAAATCAATAATTGAATTTTTGATTCACTACAGATGAATTTTATAGATATTTGGAAAAGATATCATCTCCCACATTCCTTCAGTTTTATAACCACCTTCGTAATTTCTCCTGGTAAGAGTAGAAGTTCTGAAGAGCCCGTGTGTGCATATACATGTAGTTAATCTCCAAGGAATTAAGCATATGCATTCTCATCTGTATTGGCTAGAATAGCTTTTCCGGTGTTTATTCAAAAAGTACCACAGTAGATCAACTCCGTATATAATAACCTCTAGAAGCATGCGTTAAACTTGCAAATAAACCTGCATTACCTTAATTAGAAAACGATAAAATTTGATTGAAATAAAACTTCTATGCGGCCTTCCCGGACCATGTCGATACAATTGATTGAATTGATCTTACAGCATGTATGCACTTTTAGGCTTAAGGTGGTATGGGACACCACCATATTGTGACGAATACTTCCTATCGAAATAAACAATAATATTAATTATATAATTTTAAGTATTTGTTCTTTCCCAAATCAGTTACCTAACAGCGTAGCGCAATGGGTTGGAATGTTACATACGGAAGTCATAAGTTCGAATCCCGCTGGGGTTTTATAAGTTTTACCTTTCCAGTAAAATTTGAAAATTTATTTTTGGTCAAATTTTGTAAAGTTTGAAAATTCTAAATCTGTGAAAGTATTTCGATTATAATGTACTTTTACCAACATAACGTTTTTGGCTTCTTTTATGATAAGTTTCGAAGTCAAGGTCTCTTGATTAAAAAAATATTTTCTCTGTTCATATGTTAGAACCATTTTAACAAGAACTTGGACTTTCAGTAGTATGTAACTATCTTTTTCTTGCATCAAAACAAGTTAAAAATGACGCTGGTTTTGAGTGAAAATATGCACAGATTCCGTAGTCTTAGATTAAAAGCCGGCCAGCAATGAAATTGACAGGCCTACGTTCTATATTTTCCGATAGACGATGTTTAATGTTCAGGTTCTACGAATGGAAGTTTTGAAATTTGTAAACCTTCACAGCCCCCCCCCCCCCCTCCCCCTTCTCTAGAGATGTAGTCCCAAAGTCAGTGTTTTGTCCTTGAATAAGAGGTCAAGGTCACAATTAAAAAGACCCCCACATAATCCTTATATATCACCTTAAACTTATTCTACATGTATATGCATGACAGACATGTACATGATGAAATGACATTTTTCGATGATAGGTCCCACGGCTACTAGTATTCTGAGGAGTGGGCGTGCACATATATATTGCCGCACCAGAGGCGGATTCAGCAATATGGGAAAGGGGGGGGGGGTCCAATCTATGAATATCAAAACGTGTAAAATTCAGTGCTATATAGTTATCGTGGTAGGGGTCTATGAGACGATATTAATGTGGATAAAAGTAAATCATAAACAAAATACTTTCACCAGTTTAGAATTTTCAAATTTTACAATATCTTACCAAAAAATATATTTCAAAATTTGTTGGAAAGGTAAAAATTATAAAAGCCCCAACGGGATTCGAACTCATAACTTACATTCGTAGTTAACGCTCTAACTTACTGCACTATGCTGTTAGGTAGCAATTTTTGGAAAGAAAACTTTTATAAAATTATACTTGATTTTAGTGTTCATTATGATAGGAAGAACGTCATAATACATGGAGGTGTCCAACTTAACCTTTTATTCGTAAAACCTCCCAGACGTTTTGAACATTTTCCGTGGGTAAATACATTTTGGTTTTGGGTAAGGATTTGAATAATTTCTAGCCTTAATTAATAAGTCTCCAGCAATGAGAACGCGCATCTGTGCTTAATAGAAAAGGTCACATAAAAAAATACATGTAAAACAAAAATAAAAATTAAAAATATGTTTAGGAAAACACAGGGAAGCTATTAAAGTAATGGAATTTGTTGGTATTTTTCTTTCAAATTTCAATGATTTTGAAACAATTTTTAGTTTTGATAGTATACCAACTGACCTGTTAAATAAAGGTTTAAATGATCGGATTTATCAAAAAGTGGGGATAATTAATCTGTTAAATAGATGATAGATGTGTATACAACTTGCTCAAGCAATTGCCGTCTTCAGGAACTTATAATTGGTACATCTTATATGGGCGCCCTACATCATCCAGCACTAGTGCAGATGCAAAATCATATTCAGAAAACTTTTGAAAAAATATACATGTTCATTATGGTTAACATGTAAACCCATCTCACGGTATTCTTGTAACATAAATTCGATTCTTGTAAACATTTTAAAAAATAAAATGCCTTTTTTTTTGGGGGGGGGGGGGTTACAATCGATTTTCTTAAGAAATAAAAAATGAATTACCCAGTGGATATTAATAAACACTTGTGTATTTAGCGATACTGCTTTTTTCCAGATGCTTACTTAAAATCGGATGCTGAAGAAGATCACTTTACTATATAATAAAATATCGATAGGGTTGTGTTTATAAGAAATAAATTACGGTCCGTTGTACGAAGCTCTTTTAAATACTCAGTAAGCGATTTCTAAAGCATTTATGTTTAAAAAAAATTACAGTATTTAGATTATAGATGGAAAAAATCCTTTAAATTAGTATTTTAAGTCCCAGAGAAAGGGGGGGGGGTCGCTTCTAAACAGAATACCGCACTTCTATTTATGTTATACCAGATGTGGAAATTGTAATATGAAATTCGATCCTTTTTTTCAAATTCAAAAATCTTTTACTAAAGCCAAGATCAAAGTGACATTAATTTTTTGGTGATAGCCCTTTAAAATATACAAAACGTGGCAAAATATTTTTGGTGGATTGGAACATAAGCAAAAAAAGTGATGCATTAAATATTTACTAAACATATTTCATAAGCTTAGCAGCTCCTATGCTTGGACATGAATGCTTTTTAATAAGAACCTCAAACACGCATGTTTATGCACTATATTCCGTATATAAACACGGCGGAGTCATTGTTTATGTGAGTGAAGCGGCTCGGATCTTCGATCGCAGACATGAACCTTCTCTGGGATTCAATTTCTAAAACTGTTGTATATTTCGGACTTCTGACAAGCCATTTATGTGGACGTAAGTTAATTACTAGTTATTGCCTGCAAATTTAAATCTCAATAGTTAGTTATCGGTTTGAATTTCCATATTTTCATTTTTTGGTGGATCTGCATCTATCTTACTTGCAGTGAGCTCTGAAAATGGCGGTGCTGCAGCAGCAGGCACTTCTAAAATGTCGATACCGGCGCTGGGTGCAAAAGTGAATTTTTTCGATGTAGATTCGAAGGACAGAATGTTGAAATCTGACTCACTTTGGACGAAGTTTAAATCGCCAAACGATGAGTCCAAATTAATGCAGTTTCTACTCTCAAGAGATGGAATCGAGGACTTGGCGCATTTGAAGTTGAACACGGTTGCCAAAGTAGGACGCAAAAAGCGCTCTTATCAGTCTTATCAGTCCCAAAGATATTATCCGCCAATTCCACCAGAAAACATCCTAGTGGTTGTAAGTATTCCCTAGTGTCAAACAATGTTTATTGAAGAATTGAAACTGCTACTGATAAAAGTGCAAATGTATTATCATATAGGGCCTATAAACTGATAAAAGGAATAGATCAAGAGAGATGGCAACTCAGCTGTACCCTTTTTCAGCCCACTCCCTTGAAATCATAAATTTTGATATAAACATCATATCAATTGATTTCCTTCATCCATACTGTACTGTTATACTCTGTCCCAAGTTATTTTTTGCCGCACATTTTCTTAAATTATTCTGTATTTATAAATACCTTTATATTCAAACAATGTTCATCAAATAGTATGAAAAAATCCCAAGATTCCCCTTTGAAACGCCCCTTCTAGCTTGTCTGGTTTCAATACACAGCTAAAAATAAAAAGTCTACGGGGATTTTCCATTGTAAAAGAGATGAAAGTACCCGGATGATAACGTTGAAAAATTGTGCGAGGTATTCCAAGTTACTTCCGAATGGAGAAAAGATGTAAACATTCCCCATTATAAATCTCCGTAAGAAATCTGTTTTCGTTGCTGTGAATTTTTCTGAGTGAAAAATGGTAATATGTAAATGAAGATATCTTGGAAATTTTCCCTTTCCTCGATTTCAATTGCACTTCTATCAAAGGTATGCGTATATTTTTATTAAAAATCGTCCAAATGTGCTGCATAAATATCTTGGGACAGACTCTATAATATGACGTTCACCAGACAAGAGGTGAAAGGGGGGTAGCAGTTTTATTGTCGAATTGTCTCTTTTCCTGTATTGTATGTTTTTTAACTTTGAGTTGGGATTCAAAATCAAAATAATAAATATCTGTGCATATAACTCTCATAACATGAATAAGGCAATTTCTGAAAACATTTTGATTCCATTATTGTTATCTTGGTATCAGGATGTTAATTTCCCCCCATTCAGCAGCACTCTGAAGTGCCTATACTGGCCTAAAAGCAGTTCTTAACAAATACCATATCTCGCCAGTGCATTGTTACAATACATCATTTTATCAACTCATATATCATGATAGCTCAATGGTTTAAGTAGTGTGCTTGTGAACCACAGATCCCAAGTTCAAATCTGCAAGGCTTTTGATCATATTTGCTGAATTACATTTTTGAAAATCATAATATTTTATCCAAAACTGGATATTTTTTTGCCTTTTTGACTTATACATGTCTTATGAATCATGCTTTCTTTCATAATCAAGTAATTTTTGATTTGAGAAATTATTTCGAAATGTTGTGAGCCACCTCTAACAATCTGAGCTTAATTATTTGTTTGAAATCCAGTGGTTTTTACAGGTCTGTATATTTTCTGTCTAATTGTCATGCAACTTTGAAAAAAAAATCAATTATTTAAACCTATCAACCTACTGGCAGACGACCATTTCTCACCAAGGACCATTTCTCACCATTGTTACATCATTTTATCAAGACATAAAATTATATATACAAAAAATGACTAACAATTTACTGGCAAGAAATGGTCCTTAGCAAGAATTGGGAGAGGGCAAAGAAATATTAGAACGGCTGCAAGGATAAAATTGTGTGGTATCTAACTTCATATTACTATAGAAAACCGAGCATCACACGCTGGTGTTAGTATTGTACTATAAAGTATCTGTTATCCCCCTCAATGCCAAAAGCACTGAGATTTTTGTGTTTATTGTGATAAGTTGGGAATGAGATTAAATTTGATGACATATTTTGTCACCTCTCATTACAAATTTAAAGACTGAAAGAGCATATATATGGTTTTAGGCTACAAAACGCAAAACATGCTATAGTATTTAGATTAGGTATCCATGTGGGAATATCTAAGGGAGTTGTATTTTACACCTGTATCGTGTGTGCATGGTTGTATGTGATGAAAATACAGTCGCAGTGTCATATATACAGCGACATGTGCCATGTCCAGGTATCAACTGTACTGTCATGGATTAACTACTTGGCAAAGATATCATTTGACAAGAGAGCATGAATTATGATTAAAAATAGTATATCCTTCAAACACATTTGCAGTGGCTTCTTACTCTATATGTTTGGTTTATTCTACTCTAGAAGAGAAAATTAGATCTCTTGCTATCATGTTCTTTTCTATCAACAATCTGAAAGGATGTAAAGGATTTTTTCTTCCTAAAAAAAACCCCGTTGAATAGAAAAAGTTCATGTGTTTGCATCTCTCTGAAATTTTATCAATTTTGAAAGATTTTTCATCATTGTCTTGATTTAACGATTGGGAGAGACCATTGGTCATTGACCTGTAGGTTGGAGGGATTAACATCTGAAAGAGGTTGTCACTGGCAGTCCTTCATTTGCAGACCTGAAATAACCATAAAGTGATAACACACTTGTATTGATTGTGTGAACATTTAATTCATTTCTTGATTGACTTGTACTCTGATAAACTCTGCTTCATGCATCTGCCCTTTTTAAACTTTAATCTTTCTAGGAAAAATCAAAAGGTCTAAAAATTTCCTAAAAACAATGTATATTTTAAGCAAAAATTGTTCTAACCTCTAAAGTGCTTTTATTTTCACCTGTTACAGTATAACACTCATATATATGTAGCAGCATATTTGACATAACGTGTAGATATGTTTACAGTACTGTATATGTATTACTTACTTACACATGTTTATTTATGTAGCTTACTCATGTCATCTGTCATGATGTTGGACATTTTTTTCTAAAGATACATGACAATGTGCATAATAACTAAAATGATCTAAATATGGTATCCCTGTATTGTGTACCAGCTGTAGACTAAAATCAGATTGCCTCCATTGTTGGTCTTGGTTTATGATCTTTCCATTTCTTTGATACCTATAAATGTGTTTGATGTGAAAATTAAAACTGTTAATTAAAGTGACGTGTGGATTGTGGAAAAATTAGGTCAGCATCCTTGAGACCTTGACACAATTATTTTTGGAAATGCTTTTATCACCTTTATTATAAAAAACTCCTCATGAGTCTTATATTACCTATTGTCTTTAGATATCTGCATATATCATATTTTATTAGTTTTTCCTTGATTAGAATATAAATTAATGTCATATAAGACATCTTGAGATATTAATAAAATATTCATATTGTAAAAATACATAAATTTTTTTTTAAGAAAGGTAGAATTTATAAAATCCCCAGCTGGTTTCAAACTTGTGACTTGCAGATCAGTAGCTGATGCTTTATCTCATTGCGCAAGTGTTTGATATTTGACAAGTTTATAAATAAAGTTCTATTAAAAGAAAGTATGTAAAATTAAGGAGGCCCTAATGCCACTTTAATCTTATTTTTAGGGGGATGAAAAATACTTCGACATGATCATGACATTTATATTGATAAAACTGGTAACTTGATCAGAATAGGATTTTAAGATTTAATACTCATAAGATAATCTGAATGTCTCACTTTTGATATTTTTTTCATTTTTGAAAAATTATTTCATAAGTCAGGTATTATTTCACACATAAAATACAGACAACGTTGCAACTTGTACCCACAAATGATATATGTTTAGGTGTAAGGAAGAGGAATGGTAAAAGGAAGCTGTGTTTTTTTATATCTATGCACTGTAAAAGTGGTTATTTACGCTGGTGGTTAAGTACACATTTAAGGGTAATACATGGAAGCTTGATTTACCACTATAAAGTTTTGATTTTTTTACCATACGCGCGGTGGTACTTCACACGATTTTAAGCTTACCGCGTAATTATATTATAGTGTAAATTTCCCCCACGCATAAATAACCACTTTTACAGTATTGATCTGTGCTAATTAAATTTTGTATCCGATGATGACTGCTTGTACATTGAAACAAAAATATAATTAGCTAGATACAAAATCAATGCTTTAATTTGTCATCTGTTTGTTAGCTGTCCTGGTTCTTGGAGGTTTTTTCATCTACAACTGACTACAAGTCTTTAATCTGAAAGGCATATATGATAGTAAAGAAATCAACCTCAAAGTTGAATGAATGAAATATCCGGTATCTGTAAGACTATATAGTACATACATGTAGGTAGAGGACTCCTTTCATCATGTTTGAATTCAAGGTTTTGCAAATAAAGTACTGGTATATTGGGTATGGTATTTGCCTTGGTGACATGCAGTCTGCTATGAGCTATAGGGAATACAACAAACCAATTGACTATGCATAAAAGTAAACAACAGTAGATATTTTTCTCGGCTGTAGTTTGTGGAAATGCTTTTTCTGAGAAGACAATTAATTTAACACTGTCAGTACATGTATTATTTCTCCTAATATATGGCAATTTTGCTACAAAGATTTACATGTATTCTGTCATTTTAAACAAATTTGAAACCTTGTAATTTTTACCGGTTTGACTGTGTTAATGATTTGTTAAAGCATCAAAACTGCAGTGGTCCTGTTGGGAACAAACTAACTTCACTGAAGCAGTGTCGGAGCATTTCTTATATCTCAGTGTTTTACAGGTCAATTGATTTTGGAGGAAAAGACATTTTCTTAATTGTATCCAAATTTGTTTCATTAAAGAAATATATGTATTAATAAAGCACCAATAACATAATCCATTCTGAAAAAAGTTTCTGTTATAGAAATTATATTTGAAAGCAATGGTATTGTTCTCCCCTTTTATGAGTTCTTGACTGGTCTATTCTGCCTGATATTGAATGATCAGATTATTGATTAAAGTCTTAAAAAAATCATTTTGATAATACATGTATATTTACTTAAACTGAGTTTGTTTGAATGTCTTTTTAAAAGTTAAGACACTAAATTTAGTTTGTTGAATCTTGATAAGTGTATTGTGATGGTACATGTCAACACGAAACTGTCACCTCTGTGTTGTCTCATCATTGTTAGAAGGTGAATTTGGACATAAACAACAGTGTAATTGAAAGTGAAGATTTCAAGACAAGTTCAATGATGCCCAATTAATTCATTTTTTTTCAGTGCTTAGGTGCTCCATTACAGTATCTTAATAAAACTGCCTTGAAAGAAGCATTTGCCAGCTATTTGAAGTTGCCAGTGGAGAATGTCTGCATTGACAAAATTTTGGTAATTATCCACAAAATAATATTATATTTTGTTGTAAAATATAGTTGTCACGAAGCATGCAGGTATATGAAATGGCAGTGTATGTCTGTGATCTGTCGTTGTACTGTAGATACAACATTGTGACAGTCGTGATCCCAGACACACAGAATAACCAATCAATATTCATAACTTTTGTAATAAACATGTTGTTCCTAAATTTCTTTTCTTATTTTCACCTAAAATAACCAGCTGACATTCATAAATAGTCAAGTACATGTAAATGGAAACAATTCTGAGTTTTACTACTCTGTACTATAAAAGTTGTTTTTCTGAGAACAAGTGCCCTTTGAATGGTTACAATGAATTCCACCTACATACAATGCCATACATTTATGTTACTGTTGCAGATAAGAAAGAACATGGTGGAATTGTACTTTGTGAAGAGGGGCCACCCGCTGGACTTCTTTGATGTGGATAAGGACCTAATCCCCACCACAGACATCAGGAACCGTGATCTGCTGGAATACCTGCAGAAAAGGATCCCTTCTATGAACATTACCATCGAAACAAGCCAGGTTTGTGATGTCTGCTCTTTGATCACTTCAGTTATTATCTCCCTTATCACCCTCTCTATCAAAGCATTTGGTGTGAACTGGAATTTTGGAAAATGTATCGCATCATCTCCCACTTTTTACTCCTTCGTACTCAGATAAATAAGAAAGGCATTACGATGTTTTGGGTCAGAATTGATGTTTTGATTTTAGGTTGGAATGCAGCTTATGCTCAAGGAATCTTAAATTTCATAGAGGATTGAGTTGTACAGAAAAACAATGGTTGATGGGAGTATTTAAAGAATTTATGCATTAAAAGGAAAAGCTTCTATACACTCCTTAGTTTTCAACCAAGTTGGATCTATTATTATAAGTAGTATAACATATAGCATAAAGGTTGGGGGGGGGGGATCAATCCAATTTTTTTTACAAGTTTTGATACACATTGCACTCACTCTCACATGATTACAGCTAGATTTTTTATTTGTTCTTTAGGTTTAAAATAATATTACAGGGTTGTTTGGTGATTATGGTGGTTTGAATCCATCTACACTCATGCCACACTCATGAATAGTTAATACTGTATAGTGCCATTAGTTCAGCAAATATGATATTTTGTGGGAAGTCCCTCAGGATTACGTTCTGTTATTTTTTCGCTAGTTGACTTGCAAAGCAAGAAAGCTCAATTAGGGTTAACAAGTAACAATCCCAGATGATCAAATCAGACAATTTCCTTTAATGTTGATCATCTGTCACGTGAGTTAACCGCAAGTCCTTTATACGAATGAGGAGTAATAGTAAATTTTCATAAAATTTTTATCAAACTTCACCTGAAGATGTTTAATAATGAGAGCAATTCAACTGTGTCACAATTATCTTACCTTGACATTCCATTTGACCTTGATTTAACCATTCCTCTTTTGAACTTAGTGTAGTTTTAACAACTGAACAAGATATTCTCATTAAACAAAGATATTTTTGCGAAGGTGCCATTCAACTATTTCATTATTATCTGACCTTGACCCTCGCTATGACACTGACTTCACTTACATATTTTGTGTTTACCTTACTTTAAAATAAACTGTTTAAAGGTATTTTCAGTTGTCATGGATATAATTAGGTCAGAAATAATGAATAAGAATTCTTGTATCATTTTTTGCTCACCTGAGCAGAAAGCTCAAGTTTTTTCTAATTTTCATCTTCTTCTCCAAAACCACTGGGCCAATTTTAACCAAACTTGGCATAAAGCATCACTGGGTGAAGGTGATTCAAGTTTATTCAAACGAAGGGCCACACCCTCTGTAAAGGGGAGATAATTTAGAATTATTGAAAATTTGTTGGTATTTTTCAAAAATCTTCTACCCAAAAAAATATTAGGCCAAAAATCTCAAATTTGTGTGGAAGCATCCTCAGGGTAGTGTAGTTTTAAGTTTATTCAAATCATGGTCCCCGGGGGTAGGGTGGGGCCACAATGGGAGGATCAAGTTTTATATAGGTATATATAAAGAAAATCTTTAGAAATCTTCTTTTTAAAAACCATTAGGCCAGAAAAGCTGGAACTTGTGTTTAAGCATCCTCTGGTAGTGTAGATTCAAGTTGGTTCAAATCATGGTCCCCAGGGGTAGGGTGGAGCCAGAATGAAGGGATTAATTTTTACATATGAATACTGTAAACCAACTATTATTCGCGACAAATTTATTTCGCCATTAACCTAAGAAGAACTGGTTGGGCAACAAATTTTCACCACCAAGCCTTATCCACACCTGTTTATTTCATTATTACAACTTTATGGCAAATACTGGTCAGCGGCAAGAAATATTCGCAACATTGAAGCTCTCACAAACTTCGCAAAAACTTAATGCTTAGGAATAAAAGTTGGTTTACAATATATAGAGGAAATCTTTAAAAATCTTCTTCTCAAAATTTATTAGGACAGAAAAGCTCAATTTTTATGTTGAAGCATCCTCAAGTAGTGTAGATTCAAGTTGGTTCAAATCATTGTCCTGAGGGGTAGGGTGGGGCCACAATGAGGGAATGAATTTTTACATAGGAATAAATAGAGAAAAAAAGAGAGTCAAATTTTTACATTAGGTATATATAGAGAAAAATCCTTAAAAATCTTCTGGAAAAGCATTCAGCTAAAAAATCTGAAACTTGTGTGAAAGCACAGATTAAAGTTTGATCTAACCATGATTCCCTGGAGAAAAAAAGGGGCCACAAAGGGGAGGGGGGGGGTTTAAATAGAAATAGAGAAAAATCTTCTTGCAAATACTAAAAAACAAAAGGGGCTTGGTATTTACCAGAAAAATATGTGGATAAAAATTAGCATATTTTTTTACTTTTTGTGCAAGATCTACGATGTCTACTGTACTTAATTGTCAAGATATTTTGATACCATAATGCTGATTTGATCCGAGTTATGACTATTGTTGCTCAGGTGAGTGATGTGGTCCCTGAGCCCCTTGTTTACTTTTAACTTACATTGGTATATACAAGATGCATTTCTTTTCATGTTGCAAAACTAATGTGCATGACTGTACCATTAGGCGGGACATTCATATCCTCTTATACAAGTCAATAGGAAAACTGATATTTATTTAGAGGAGACTAATGGTACACGTGTATACTGGCACTTAAGATTGAAATGCATTATACTATAGGTGCATCATTCATATAATGTGAAAGATCACCATATGTGGAGATTACAAACTAGTTACTGTAATCTATTGTTTACAACAGATAACTTAGACCTGCTAATTAAAGTGCAATAGTATTTAAAACTATAAATATTAATATTATGAACTTTATATGCTATTCTAAGTGACCATATTGAAGAGCAAGTTGAAGAGTGTGTTGATAATAATCATGTTAATTAAGATTGAAATAATTATAAAACTCAAAATAAAAAAAGTGAGGTTACCAGTACCGGTAATTTAATTTCTATGTTAAAATCTACTCTGTGGTTCATTGATGGATAGTTCTATGACGTGGTTGATTGGGATTGTGATATATTGACTGATTGAAGGATTGTGAGAAAGTTTCAATTCAAATATATCCTTAACACTTAACGTGTATATATGTACAGTGTAAATATTGACATTAAGAATAGGAGTCATATGCCTCAAGGAGTGAAGTGTGTTTCCTTTTTGTGTTAAGTGTGTGGGTTGATGAACTAAAAAACTTCCTGTATATTACAATCAGAACTACATGTATCAGTTTTAAGCAATAATTATGAACCTATTTTGTAGACGCCATTGATAACCTCAGCAAAATTTTGGACAGAGAGTTACTTCCCCTATTTAGCAGCTGCTTGCAGTGTGTGCATAGTATTGGTTATGGCAGTAGTGGTATGTATAATTTCTCAGCAGATTTTACCTGTTAAGTCTACAATATTTTAAAACCAAATGTGATAATTTGCACTTCACAATGTAACTATATACCTCAAGTCATCCACTATAACTTATAATGTTGGTAAAATTTTCTTAAATAATATGTAGGTATAATTAAGTAGAGGCACATTGTATATCTGAAGTGTTAAGCAGTTTCAAAGTGAAAATTAGTTTGATAAAAAATTTTGAATGACAGATTTTCTGTTGCTGCCGGAGAAGAAACAAAGAAGAACAAGTTGACGTGAAGGAGGAATATACAGAGCCTGAACAAGTGTTTTATCCCTCCCTGAAGCCCCAGCAGATATTCTACCCCTCCATCAAACCCGATGTGAAACACCCAGTGATGATCCAGCCCGAGGGAAGCCCTGTTTTTGTCACCAAGGGCTGTGTTGCCCCAGTACAAACACAAGCCAAGAAAATAAAAGCAAAGGGCCTCTTAGAAAGGTACCGTAAATACCTTGTCCAGTATATATGTGTATGTTTTTCAAGCATTTGGGTACTCTGAAATGTACTACATTTAAAAAAGACCAGTACAGGTATACATACATGCCAACTTTTGAAAATCTCCATGGTGAGTTTTATGCGCGACGACATTTTCCTAGAAGGAAAATTCGCGGCGTTTTGTCGTGCAATTGGTTTGCATAAACTATTGTGCTGTGAAAAATTCATCTATCTGTTTCTTTATCTATTTATCATTTATCTTAATGAATACAGAATACAGAATACAGATCATTTATTACTTATTCAGAGTCCAGAACAGACAAGTACATGACATAATGTGTTTATCAATCAATTTCCTCTTTCAAATGAAAACAAGAATAAAGTACATAACTTTATTTTAATATATAATATCAATCTTTAAAAACAATAAATAGTATGGTATAGCACAAAAAGCACTAAGTTCTAACAAAATAAAATCTCTATGCATGCATATAACTGTTTGTTGTATATTATATAAGTTGGTAGCAGCAGGTGTTGATTTTTGGGATTTGATGCTGGCTTGATGGGTGGCTGTCTTCGTGTGCTTTGTAACATCATTCATTCCACCATGGTCCACCCTAAAATCACTAAAAAACAAAAATAGTTACTCATAAAGTTTATCATATATCTATTCTTCTTGTAGATAATATTTTGGCTATCAATTTGTCCTAGTGTCATGTGTATACAAAAGAATGTACGTCAAACGAAATGTAAAAAAAAGAAAACCAAAAATTAAAAAAAACGGAACACTGTCGAAATTAGGACCCTGTCGATTTTATGACCCACCATATAGTCAATGAAATATATTAAATAAATTGTACTATGTATAAGTTAAACATACCTATTGCATGCACGGCAATATGCATGGTTGTCACCCAGTTTGGATCTCGCTAGCCATCCCGAAATCAGGAATCTGCCTCCCACTTGCTGATATATTGGGGAAAAAGCTTCCTTTTCTTCTCTGGTAGTGCAACCCCCATACTTGTCCAAGTTTGTGTGAAAAGTGTGGCATTTTGCTACCCATCCCGATATTTCCCGATTAATTACTATCAAAACATGCTCGTTATTAGGTTTACAAATACCCCGACACAGGTAGCGTACAGGTAATTACACCAATTCACACATCCCGATATACAAATGTATCCACACACGCGCTACACATGATACAGGTAAACAGCAATGGCAGTCATAATCCCGCTTTTTGATTGATTAGCGTAGACAAGCAGCGCGGGATTTCAAATTTTAGAGGGAAATCAGGACTTATTATCGTAAAATGGGTTAGATTTTTTGAGAAACGGGATTTCGGGGTATATTGGCAATCCCAATCGGGATATCGGAATTTGTATTTTTGACGACGTCAAATCGGGAGAATCCGGCCAAAATCGGGATAGTTGGCTTGTATGGGTATACATAATCTATAAGAAGAAAATAGTCATCCAATTCAAAGGCTATTGAAAAATATTTTGTTTTTTGGTCAAATGATGACTTTTGCAATAATATTTTGAAAATCATATTTTTGTTGTTCTGTGTAAAGTATGTTTGTATGATAGAAAATCATTCACACTGTATCATTAACACCTTTGTCAACATAGGGTTTACGGTTAGCTAGAGAACAAGATAAAAACTTAGTAACATATAAATATCAACAGTTTTATGCGCAAGTTTATTTTTGTTCAACTCCAACATTTTGTGAAATCAGATATTTGGAACAACCAACACTGTTATGTGTATGATCATTAATTCTGTAGATCAATATGTCTTGGGATTCTGTCCGACTTCCTACTATCAGAATGATAGAAGGAAAGTTAACATGGTGTCTTAATCATCAAAAATGAATTGTTTTTGTGCATGCCAACTTCTAGTTTTTTCTCTCCCTCTCTTTCAAATCTAGAAGAGGATCGAGCGCTTCACTGAAAATTGATCTTAAGGCGGCTTCCCCTGAGACAAATCGCTGGGAAGGAACTCCTCCCAAAGAAGGGTAAAAAAACTGTAACCAAAATCAATCCACTCAATTTCGTAGGAGATAATAAACTCCTACAGCAGGAAGTAGTCAATAGGGTTTGATGTGACTTATTGATATCTTTACAGTACTGGACTGGAATATTTACTTACTGCCGGAAATAGACTGAGTCGCAGAGATCTACGTAATGCAATCAAAAACAGTAGAGTTCTATATGAGGAATTTTGGGTATGGCTTTTATACACTGTACAAAACTTTTAATCAGGGCCCCATCATAAACATGTTGAAATTAAACTCAAATCCTTGTATAAATTTGCATAGATTTGAAGTTAATAAACATCCAATTTGAGGCTGGGAATTGAAATGAGGAAGTTGTAGACAAAGGTTCATGAATTTTGAGCAACTTTATTTTGCAAAAAAGAACAGGTTACCGGTGTATATCAAACTTATTTCAGAATAACCACTGTAGCTTACCTTGTAACAATCTGATTGTAGGAGATTCCCATGAATCACCCGGAGAAGGTTTATGTGGCAGGATCAGGAATGAAAAACCGATACCGGACCATTATACCAAGTAAACTTCCCTTCATTGTTATACTCCAATTATTATTAGTTAACCTTTAGATTTTTCCCAAAGTCTGTTTGGTTTTATTAAAACCTTAAGTAATTAAAATTGTGATGTAATTTTTGTCACACTGATGTGCAGTTACAATCACAATTACCAGTTTCCATTGATTTAAAGTACACAAACCAAATCTTATAAGACATCTCTATCAACTTTTAGCATTTGCTCTAATGCTTAAGTTGTTTTTTTCTTCTCCATACACTGTTGCCAAGTACAGGTATATATCATCAGGATTTACAAGTAGGAAGTACATGTAGTAGTGCCTCTTGAATAATTTTTATGCGATTATTTCTAATTTTAATGAAACTGATAGTGGCCAAGATATGTCAAATAGAGACCAGTACCACAGTAAACCTGGTAGTTGTACTGTACTAGCCATTTTGTGATTTCAGATGAACACAGCAGAGTTATCCTTCCTGACAGTGAATGGGACCCCTTGTCGTCGTACATCAATGCCAACTACATCAGAGTACGACAGACATCATTTTATTTATTTCTCGTATTGCTAGGCAACAGAAAGAGCCATGGATCTTGGGTAGTTGTGTCAAACAATGATCTGATGTTGGCCTGTCTATTTAATTGTCAGCGATTCAGGGATGACTCATTGAAATCAGTCAAACTCTAAGCTTTGCCTACGCAATCGGTGTGAATTTCAGTTAGACCATATCAATTCAACTTGTTTTGATGTGTGAGCCAGGCTTACTTAGTTATATCATACTGAAAGTTCTGATCTCATTAAAATGGCCCCAGTTGTATAATGGTATCGTATACCAAAACGTGCAATGCTAGTAAGATTGTATTACAATAAGTTTTATTGGATTTGAAGCTTAATCAATAATGTTTATTAAGTTACAAATATCTGATACAAAGTATTAGTGATCTATGAACTCTTTTTATGTTTGCCAGATGTAATTAGATTCATCTCACATGAAAGGAAACTCAAAACTTTATCCTTTTGGGAAAATATGAGAAATGTTGTAAAAAGCTGAAATTACACAATTCAAAAATGTTAAAAGGCATTGTGGTCTAGAATAAAGTACCGGTATGTAACAGCTTGACAGTGATTGTTTAATGTTGACTTGCAGGGATATGAAGGAGAAGAAAAGGCCTACATAGCCACCCAGGGCCCCATGTCTCACACCATTGTAGACTTCTGGAGGATGGTGTGGATAGAAAAGTCACCAATCATTGTCATGATAACAAAGCTGAAGGAGAAAGCCAAAGTAGGTCTCATTACATATGCTGTGTGTAAAACTTAAAATTTCACTGTATACAGTGAAAGAATCAAAATGGAAATGGGTAGCTGGCAATGTTGATGCCTTCTGCTACACAGATAGTCATATCAAGAGTTCATTAATAGGTACTACATGGACATGTATAACCAGTTGTTCATTCATGCTTACTTAGGGTTGATATTTTACTTATTCTGTATACTAGACAAGTCTGCCTAGTTCAACAGTATTATAACCCTGACCTTCCACTAGCCTTGACTTTACGTCTATTGGCCTTGACCCAACTTTACAAAAATACACTTTAACTAACAGTCTTAAAGAGTTTTCAGCTGTTTCATACCAATGAGATGAACTGGTTGTTCACAAAAAAAAAATGATTTTATCATGTTTTACTTTTATTTTTTTCCAACCTCTACCTCTGGTAAAAAAACAGAAAATGGTAGAAAACGATCAACATCAAAGAGCCCTATGATCTACTAGTATCAAATAGTATTGTGTTCCATGAAAAGAAAATCTTTCAAAAGTGCATGTATCTTTATTAGTGGATAAGTAAAATGGTATTCACAGATGTTTTTCCCTCAAAGGTATCCTCATCACTACATGCATATTTTGTAAGTATTGTCAACACATGTCCAAAAAAGATGATCAGGTGGTTCACCGAGAAATTATTTCAATGGTATCTTGATGAGTACAAGAATCTTTTATGAAGTACTGTCAATGCATATCAAATTTATATGATCAGAAATGAATATAAAATTTTTCAATTGTATCCATATCATTTCATGCATCTCTTATGAGAAACCAAATTGTACAAACTAAACCTGTGTATATATAATACGTGTACAGTGTATTTTATCCACACAGACAAAATGTGAGAATTATCTACCTGAGGAGAGTGAGACCTGGTGTACTTTCGGAGACATTGAGGTGAAGGTGGACCGTATCATTGATAAGCAGGGCTACATTCTCAGACATCTACTACTACGTGTAAGTACGCTGAAAACTCCTTTTATACCAGTCAGTGTAATATGTTTGAGCTCTGAAGGTTCAGGTTGAATTTGAAATAACCCAAAGATTGATTAACCCAATTGGGGGCATAAAGCAGAAATGATCAGATATGGGCCATAAAGTAGGTATGATTAAATAAGGGCCATTATTAAAGAAGTCATACATTTTAAGCTTCTCAATCTTGTAAAGTTTTGTTCCCATTAAATCAGGAAGTTTCCATTGGAGTAAGTGTCCATGCAGCGTCGTTTGTTTTTCAGAGTGAAGGAGAAGTGCAGCATGTGTTACATTACTGGTACACAGCCTGGCCTGACCACAAGCCGACCCAGTCCCCACACATGCTGCTACCGCTGATTCAGGAGGTGGAGCTGCGGCGATACCGGGGGGACAGAACCAGGGCCCGCGGACCAGTCATTGTCCACTGTAGGTAGGTATCCACATGTACTACCGAGTAGTGATCAATTCATTCAGCAGGTATCACATGCTTTTATTCATATTATCATTTACTTTTATAATAGTTATGCATTTACAAATATTCTTGAATGTTGCACAAAGATTTTCATACCTGCATTTTAGCTTATGATTTTCGGGGAAATAATGTTGCACAATTTTTTTTTATACTTTCATAAATTACTTGGTAGTAACTTTTGATGGATAAATTTAAAGAGATACAGAAATTTGTTCATTGGGTAATTTGAATGGTTATTTTTTCACTGTAGTGCTGGTATTGGAAGAACAGGTTGCTTCATTGCTATCAGCACTGGTATTAGACAGCTGAGAGAGGAGCAGTCAGTCGATGTGCTAGGAATTGTGTGCAACATGAGGAGTGACAGGTACTGTCTTGTTTCCGATAATCAAATAATTTGACCAATTGTCAATCACAGTAAGTAATGGGGAAAGCTCAGATCATAGAGTACAATGTGTGAGTAGGTATGTTGAAAATGCATGAATGGGATTAATTTATTTGTTCTTTAATTACAGAGGTGGAATGATCCAAACTCATGAACAGTATGAATTTATACATCAAGCTCTATGTGAATATGAAAAGGACTTGGCTGAACCTGTTTCCAACTGCCAACCTCACCACTGACCTTGCCCTGGCTGAATGCAGCATAGAGTGATTCTATTGGTCAGAGGCAGACTTGGCTGCTAAATCTGCAGTACGCAATTATACCAGCAGTACACAATTAAACGCAAGAGTGTGGTAGAGCCCTGAGTGGGTGGTTGTCTAATGTCAGAACCTACTTATTGGCATTTTAGCATTGAATGGTTGTGTTGGAGGGTTGAATGTTACTGATTCTTAGCTATGTACTTGTTGATCAGTGTGTGTAGTTGTTAAATCTCCTCTGTTGTTAGAGGGCAGAGTTTTTGTTATGTGTCTGTCTAACATTGATGTACTTGTGATGTAGTAAATGAAGTTGTTACATATCTTTTTTTTTTATTGCATCAGACGATTTACTTGGAACAGAGTATTCTCTGCTTTACAAGGCTCATATTTGTGCAATATGGAAATGGGGAAATTTCATACAGAAAGAGAGTAGCATTATCTTATATTTTCAATGGCAAAATATGTGACCAAATGTGCATATTTTTTGTTTTTGTTTGTTTTTTTATAATTACTTATACTTCAGTCTCTACATTTGAAGCACTGGTGGCTTTAAGAGTATTTTACTGTAAATCATTGCATATTATTTTTTTCCAAATATGGTATCTTAAAGAGAATAAAACATCCCAGTGGTATGCATGAGGTACAAAGTTGATGGGTAAATTATCATGGAATACATTTGCAGTGTTTTAAATGATATTGTTTGTATGAATAGGCATGTTGAATGTTTGAAGAATATAATGGAGAAGAAGTATTACCTATACCTGTTGCTGTGGACAGGTACACAGGTGTGTATTGACACAGTAATCATGTGTGAAGAAGATTCTTTTGTTTAACAAACTCTGCTATACTCTTCATTTTATCATTATGTATTTAAGTACATGTATATTGTAACCTACTGATCACCATATTCTAAAACAATTCTTTTTGTTTCCTCTTTTTTATACATAGGAGATCTCTCTAGTCATTTTTTTAACCTTTTTAGAATCAATCTTGCATTCATTTAACATATTGTGTTCAAGTTTTTGTTTTTTTTATTAACATGATATATATATATACTCGTGTGTCTTTACTGGTGAACAGTTTGAGCAATTTGTGTATTTGGTGCATTTGTGTAGATTTACATGTATGTGTAATTACTCTAACATTATCTAAAATTCCAGACAATTCTAACGTAAGAATTGTGATCTTTTGTACTAAACATAGAGAGAGGATTTCCCCACTCGTTATAGAGGGCCAATATGGATATTCAGTTCTGGTACTAAAAAATATAAACATGGAAATCTTATATTAGATTGTAATGATCTTACCTAAAGTCCAATACTCTGATTAAAAACAAATCATTAATTTCATGGTTATATTATAACAGCTTTACATGTTTTGTTCAGAGCTTTGCATTCCTGTTTTTACTGTATTACAATATCCTTGATGCACTGATGGTGATTACATGTGTATATCACCATGCACTATCGTATACATGTACATGCACTGTGGAATCATAAGAATTCGTGGTGGCTCAATTTTCGTGGTTTTCGTCGATTGCCCATGAATTTACATCCTCAACGAAAACATATTTTGAAAGAGTTAGTTTTCTTACTGAAACTGAAAATCGATGCATCCACAAAATTACATCCCCACAGATACCGGTAAGCAAAACACCTGCAATTCATGAAAATTGGCCCCCACAAATTTAAATGATTCCACAGTATATATCAAGCTGATAATCTTTTGTCTTTTGACATTCTATAAATGCACAAAAATATGCATATGCATGTTTGAACATAGAAAACTATCCAATTTTCTATATTTCTGAAGCTTAAATTTATTTTGATCATATGCAAACAACTGCATCTGTGGATCTCATTTCAACCTACCTCACTCAAAAACAAAGGCTTTTTATTTAAGGAATACCAGATAACCTTATATCTCGGTAAAATATCTTGAATGAACTTTTTTAAATACATGTTTTTTTTCACATTTATGGCAAACAATTATTACTTTGGCAAACTTTTTTAATGTTTGCATTGATGAATTACGACTTGGTACATCTATTCATTAACTTTGCTGGTATGTACTCTCTGGGTTTATTTTCATATATATGGGGGCAAGATAAAATCCATTTGACTTGTTACAACTGTTATGACATATACATATATATTTTTGTTCTGTGTTGTATTTTTTATATGTATTGTACTGGTTATTTTCTGTACTTTTATTCACTTAACCACCGTATTCCATGGAACAGCGTTCGGCTGAAAACCAAGAGTTTTCATCATAACACAATCAAACTTTTTCTCTCCACTTTCCTATATTTTTCCGCTCCACCTGAATACCAACAGTGTTACAATTGTGAGGTGCATATGTTCTTGAATGGATCTGACCAGTGTTAATGCCAAAAAAATTAATGACCTGGTTCTCGGGCCATAAATTTCAAAATATACCAGTAATGCAACAGGCAGGTCTTTTATATTTATTTTATTGCAAGATTACTCATTTTCCATATTTTATAACATAATTGAAAATTGAGTCATTCCCCTTTTCAATAGGGCAATAAAATTAATCACTGCAGTGCTTGAGAACAAACACATTTATTTTTTTGGCCTAAACTAACACCAATGCTCTGAAGGTTACATATTTTCCTTTTCACTGGCCCATAGGGCTAGGTAGTCTACTTAACATTTGTATGATTTGCCAAAAATTGAAAATTATCACGATTCTGTAGTGTATGCAGAATGGATCTGCCACATTTGTTAATGTGTAAGGTATAGGCATTTTACAACAATGTTCATCTTAAGACATATGACACAATAGAACTCTGTACAGATTGTTTTGGTGTTTATAACAGTATAACTGAGTGGTAACTGAGTCGCTGTGTAACCTTCAGCTTTATGACAGTCTGGATAAAGAGGCTCATTATCTGTGATATCTTTGTCAGTAGAGAAATAGTTCTACTATGTGTTATACTTTATGCCTTTGTGCAATAAATATCTTTTTGTGTTACCTAGTTTCTTCATTCAGATTCATGTACAGGATATAAACGGATTAGGTTGTACTTCTAATGCTGGTTGTTAGAAATCCCCGCAACCCATTGTTTCCTCTTTTAGGCAGATTCAAAAGTTTGTCACTTCTCATATATCATTTTCTGTGGAATAAAAGATGGCCAGAGAAGTTGCCATCTTGTGATTCAGAAAAAAATAACAATACTGAAAATATTCTACACTAGAAAAGCAATTTATGAATAAACTACATGTATTATTCCTTGGTGTTAATTCTGTAAAATATACTATTCTTTGCTGTGTGTTCACATTCCAAATTCTGCAGAGGGCAAGCAATTTAATGATATTTAAAATTTTCTGATTTGGAGCACAGTTTGTGCAAGATGATAGCCCGAGTTTTCCATATACATGTTCATGACAAGACATTTGACAAAATATTAAATATTAACACTTTAATCACAAAACATAATGAGATATACACAGGTTTTGACAAATGTTGATCACAGACATGTAAAAAAGTAACAATGTGCACATGATATGGCATGTGTACATTCAACAAAATTCAAGTTTAAAATAAAAAAAAAGTGTAAAAATTGAAAACATTACGTATTTTTTGTTGGTATTTCCTCCTGGCTACAGTATTCATTAACATTTTAAGGTTCTGTAAGGAGGAGTAATTATTGAGAGAGAGTCTTATTTCATTTGCGGAATCCTTTGTGATAGTCATTTGAAACTCAAGTTGTCAGCATATTCTTAAAAGCCAAGACAACTATTTTCTTTGTGAATTCAGAGAGAGCTGTAACCATGTAGTACATGTCATTTTCACGTCCATCTTCTGCAATAAACCAAAAACATCATTTCAAGAATACATAAAAGCAGGGCAGCATCCCCATAGCTAACCAATTCCCACTGCTGTACATTGTACCAAATTCGTTAGAATTCGATGTTCACTTTGAGAAAATAAAATGGGATAACACGAGGCTAATTTCTTATTTGTCATTAAAATAATGGGCAAGTAAGAAATATTGAATTTTAGTATACAGAACTCATTGTATAGGCAACGTACTGAAGAGCTATACACACCATTTAAATGTATATTTAGTTTCTCATTATCGACTTAGAACCATTTTAACAAGACCTTGGACTTTCGGTAGGATGTAACTATCTTTTTCTTCCGTCAAAACAAGTTAAAAATGACGCTGGTTTCAAGTAAAATATACAGATTGCGTAATCTTAGCTCAAAAGCCAGACAAATCTGGTTGATTTCAAAGAGCAATGGCTGAGTGGCCCAACAATGAAATTGACAGGCCTACTTCATAATGCTGGTTGACACAACTACCCAAAGTCCAAGCTCCTGTTAAAATGGTTCTAATACTCTCATGTGAAAATTCAACATGTGCGTGTATATAATTGCTACATGCATACAATTTTAAAGATTCACACTACATTTCTCAATGGAGTGAATTTGCAACATATTGGTATTTCATTAGAGGCCACACAAATTGAAGTTTAGGGTTATATGGAATTTAAATGCTTTATTTATGAAAAAGCTTGATTGATTCATATAGTATTTCACAAACATAATGGATACCATGCACGTAATAGGCTATGATATATATATATTTTTGGAAATCAGGTTTCATCCCTCAAAGGAATCTCAAATTATTAGATGTAACAGTGTTCATGATAAAGCATGACTTGCTGTTTAGGTAAGTAAACTCAAAAAGCTTTGACTTTTTAAAAATCTTCATGATTATTAAAAAAAAACTAATCATATTTATCATCTTCGTGAATACAATATGAAGATGGATTTATTTGCTGATACGTTTGCATCATGGTCATTGCACATGACTGCAAACAATTACAATAACTTTTCAGTATAATTAAGTAAAGAGCAGAAAATGCTTAAAACATGAATTTATGAAGACCTTGCTTGTACGACACAAGATTACTTACCTTGATCAGAGAATTCATGTAAATCCAAAATAAGTTCCCTAAACATGTCCATCAGACCATTGAGGTAGTGCAGTCTATCCTTTGGCTTATCCATAGCTCCAATAATGCTGTGTATCATTCCAAGGACATAAGACAAGCTGAAACTGTTCTTCACACAAACCTAAATTAAGTAAAAATTATACATTTCAAAAATAATGAATTAAGATTTGTTAAGTACATGCATCAAAACTTTTAGACTTTAAAATATTTTGTGCCAAAATTGAATATATATAGAAATCAAACAATAAAGTGCTTTCTTTCTTGTAAAGTTTATGCAATTTGGTTAGGTACGTTTATTTTTTTTTTCTGCAATGATTGCAACCATTTGCATTATATCCTATATATATCAACAAAGATTGTGCAGAAAACAACCAGTACATAAAATAACACAATATAAATCAGTAAAATCCATAGATGGAAGACCCTGTATAAGCATTTGACCTCTGCAAGTACATATCCAAACTTGGTCTAGTCATGCAGATGGATTAATTATTATTGATTTTATGAATCAAATCCTATGAGCATGAATTTACCAGAATGTGACAAAAATGAGATATCCTTTAAATGACCTGAGGAAAATGGGACCAATACCAGCATTTTATGTACAATAGAAATAATAAATTTTTTACCACACAAAATGAAGTGGTGATCGTGGAGAGTTCAACAGTTCTTCCATTAATGGCTTTGCTGATCAGCATTTTGGATGTAATAACATCACCACAAAGGATAAATAGGTGTGCCACATTCTCTGCCATCCATTCCTCTGGAGAATCTTTCAAAATGGAGAAGAAAGAATCTCAAAATAATTAATAATTTCTTTTAACTACTGTACTTCATTTGTATTAATTAAAATAAGAATTGAAATAATTCTTCTTCTAACAACTGATGATAGAATGGAAACCCAAGTTTTTGCGGGAAAAAAAGCATACTTGTAAGTTCATCCAGAATACTGATGACATCATCCTCTGACCATTCACGCCGGTAGCCATGTAAAATTTGCACTGCATTGGCCAACTCTCCGAAATGCTTAGCAGACTGTTCTGGGTTGACAGGTGTGCTTACACAGAACTCATACCACTGAATTTCTCCTACAGTGCAAGAAATATGTCACTATTGGATGATATGGAGTAACCACTCTCTGTTTAAATGTACACTTAAATTTATGCAACATGCACAGCAGATTTCTTTTGATTAGGATTTTAATTCACTGTTAGGCATTTTTATATTGTCAACTGCCTTTTTCAGACAATCAGTGTACCATTGATTTCTGGCCCATACAACAGGAACAATATCCTGGCCTGATGGACCATTGGCCAAGGTTTCAGGATTCTTCCCAACCAGAACGCTCTGTCCACTATTGACTGACAGTGGTCCAGTATCACCCTTCTAAGGAAGGTCCTTACTTCATGCTCTGTTTGGACATGGCTACCTACAAAGGAAATTATTTTACTATAAAGCATATCAAGTTTAATGCAGAATGCTAATCTACTTCCTTGATGTGAAAAGAGGTTAGTGTGCCCCTAAGTGCTCTTCTTATTTTACATGAATAAATTGCTTGAATCAAAATTACAACTTCTAGACATACCAGTATCTATATACTGGCATTTACTCTATAGTGTGATGGTAAGAAGCTATAGGTACCTGGTTTGCTGTTGATAACAAGCTTGACATTTTTCAGCAGACAGGTGTGATGGGTGATTGCATCATAGGTCCTCTGACATTCTGAATCATCCCAACCAGCAATCACAGTGTGGAGGAACTTCCCAAAGCAGGCCAGTGACATACACTGGGACAGGTTATCACAGTCAGAATTATTGCACATCATCTGGAACAGTCATAACTTTGAAATTGAAAAAATACAGTACAGGGAAATGTTTGCTCCCATTTTATTTATAGAACTGAAGGAGCTTACTAAAATTTATAAGTTACCGGTATTTCTCTTTCAATATAAATTCATTTGTAGGAATTTTAAACTAAGACAATATCTTTCACAACTTGTATGATTAATTGAAAATAGCCCTGTGGATTTTTTTTTTTTTTTTTTTTTTGGGGGGGGGGTACCTAATAGGTAAATATGAAACAACTTTTAAGATTTAAAGATTTATATAGTTCCAGTTCACAAACCTTTGTCAAAATCTCATTAACAAACTTAAGTCTGTCTCTAGTTGCATACAAGCAAGTTGACCTTTTGGTAAGAAGGCCTACAAAATGTAGAATATTTCTTATGACTATGTTAAAACATTCTGACAAAATTCTGGTACAGGTAATCACTTCTTTAAAGGTTATATTGACATTAAAAGTTTAAAATGCATCTTCATACTATTGAAAGATAATTCCAAAAATATATCCTTTTAAAACTAAAGGTTAATCTATTACCTAATCTGTAAAATGTGTCCAGAAAAACCTTTTGCTTATCATGGGTGAAGGCCTGCGAGTTTTTGGTTACATGAAGTCTTCTCATGAGGTCACTTGGAATAAGTGGCATCAGAACTCGGTATCCTTCTATCAAATTTCTCATGGCTTTTGATGTTATTGTCAAAACACTTAAATCTTCAACTGAAATAAGAGATAATTCAGAAAATTTATACATCTATCATTTCTTTAATAAAATGATAGACAGCTTGCATTGCAAAATTTGCAACATTAAATCATACCTGTAAGATATCGTAAAATGAAGAATTTCAACTCCAAAGGAAGCACACTGAAGTGCCCAAGAGATCCTAGTTTCATTTTTTCCGTCTGTGTATCCGACTGTTCCTTAGCTTCCAGTCTGTGAGAGCGTCGAAGTTTCTTGCATTGCAAAAAGGCCTTAATGTCCATTACAGACGATCTTAACCTTGAGTTTTAAAAAAAAAGTGACCACATAGCATGACCAAGTCTCAATGTTACTTAAAACACATTTTCAAATTAGAATCAAATTGAAATAAATATACGATATACCTTTTCATCTGTGGTGGCTAAAAGTGGACAGTCTGGTTTTACTCATGTGTCGTCTGCATCATACAAAACATTTCGCGGGAGCTGTCGTCTGCAAAAACACACAATTTTGTACAACACAAAATAGTGATTAAATACGGCTTCATTTAAATAAGTTGCACGCGTAATGAATGGCAATGAAATGTCCATAAATAGCCACTACTTTTTTCCCAATTTTGTGAAAGAAATCTGTAAATATTAACAAACTTACGCAAACTTTCTTATCTCCCCAAATTAAAGAGTGACTTTATAAGCGATAAATTAAACAGCATAAATATTTTTCCATAAGCTTTGTTCTAAGCTAGTTTTCATTAAATCGTGTCATACTATATTTTACATAAATATATTCAACATCTATGCATATTTGTTTATTGTATACTATTCAAGGATAAGAATCTAACATCAGCTTAAATGGATAATATTTTATCGACTATATACCGGATGTTTACGTTTTTCAGACAGCAGCATGGCTTCTACAAGTTTTCAGAAGAAAGCTCGAGTTAAAATAAATCAAATAGCAGGAACTAAACCATCATTATTTAACAATCAACTACTGGTTTCCTCGGGCGTTCCTTCTCTCGACAATATTATAGGTATAACAATTCAATTATAACAAAATATGCAGAGACTGTGTGTGGAAGATTAGTCTGATCAGCCGGTGGCCAGTCGAGTTTGTTTTGTTAAAAGTTTTGGTGTGGAAATAATGAATTATGGAGCTACTGTAACTGTATGGGAGCAGGAATTGAATTTATGATAGTGTCATGTACAAAAATTTAGATTATTGGGAATCAAAATTTTGATTCCCAATAATCTAAATTTTTTTTAAAGGACAGTAGCTTTTAATACAGGATCTGCATATATTATGACATTTGGTGCCCTTTTCTCATTATAAGGATTAGGTTTTATGAAACCTTACTGGCATAAGAATTCTTAGTATATCAGATTGGGACTAATCGCCCAAATGGGATAAAATATTGCTCCCAACTTAATAAAGATAATAAATTTGCTACAGTACATAATGATTTTAATCCTGATGATTTGATAAATAATGCAGTGTTTGTTGAAGTCAGATCTATATGAAACATCATTATGGACAGACGTACTGTTCATAATTGGATTATATTTTAATGCAATAGATTTTGTGATTTCTATGTAACAAAACGTTCACTAGGAATTATTTTTGTGGAATGATTCAGAGTCGTTAGAATGAATATGACCTTCATAGTGCATTGTTTGCTTCATTTAGTAAAAACATTCCATGTTGTATAAGCAGTCGCAAAATTATTTGCATTAAATTTCTCATTTACAAACGTCATTCATGTTTATGATATTTTGTTTTCTGTCTAATTTTTGAATGATCTAGTAGGAAAAAACTCATTACTTCTATAAATGCATGCATGTTTTTTAAAACATAGTGAACCCTATTGTTTGAAATTAAGAATTTAAAAAACTCTCATTTCTTTGATAATACGAATTATGATGATTTATCAAATTATCTTTCAGGTGGTGGACTTGCTGTTGGAACTGTATGTTTAATTGGTATGTACATAATGATGATGTATGTCCAGTACACAGACTCTTAGATAGCTACTGCAGCACTTCTTTGATCATTATTTAAGTTTATGCTGTATCATCATTTGGAAATGGATTATGTAATTATTTTATCAACTAGTATTTTATTTTGGGTTTTCTTTCTTGTCAATGTAGATTTTTATTGTGCTCTTTATCTTAGTTTTAATTCTACTATGGTTTTATATTGAAACCAAAGTACATCTTCATAAGATCAGAAAAGAGGGAATACAGTCACCCTTGTCTAGGTGCAAATAAGATTAGTAAGAAGGCTTTTTAGACCCATATACAACTTCACTGACACAAGAAATATCCCAACATTTTCCTTGACATAGCTTACAGGTATTGCAGTTAAAATATTTCGTCTTTCTTAACAACACTAAAAACTACTGGAGGTCTTGCATCTTTGCTAATCAAGGGTTTACCATTCACTCCAGGCCGATTGTAAACCCTAAAAGGGGTATTTATATGAATATGGTGGTAAATTTTAATTACCATTTATGATAAAATTTTATGCAGCACCAGGATTGCTAGAAAATTGAAATAAGTAGTCTCCCTTTGTTTTGTTGATTAAAAATATAATTTTTATACACAAATCTATTTTGTGGAAAAATATTTTTTGAATTAGGTAATACTCATGAAGACAAAATGGATTTTTTTTACAGTGGGATTTGTTGGTACTTTCTCAGACTTTGCATTGAACAAAAAAAAAACTTATAATAATATATTTTAGTCTATATTGACAAGGATTCTGAATTGGACTTACTCAGTACAAGTGTTTACATGTACATTTATTTATTCTAACAGAGGAAGATGTGTATGGCAGCTACTCCCGTTTACTGTTGAAGTACTTTTCTGCAGAGGCGGCCATGACAGGTCATTCCTTGTTACTGGCCAGTGCTGATCAGGATCCACAACAAATAATCAAGGTTCTATACATGAACATCTGCATGAAATTGTTTATAATAAAAATAATGATATTTGTACCCTATTTAAGTTTATGTGGTTATTTCTTCTACATCACATCATGATATATATATCGATTTGAGAGACATGTTGTATATCAACAGGAGCTCCCTGGACCAATACTAGATGATCCAGGTGTTGTGACCAAGGGCAACACACCTGAACAGTCAGAAAATATGAAAATAGCATGGCGATATCAGCATTTACCTGCCAGTCAGGTGGGTAGTCATTTGAAATTTAGAAAATATAAGACAATCAGTACTAAATTAAATAAGCAAGAAGTTATGATTTCTCCATACAGTGAAACACGTATGTAACAAAATGCCTTCGTAAATAAGCGTAATTCCTTATACTCGTGAAGTTTTCAACATGTAATAAAGTCACAGGGAATGAAAATCACTTCGCTGTAAACGTCAGTTCATTATAAGCGTGTTCGCTATAACTGTGTATTTTACTGTAAATATACACCTAACAGAGTTCTGTGATGGTTTTCTCTTCCACTTTTACAGGCAGGTCACTCTAGTTCTAAGTTTGGTCATTATTACGACCTTACTAAAGTAATGGAACCTCAGCTCATCTCATCTATAAACCCAGCTCTTGTTGGAATTGGGGAACTGGAAAGGTCAGTAGTGAACTGTTCCCATTATGAACTCCTAAATAACACTGAACAAGTTCAACTCAATTTCTTTAGTTTATTACTGATACATTATTGCTCTTTTATTCTCATAACTTCTTGAATGATTACACTCTTTATCTTTGGACAGAGAATGTAAAGAATGCCAAGATCTAAATCCCAAGTATAAGTATTTATTGAAGAGAATCAAAGAAGAGATTGATAGCGGACATTTTAGTACAACAGAACAGACAGACAAAAGAAGCATATTAAGAATAGGTAGGAGAACTTTATGATTGATGATCTGACTTTGAGAGGATTTTTTCAATTCTTTTAAAATGTAAAAATAAAAAGTCTTGTATGGACTATATTTGGAATTGATTGGATTGATCCAGTATTTCACCCTTGATTGTATGCCTGGTATGATTTCCATGTCTGGACTTTATTCCCTGTGTCTTACAGCCGTCCACTCCCTGGGTTCTCCACTGTGGGACGAGTGTGGGGGTCTGGCCAGTAACCAAGAGGACATGGACTACTCCCTCCCAAGGTTCTTGCTGGCCCTCCGGGTGTTGATGAGGTCTGCCTTTGCAGTGTGTTTGATAACCATGCCTACTCATTTATTTCAGGTATAGGCTGATCAGTTAATATGTGTTGTTTACTTTGTCAAAATATAAAAATGAAACAGTTACTTGATGGGACCTAGACAGAATTTGAACTCAAAATTTTTAAATTTTATTTTTCCATATTTAATATCTAGAATGATTAATATGAGTATTTTTAATGCCTAGTCAAAATTTGAAAGTCCAATATCAAGTTACAAGCAAGATACATAGTTTGAAATTCTCTGTTTTGTAAACAAAGCTTTAGTCTTGTTATTGTTTACATATGTATTGTAAATTTGTAATGGTATAAGTTTCAATCAAATGTTGCTTTCTTTTGTTGATAGTACACATGTATTATTTATGAACACATTGAATCAGTTCATCTTGTTTGACATTGTCAAAAAAATGGCAATTTCTTTATTTTACATTATTTGTTAACAAATATTAGATTCAAGCTTTGTTTACATAACAATGATTTCTTACCTCTGTATCTCGCTTGTAACTTGACTTCTAACATTCAAATTTTGGTCAATCATTTAAAATGCACAAGTAAACTATTTTAATCATTAAATATAACAAATAAAATTTTGATCTCAAATCATGTCTAGGTCCCTTTAATTGAGTTAGAAACATAGACACAAAATGCTGTCAGATCATGATGATACATAATTATATCACCAATACATTGCTAAGAATTGGAGAATTTCAATACATATATCTTGTATGTTCTCTATCCTAAATGTTAAGCATATTTTAATACAGGTAATGCTATCAATGTATAAAACCCCACATCTTTGCTACCCAAGGGTGGCTATCTGCTCCTTGCTTGAATAGAATAGGAGTGCATGGATCAGCACCCTTGAACATGGAAACACCAAGGAGTGATTGATAGAACTCCCAATATGACATCATTTTCCTTTTACTTGACACAGATTCCAGGTTATGTCGGGAGACTGCGTAAGATGTGTGACACAGTTCTACACATGGACAGTTTTGCTGGATCTGACAAAGAGAAAAACCCTGCATTTAAAGAATACCATGGTAAGCCAAAAATTGTTTGTTTAACCTCACTCCAGTGTTTTTTATCGACACATATGATAAATTTCACAAGAGTTTTTCTCATTATTCTCTGTTAAATGATGCACATTTATCTTGTCTCGTAAACAAATGATTTGCTAAATAATTTGCATGAATTCACAGAAATTTTTTATATAACACAGGTAAAATTTGCCTACATTGTAATAGATTTACTTAGTACATAAACATTATTACAAATTTTAAATGCATACATGTATGTTTCAAAAGAATATATTCATACAATATTACACAATGTCAAGGTAAGTTCAAGTTTAAAAAAAAACGAGCAACCATCAAAATGAATAATTCCTTCATGATTTACATTTTCTTGTGATAATAATCCAGTTAACTTCTGGCATATTTTACCAGATCTATAAACATAAGCTTGTTTGACATAGTACCCTAATAAAATAAAATACAGTAACTTTGGTGTCCAAGTAACATAGTGTCACCGGTGTGACCCAAGTTCGATACAATGGTTGTATGTAAAGAGTATGGCGGGTACTCCGGCTTCCTCCCACATCAATGACCCCCTCACACTAACATCCGTGCCAACAAGAGACATCAATTTAACTTGTAGAACTTGTTTATCAATTGTTGTAAAATAAATAAAGTTTAGTCAGAAGGCAGAGACTCTAAGCTGTAACAAAAGTGTATCATAAGAATCCACACATTTTCAAGAAATTAGGGGGGAGGGGCATTAGTATCTAAACATAAGGTACCAATGCTTGGGAATTGTAATTATCAAGAGTTTGAAATTGTGTCTCTGTTACAAGAGTTGCTTAATATTGTTTTCTTTTGTTAGGGTTGTTTAATATTGTCCAGCTACCACGCCTGAACTCCCTGATATGCCATATGCCTGATACACTAGATTTTGCTTTCAAACTTAGGCGGAAAAAATTTACTATAGAGGTAAGTTTTTGTTTAAATATTTTTAGATATATCATTACAGAAGCAGTTAAAAATTTTCCCTATTTATGTTAGATTTAAACTGTATTTTATTTCAAACTGAATTAGGATCAGACAGCAGGCATAGCCTATTTTTGTCCTCTCCTTCTAAATTTCTATTTATATTATGCAATTTGATTGGCTGAAAAAAAATGATATCTCATTATGTTGCTTGACCTTGTCACAATATACTGAAATTTTTAAATTTTTGCATGTTCTGACTTACAGTATTGTAAATGTCATTATATAGAATCACATGGAGATGATTTTTTGTCTGTAGAAACTTCACCTGCCCCCTGAGTTGTCAGAGACAGCAAACAGAAGTCAGGAGGACCCAGTGCCTCGCCTCCAGCCCTCCACTGCTCTTTGTTCTACCAACAAGTCCAATAAACTGGATTTTTAAAAGGCCTGGGTTTATTTTTTGCTACATAAAATTTGTTAATTTGTTAATCATGTTATCTAAAGGTCCTTCATCCCACTGTTTTCTTTAGTGCTGATTTTCCAAAAGAATTCTAAATTTAAGATGAACATAATTTCAGGATATCTTTGAAGGGTAAAATCTAACAGTAAAAATAATTGTAGTCATTTAAATCTTCTCTACATGTACATACATGTACATTCCTGGTTTTTCTATGAATATAATTATGAGTGCCATAATGTTATATCCAAAAGTTTGCCCGAGTTATGTTGTCTGTTGATTTTGTAAGGTTGTATTGTACACTGGTTACAATGGGCCTTTCTTCCCATTTGCTGGTTTTAAAATAAAATCCCATAAATGATTATATAAGGATTTGAATTGAAAATATAAAGCGAAGCTTTGTTCAGGTACATGTAAATCGTTTTCACAGAATTAATTAAACAATGAAATGCTTTCTTTGGTGATTCATTCGGGATACGAAGGTGGTGACATTGCAGAAAAAATACATAATCCGCGTTAGCGGGTTATGTAAATTTTTTCTGCAATGATCGCTACCTTAATAACCCGCATGAATCATCAAAGAAAGCATTTAATTGTTTATATTTACGTCTTTCATTTATCAAATTAATAATTTGATCGTAAAAAGTAAGAAAAATTAACTAATTTATTGTTAATGTACATCAGTACGTTAGATAAAAGAACCAGCCAAATCGTCTTCTATAGGAATTTGAGTCTGGCATCAGCATGATTATTTCGTGCAGTAGTGGTTCTTCTCAGGTTGCTGAAGGTATCGACCAATAGGTAAAAGTGGATGTAAATATTCTTGTATAAATACATCACTGATGAAAATATAGAAATATTTGTTCGAACCTGTGCTCAATGGGCTCTGGATGAAAAACTGCTTGAAATTAGGTACGTATATTATAACAGTTTATACGTTCCTGTTTAAATTAAGCAACTTTATACAAATAATAATGTGGCAAGAAATGGTTGTCTTTTCCTAAATTAGTGACATTTTGAGCAAATTGAAGATCATTTATAAACATCACAAATATACATGTACACAGTAAATCTTTCAGTAAAGTAAAAATATTATGCACACTTTAGGGAGACATTCCCAAACACAATCCTTTATTATTGAGGACTGTTGGACACTTAATGAAGTAGACTGCAGGTTTCCATTCCTCATTATGACAGCATCTTGTCACAATCCTCCTTTGTTTCAATCTGTTGCTGCCAGGTTTAGATTTAATAAGCGTGACGTCACTCCATCATTAGGGCTCTGGTTTGTTTTTCATGAACTCGATATCTAGTCGCATGATAAATCACCATTACTCGAACTCGCTAATGATGTTTTGAGCCAATTTACCATGACAATGAAATTAAAGTCCCCATTTTAGGCCAACGTGATCTTTTTGATGGGAATCTTTCTAAAAGAGATCACGATGATTCCATTGAGTGCAAATTAGAACATTCTAATATCACGACAAACCCCAAGCAATTATTTTAACATGAGAAGGGGGGGGGGGGGGGGGGGTCCTGAAAATATGGAATTTACCGCGTACAATAGACGTGCTTTGGATTTCATTTCCCCTGCAAATTATATAATTTGCTTTACAAATTAACTCCTCTTCCAGATGGGAGGTGTGCATGGCAATATGGAATGATGAAATGATATCAGGAACGGTATTTCAGAATGCATCGCGAATTCTCTGATCGTGAGTCGTTAGCGAATAGCGCTACTCACAAGAGACAGGATGATTTAGAACAGTGCTAAGTTCAGGACTGACTGACTGACGTCTAGCCTTCATGTATCAATTCAGTGATAAGCGCTTTGTTCTAGATACTCAGCAAAGTCCCTCGGTATTTCACTCCAACGAATGTACAAATGAATTTTTTATTCAGGGGATAATTCTCTAAATGGTGATTAATGTTGCAGATAGGACAGTATACAAAAGCGAGCACTGAACATTGCATTAAAGCTGTCATTAATTATGGGTTTCAGTTTGTGCCGAAACATAATAATGAACTTTAAATAATGATGGTAAATATATTTGTAAAAAAAAAAAAAAAAGGGTGAATTCGGCGGGTAAGAACGGATCAGAGATAAAAATTAAAAAAACAAATCGAACGTAATAAAAGAGATGAATATTTAAAAAAACAAAAACAAAAACATATCGAACATAATATTTTTCAGAAATACTTTCTGAACCATAAATATTCAATTTTAATTTAGATTTTAGGCGCTGTAGTAATTTTAATGTTTGAAACACATTAATATTGTGTATGCACTGTCTTTAAATGACAAATTTAAATACAGGCGATTACATTGTATGATGTTTAGATAGATATGATTAGTCCAGTGATAAGAATCTCGAGGAAAACTTCAAACTGTTTTAGTTGATATTTGATCCCAAGAAACCTAAGACGATTTCTTGTGTGTTCCTTCAAATCAATCCCTGCCGTCTCTAATTGGTTTAGCACGTTTTCGGGATGTAATTTGATTTAACTTTTAACAGACAGACGGACTGATATATTTATTAAAAAATTCTCAAAACATTTTTCACTTACAAATTCAGAACACAGAATTATTTAAGTGTAAATAATAAAGAACTAATATACGATAAGAGTCAAATTTCATCCCCATAATTCGCAATTTTTAAAAGTTTTTCAAGTACATTAAATGTTTATGTTATTATATAGATGCGTAGATTTAATTTATATTTTTCAACTATTTATCTGATTTATTTGCATTCAATCGCAGTATACCGGTGTTGTATAGCAGCTTTTCCCCCATAGTAGCTTTTCCCCCCGGAAAACCTACTATATAGTAGCCTCCCGGGGGGAAATATGGGGTTAAATTTTAAAAAAGGTACGCGGGTAAATTCATTATTCTTAAAAACATTTAATCAATTCATAAGATGACTAATGATATACTAAATAACTAGATAAATAAATCAATAAAGTTTTATTCATAAAAGTAGCAACCGAAAAACAAAAATAAATAATCAACAATAGCGCACTTGATATACGACTTTATTTTACTTGCCAATTGCTTAGGAGATCAAGCTTATATATTAAAAAAATAAGTCAGCTCATCACAAAAAATGTGTTAGTTTTTATTTCTAATTACCCTTGTTTCATTGTTCGAAGAAATAATATGGTACATAAGTAAATCTTTATTGCATAAATATGAAATAAATAGTATGGTGAGATTTTTAGGTAAGTGAATCGTATATCTTGTTTTATATGGCATCGTTTTCAAAATTGTACATTTATAAATCACGTTGAAAAATAAAAAGCGGAAAAATTAGCACGCAGTGAATGATAATATATACATAAGGTTAGTTCAAGCTCCATTTCACATTTTCCAAAGTAACCAGCAAAGATACTGACTTTGTTCTGGTTGTGAACCCATTTCACTTTTAAAAAAATGTTTACATCATAAAACCTCGCGTTTCGTAAAAAATGTGCTTAAAAACATGAATATGAATATGCGTGACTTTAAAACAAAATTGTCAATACTAACTTTACACACGCCTGTAATACATAATAAATTATAACACCCCTTACCCATGATTTAGAACCCCATCAATCGAAGTAAAACATTTCAGTTTCTCATCATATCATTGCACCCTGTCTCTCGTTTGATATTTAGAAGTAGAAATATATGATTATATTTGATTGAGTCCATGAGAAAAGGGTGCTTATGAAATTTTTTGCACATTTTGAGATTTTTACAGAATTGAATAAAAAACATCTCAGAGTTGTCAAATCTGAAATTTTATGGCTTTATACCAGTTCTAAGTTAAGGTTTTCTCCGTTTTTAATAAAGCTATTTCAACAGGATAAAAATGTGACGTCGTGTTTTGCACATGCAACATCAATACAATTTCAATGTAAATGTGACCGTGACTTTGAAACGAAATAAATGTAAACTACAGCACTCTGTAATTTGTTTTAATTATGGACTTCTTTGTAGTTCGATATGTGGTTTTAAGGACCCATGTCAAGTGATGTTGACCGAGACGATATAGACTGAGCTGGCGAGGCCGATATCACTTTTCTGTGTCTTCGGGCGAAATCACTTGACATTGGTCCTTATAGCCTCATATTATTGTACAATGATGTCCATAATAGATAAATTATATAATCATCCGATTAAACAGTCATATTTAAAATAACTAGTAAATGTAGTACATTAGAGATGTTAAGCATTTAAACATGTACGTGTACGGGTACGTGTAACATGGGGAATCCCCTAATTTAATGCATAATTCTACAAGTTGTACAAAACGTGTAGAACCAAAAAGTACACGGAGGTAAGAACTTGTAGCATTTTTAAATAAAAATATAGACTTAGTGTATATCAGACGTTGTATTAAGTGAAGCAGAGAATAAATTAAGAATCACTGTGTTTTTGGTTTCATCGAAGTCATAGAATTATTTCATAAACAGTAAATGGCTAAACTTTAAGTAAAACAAAAAAATTAATGTGTTTTCTTTATAAAATATTAATTTTGAATGTAAAAGCCCGTGTAAATCAATCAAAATAATCATAAATGATGCAGATGACCGTAATGAAAAAATTCTCAGAATTTTAAGTAAAAAAACAATATTTCCTGTATATTGAAAGACTGCATGCGATTTAGATTAATTAAAAAGATTTCCAGAAGTTGACCATTTTACATGTTTTCTTTAAATTTTGTGATTCCCTATATGATAATGAAAGCTTGATATTTAAGCAAAATAAAATCAGTGTTGACTACTGCATTTTAATACAGCATAGACTTTAAGGTTTGAACAAAGTCAAATTCAATAAGGTCAGTTTTAAACGTACAAAATATCATTGGCAACTAATGAATACGTATTTGCCAAGGAAAGTAAATGTATGATTGAAAATTGCACCAATAACGATACATTTTCATATATTTGAAATATTTCAATTACATACATTTTTATATCTAAGATTTCTAAAAATTCTTCCCCTTTACCAAAATGAATTTGTACATGTTATAATGAAGCACAACATAATCATAGAAGGCCTTTCAACTTCGAGCTCATTGCTAGGCCTAGAAGTTAATATGTTCTCACTAAATATGGGCAAAATGATCAGAGTTTCCATAGCAGGAGTTAAACTAGGCTTAAAAAAATAGCAATCTACGGAAATTTGCCCACACAATACTAAATATAGTACTGTTGTAGTTACGTAGAATAATACATTCTAGTCAGTATATTTTGGTGTAGTTCAAAACTTCAGGAATTTACACTATTTGGATTTTCTGACTACTGAACCCTTTATATATATATAAACCTTCAAACTAATGAACCGATGAACTTTTGAACTTTCCGATTACTGGACCATCAGAATAATTAACCTTAAGACTATAGCTACTGGACCGTGATCGTTTTGATGACCAAAAATACGCAAAATATTGAAGCTCAGATTTCATACACCGTGTATACACACTGCCAAAATTTGTTGTACTTAACTTTAGAATGAAAGCAAATTTTAAACATTTCATTGTATTTCTAAACATACGGCATTTGAATCAACACTTAGATTGTCTTCAAAATTCTATTTTCATACAGAGGGAAATATGAGTGAAGAATGTATGCTTTTAAGCTTGTTCAACCAGATATTTTTCAATTCCCTTGTATTGTTCAGTTATTCATCAAATAATGATTTAAAAATAAGTGACTGTATTGAGTGTGCAACATATCTCTAAGTTTATACTTGGTACATTGTTGAAAACAATAACATCAAAAGTCATTGCTAAAGATTGATAAAATTTGTTAGGTCCAGAATTTCACTTTTTGAAATCAAGCAATATCAGATAATCTGAATATTTTAGCCTTTGCTGTTCATGAATATCGATATGATGTAACAGAAACACGTACATGTATACACGTACACCAAAATTAATAACAAAGTATTTCCACAACAATTCTTCAAACTATAGCCAATATTTGAGCATATTTCGATAAATCTAACATAAAATGAGAGAAAAAACAAAATGAAGTTGTCAATACATGTATATCTTAAAGAGTTAACCTAAAATAAAGAGTTTACCCAAAACAACGTGCTGAATTAATAAAAATCAGGTAAAAAATACTACACGTTATGAAAATAACACGCTTTAAGCATTCCACTTTTCGGACGACGTTATGAAATAACGTCAAATGTTTGTGACGTGATTTCTCTGTTTTGTCAAAAATGCCATAAGACCCTTTTTCTCATGGGCACAATCATTTAAGATCGTCAATTCTAACGGTATTAAATTAAAATTAATAGCCTTTTGGACGAAGGGAGAAATACATTTCCACTTCTTATTCCCTTCCTCTACAAAATTAAGTCAAGATTAGTCAGTTAGTTTCCTGGAAGGAGCTTATACATAGATGATAATACATGGGAAAATTAAAGTTCCAAACCGGCGTATTTTCACTCAAATGTATTCTGACGTGTTCTGTGAAAAATGTCAATGTCATAACGTCGAAGTCAAAACTGTAGATAAGCATTGATTAGATGAAAAAGATTCGAGGTATTCCGAAATCCGCGAAAAAGGTGTTCCAAAAAGGTATAACAAAAGGTGAAATAAATGGTGATGACACAGGAATGTTATGAAGGCCGTGCCTTTGTTCATATCAGGGGTGAAAAAACCACGTATTTTATTCTATGTATAAATAAATGCCATAATTATCCTTTATTATGAGAAATTAATATAATATCAGTTATTGCAAAATATTGCCACGAATGATCCACCTTAAACATGACCGGAATGTAAAAAAGGGGGAAAATCTACTATATAGTAGGTTTTCCGTGGGGGTAATCTGGCTATAAAAAGGGGGAAAACCCACTATATAGTCAGCTTTCCGTGGGGGAAAAATTGCTATATAGCCATTTTTCCGGGGGGGGGGGGGGGGAACTGCTATATAGCCATTTTCCGGGGGGAAAGATGGCTAGGGGGAAAAGGCACTATATAACACCGGTAGTACGTCAGAGGTGATGCTATTTTTATAATTCAATCAAAATCAGTCAAAATTAACCTTTTCTCTTTTTTTTCTGTCTTTCTTTTCCTTTTTTTTTTTTTTATTTTTTTTTATTTTACCTTTTTTCGTATAGGAAATATAGAGCGCAGCTTTGAACAAGCGAAAATATTTGGACATCTATTAGTTTTGGATAAATAAATCTTTGATGAAAATATTCTGTTTGTTCAAGCCTGCGCTCAATGTTTTCTGAAAGAAAATCTGCTCGAAAACAAGCAATTTTATGCTTAAAATACGAAAATGGCTGGAAAAGGTTAATTTTATGATTTCATATTTCTAAATTGAGGGCATTGTGGATCAAATTGAAAATTATGAGTAAAAAACTTCATATGTATATTTGTACAAAGAACACGAAGACAAAGTAAAATGATGATGTTCATTTTAGGGGGCCAATTTAGGTATATTTATTTATATTTTACTTTTAAAATTATTTTACGATTAAACCAGTTAAGCATTTGTTCCGACTGTTTTATTCTTTCATGTTCTTTAAAAGTAGCAGAAAATGTTACAAAAAAAGGGGGGAGGGGGCGAAAAGCCAACGTTTGTACTGGACAACATGGAGACTGGCATGCATGTAGGTTAATTGTCAATTCACCGCTTTGTTCATTAGATTAAATTCATCATATTATTGGTGAAATATAGATGTGTCATCGATTCCCTAGTTGAACAACTGCGTCTGGAAAGTCAAGGGTCCAATAGGATAGGTTCCGTGACCGAGCTACTGACAACGGAACACGCCGCCTCAAGAGTGCAAACATTGTGCATTAATCCAATTAAGGAATGAACGTTGTGTTTTGAGAGTATGTCTCTTCAGATTTCTTTGCAGTCATTCCGACATCGTGCGGGGTTGGCTGAACAATTGCTGCACTGGCTGGTTTACATTTCCCATGGAAACTTTGCTGGTACTAAGTATAATCATAATCTGTTACAGACAAGAGAAGGCTTTCTGTGATTAAATATCTATTGCTATTTTTTAAGTTGAGCTTAATTGCATTTCACTTGTTATTCGTTCAGAAACAACGATGAGAGGAGTTAAAGACGATGAGTCAAAAATGACAAATCTCGGTTACAACAGTTCCACGTACTTTGGAACATCTACATGTACATGATTCAGCATTGCTCATAGAATACGTCCACTTATGTTGAAACTAAATGAGACAGGACCCATTTGTGAGCCAAGTCCTCTTTAGTCAAGGCTCTCAGTATTTTAATGGAATTGCCTTAATTTAAGAAAGGATTTAAGTAATTTCTTCAACACCAGAGATTGTACATACAACACATTATCACGCACAATGACTAGGCGGGCCTGGACGCAATTAACCCTTTCCAACAAAAAAATTATAATAATGCAACGTTACACTTTTTAGTTTTCGTGCAAATTGCCAAATTCCTGAATCGGTTCGATTAGGGTTTGGCAAAGTTAAAGAATACATCGCACTGTTAGCGAGGACCTTTTGGATTGTAAAACCGATGGGTTTGAATTTTGACTGGTCAGACCACTAACTGCAGGACTAGTTGACCAAGAAATTTTGGATAGCCAATGTGATGTGACTTCATAGTTTAATTCATAGAATATGTATTTTGTTAAACAGGATAGCAGAGAATTAAATCGTGTAGCAAATAGAAGGCTCTTAAACTATTTGATAAAAATCAAAAATGATTTTTACTCAAACAACAACAATAAAACTAAATTCTCTCTGCCAAACTTCAGTGATGACGTCAAATTCCAGAATAGAATTATCATCTGTTTATAACTGTATATTGTTTATATGCTTTATACTTTGAAGTTTGCCGAATTAATAAGAACTTTGCATATTATGTACATAATATATGACTTAAGTTTTAAGGTACATCATACGTTTTTTGAGACCAGTTTCCTGATTCATTGCATGCATGCACGTTTTGTAATACTGATCTTTGTGGTGCCATATGCATAACAAGCATTCTCAGGGTTATTTTAATTGTTGTGTTCGCCAGGTTTTAAGTCGACCTTTTGCACTGCTGCAAATATGATATTTGAAATCCAAAAACTTGAAAAGTCGCTGATTTAGAACAACTCCGAACCAAAAGCGAAGGGTAATTAAACGCAAAGCTTTCACTAACACACCACCGATATTCCAACTTAAACATCACGTTTGTACACTGATCTTGATGCAAAAGGTACAAAGCTAGAATCCACTTAGAACCACCTACTGGAAGTTTTGGATCTAAATTACAATATATAGATGTTTTCAATTGTGATGATGATTTTCATCATATTTAGTATCTGTGCGTTGCCGGACAAAACAAGGATAGAAACTACTGTGTTACAGAATTATATAAAAGAAATCACTCTTAATAAACGGAGTTATATACTTTAAGCGAAACTAAATAACAAGTAATGACAGAAACTTCTCCTTTACATAGTAATAACCCTCAGCAAGTAGGTTGTCCCTCTTATGTAAGCGACATTGTACCTTTCATAGATGTTCGGTATAATCTATTTTAGCTCACCCGAGTAAGAAGGATAAGTTGAACTTTTATGATTTAAATTTGCGTTTCGAGCTCTGCCGTGATTTTACACAAGCTTTGTTATGTAAAATTAATTTGAAAGTTTGTTCAAAACAAAACTATCGGGAACAAGAAGGGGATTCAAATAAGTATTCAAAATTCACGAGTAAAAGAAACAGATAAAAAAAAAAAACCCCACAATTTGTTTTTTTTATTGAAGAATGTGAAAACTACTTTAAGATTATAGTGAAAAACAGGCGAAAATAAAAGGTTTTTGCGCATTACCTACCGAGGTCATTTCGGGCCACGGAGGAGGCCTACATTTATATTTTATGTAGAAAAAATCTTTCCAAGAAAATAAAAAAAGCTTATAAAGGCAAACAATTGTTTAAATAAATACAGTGGTACCTTGTGATAGAAGGGGACCTCAATAGGGATTGGCATCCTATTATTCATCTATCTAATATAGAAAAATGTATAGGAAAAAAATATCGGGAAAATGTATAGAAAAAAAAAATATCGGGAAAATGTATAGAAAAAAAATATCGGGAAAATGGAAGCTACTTTTGTTAAATGAATATAAAGGCAAAACGTGTGAGGTCACTTACAGTAAAAATCCCCAAGGGTCAGAAAGGACTCTCTTTATGTATTACTATGATTTGTGGTTCGTGGAGTCAATTAAAATGCATTCATTTAGAAAAATAATTTTTTTTTTCAAAGAATAACTCTTTGGTTCAAGGAAGGACAATAATAATTGGGATTCACAATTGACATCTTGGCATAGTAAATACCACTTTCCTTGATTTAATTTCATCTTTTGTAGGAAATACTCCTCTTAATTATCCGACGGTATGAAATAGTTATAAATGGCAACGCGACCATTTAGTATCTTGTAAAGTTAAAATTATCATAATTATATTTAATGCTTATTCTCGTTATAAAGTTCTTTATAGGTTCATTCTTTTCAACTTTTTCTAACACAGAATGCTTACAAAGGGTTACTATCTAATCCTCTCTAAAGTATAGATAAATCTTGGTTTAGCACCAAATATTTGATTATATTGGGAAATTAATACATAAACGCTTGATGGAACCATGTTAATGCTACAGTTGGCAAATCCCTTGAATGTCTTAGAACAATTTGTGTGTGCTTTCGCAAGGAGAAAATTATCAAACTGTTTATATCATCCAAATCATGCAATAATTGATAAAACAACAACCACTTGAGTGGGATCTAACAAACCACTCATGTATACCTATGCTTTATGAATATTTGTGTTATGCTATTTTTTATTATGCTCCTGTATAATAATTTTAAGATATAAAACCTTTGCCGTATTCAGACAATTATTTTCAAATAACTCATACTAGTACATGGTGTGTAAATATTTTTTTTCAAATAATGCAACACAATCAAATACTCATTAACTAGACATTGTCAGCAAAGTGTACAAAAAGGTTGATTATTTAATAAAGGGTGGCATATTGGAAGTATAGATGCACATGTAATTGACTTGATGTGACTGCCTCGGCGGAAAATGAAACATTCTAGCCCTTTAGAATTCCGGTAAAAATTAACCATAACAGGAATACATATCGGTCAAGAAACAACGAAGTACTAATAATTGGAGATTATGACATCTTATGTGCCACTGGAATTTATTATCGCCTGTTTCGACATGGACCGGCTCTTTGGTATACGTATATATACAAAGAACCGCACTGGAAATCTACTTTAGGAGGTTGATCGTGCAATAAAAATGATTTTCTATTCTACTGCATAATGCTGACATAATGTTACATGTTTCAGTCTTTTTTTAAATAATGGTGACATTCTGTGATAGTTCTACCTATGAAATGAAATGGGGAAATCTCAGAAGGAAAGCAAATATATACAGATGTCGTCAAAACCTTTATCTGCTACATTCAAGTTTTAGAATTCAAAGAGTTTGAATTCTTTAATTTCGAAAACATTGAAAATGAATCAATGATAAAAATACATACCCATGTCTATAACGATTTCAAAGAGACGAAAAAGATCGATTATATATGATAAGAAGATATTTACTCTATTTTATTAAATCATAGACTGAGGCAATAATCTAATTTAATAAATTCCTAACTTGCATGCATGCTACTCTTGGCCAGTCAAAGTGATACAAAGAATAACACTGATGATGGATTTTAAGTAATATCCGGCGATAATTCTTGGCCTGTTTAGTTAGCTAGCAAGTTTGATGTGATATATATAAGTTTTCCTTCCTTTCTGATACAACGGCTTTTTAGATTCAAACGAAGTCTTTGTTGATTGATACATCAATCACATTAGCTTCAATTATATTTCAGTGATTCGACAAATAGCTGTATGTATATCCAGAACAAAACTTTCTCAGTCCTACTAAAACTTGTCCACCCTTGCCAAAATACAAATACTAGCATCTGGAAATGTTTGTTCTATACTCTCTCTCTCTCTCTCTCTCTCTCTCTCTCTCTCTCTCTCTCTCTCTCTCTGGATTGAGTGGGAGTCGTTAAGTACACTATTTCAAGAACTAGATCGGTAATATATCGAAATAAGTATTACTAATCGGAATAAGTATTACTAATATTAAACAAAGGAACTGTTCTTTGAAAGTGTGAACATACTCATCTTACATAATGACTTCCGAGAACGGTTGCATACGGTTGGGAGTTTATCAAACGATTGCAGGTAATAGCTAATCAAGACAAAGGAAAACAAACTGGGATATTACTGCGAGTGTTTGTATAATGTTTAGTGAAACAATCTGCTGCTAACATAAACAAATTGAACACAGGTCTGAAATTCATTTCTTGGAGCTTTGTTCGCCTAGTTTCAATCCATTAGCCTGGAAATCAAGAATCAAGATCACTCAATACCTCTACCAAGGATGTTACAGAATTTCCATTTCATCGCACGCTTCAATGTGTCGTTGGACAAGTTGCATCGAATGTTTATCTATTAATATCTTTCAGAAGTGTTTGAGGATGGGAAACTTTTTATGCAAACAAATTAATTAAACTGAACAATATCGAGTGTAATTCATTAATGAAACACCGGGGTATATTTTTTATTCATTAAAAAAAAGGTAATGAAATGTTGATGAGTACTAATACACAAGAATGTTCGATTTTTTAATGTGGTGGGTTGGGGTGGGGGTGAGTTGTATTGTTTCGAAGGTTTTTGTTTTTTGTTGAGTTTTTCATTTTTGTCCAACTCTGTGCTGAATGAAACTTTAAAAAATAACATTTCTATGGATAGAATATAGTATGGCATAAGCATTAAAATCAAGTATCAATGAGTTTCGAACAGCAGACACTCCCAATCTTAAAATATGTATATATCCATAAAACCACAATAGTAGTAATGGTATAATCAATGGTTTAGTACCCGGATGAATCATTTGAAATATCGCAGCTTCTTTGTGATTACATCGTTGTTTTCAAACACACCTTGCTGCTTCAGCTGTAAAGCAATACACAATGAAAACAATTATTATTCATTTATTCTATTTTTTTTAGTAGAAAGCTGTATTATAGATAGGAACAACGGATTATTATTTTTTTCTTTTTTCGGGAGACTTCTGGCCGTGTCAATCAAATATTCACTGAAACAAAGCGCTCTGTAGACGTGAAATCTGTACGGCGTTTTACAACGAATCGTAAAGTATCGGGGCATGTTTGATCATTGAACACAATCAACGCCCTGTATAGGAGACAGCCTCATAGACATCAGAGACTAGTGATCTCATCACAATCAACTCCTTGTATATAAGAGACAGCCTCAGAGACCGGTGATCCGATCACAAGGAACGGTATACGCGGAAGAAGTTCTGGGACCATTACTTTAATAGCGAGTTCGACACATCATCATCATTGCATAGCGGCCTTTGCGTGAGCACGATAGTGGAGAAATGCGTGTTTTTTATCTTTTCCTCCTCGAAGGAGGTGAGGGGTCATTAAAGTATTTATGTTGTATTTATGGAGGTGTTAATAGCTGGACAGCTTAGAAACAACGAGAAAATAACATCGTTACAACAGGCAAAGTGAGTATACTTTTACAAATTTGATATAAAATACATCTTTTTCGAGGATTCGATGTTCATTTTAGCCTCACACTACTGATTTTGAAAGAGTTGAGTACCTGTTTCATGATGCTGATTCTGAGCAATTAACATACAAGTTATGAATCAGGACCTATGGGTGCAATGTACTTGTATATGAGCTTTACATGCAAGTACATGCATTTTCTTAACAATCCTTACAGCATAAGAAAACAACTTGAATAGTCTTAATATGTTGGTTGAAATATAATTAGTTAAAACTTCACAGCTAGAGGAAGCTTCACATGATGTTATTTTTGACGATAAACTACGCATGGTTTCCTAGTGTTCCAAACCGATTCCAATGTCATTGGCAACTAAGAAACGAAACGCAATATTCTGTTTCCAAAACACCGCCACGTGCGTCTTTTTGAAATGGAATAAAATTAGTTCCAGATTTTCTGCTTTATTAATAATGGGACAAATAACAGATGAAGGGAGAGTCAGATTGATGGATGTTTGTACACGATACGGAGTTTGAATAATGACTTGTGCTTGAAATTCTTTACCTAAACACACACACTTCGTAACATTATTTGTTTTCCAGTATGCAGTCAATATGCAAATTTTCACGAGGTCTAATAAATCAAAATCCATCGTTTTGAAGATAGAGATTTTTCAACTAATAAATTTTAGAGAGAGAAAGAGAGAGATTTCAACTAATAAATTTGAGAGAGAGAGAGAGTTAATTTTTATTAACAAACTTATGTGTGCTAGTATTTGCCAGCTTGTTTAATAAGCTACGAAAGATAATTTCAGGTTAGCAAATGAAATCATTTTGTTGATAAGTTTTTTTTTTAATCTGACGTTTTCTGTTATCAAATAGGCATTTTTAGCGATTGCAAGTGTCTTTTACTATATAATTAACCACTTTCAATGGTTAAGGAATATATGACATGTTTTAATTAGGCTAGTCATGTACTCATTTACAACTGGAAATTGTTAATCAATAAAAGACACAAGTTTAGGCATATATATACAATTATACGTACTCCGAGACTAAATGGAATTTCTTTGGTATATTTCAGACCTCTAAGAAAAACATGGACGACAACCTTACGGAATCTCTCGGATCCTTGCAGACGCAGTGTTTTTCTTGGATGTTGAAAACCTTAACACGACCCAATGTGACGCTGGAAGAAATAAACCAGCAACACACACGTCGTTTCTACGGAGGTCTGGCGTTGCTAGGCTTTGTCATTGTGGCGGGAATGATCGGGAATGTGCACGTGTTTGTCTTGTACTACCAGAAGTTTAAGGTCTCAAACTACCGTCTGTTCATAATCTGGCTGAGTTGTCTGGGCATCCTTAACTGCTGTATCAGTGCCCCACTCATTATATTTTACCTGGTGCACTCGATGACATACCCGTCAAATGGATTATGTAAGTTTACTCGGTTCGTGTTGTACTTTTTGGCTGTAGCCTCTACTTCCGCTATGGTTGTCATAGCAATTGAGCGATACCGGAAAATCATGACTCCACATTCAGCGCAGATTTCTCTCAGAATGGCGAAGATAATGTGCCTTTTCAGTCTGGTTGTTGCGGGATTTCTGTCGTGGCCGGCTCCCATTCTATTCGGAATAACTCGAGTTCCCACTGGGATAAGAGGTCTAGACGGAACGCGTTGTTTAATGGACGACACATACAAAGACACGGTCTATATGCCGATCTACCATTTCTTCACGCTTCTTTATTTTGTGGTAGTCTCCATTTGGCTTATTGTTGTGTACGTATGTATCGCCAAAAGAGTCCTGAAGTCTGGAAAATTCAAAGACCGAGTAAGCTCCGTGGCTCTGAAACCAAATGCCAGTATACGAGGGTCCAACGGAAGTTGCATATCCAAATCGGTCACCAAAACGTTCACGTTTCTGGCCGTAACCTTCGCCTACATCGCTTGTGCCACTCCTCATCACGTGTCGGCGCTAATTTTTTTCTTGACACGTGACCTGGACTGTAAGCTTTCTCTTTCAGAGGCCCAGGTTTACTATACCTTTGTGTGGTCTTACTTCCTGAATGGTGCCATCAATCCGTGTATCTATGCTTATCGTGACAAGAAGTTTCGGGAGGAACTGAAGTCACTGTACGGACGTTGTAAACCACCTTGCTGTACGGACAAATAATGTAGTGTAATATCATTATGTAATTGTGTTCATTATCATATCATTGTTTTTCATGCACAAATATTCATTCCAGTGCGACAGTAAGCTTCAGAAAACACCGCTCCTTTGCCTAATATATTGTGCGTTATAATGTTTTTACTCAATCTGTGATCGAACAATGGAGAACGAAGGCCTGTAGTTGGCCTTCTACTGCCGTATCTGCCTTAAAAATTTAGATTAGATTGATGAATTGATGTCAATCTTACGCACAAAAATATACCCAACAGGGGATGTGAACATAAATGAGTACATGTGGGGATCGTTTGCATCCGTTGAAATTTAATGAATTTAAAGTTGAATTCGTCAGAAACAGGAATGAAGAATCAAAACTCTCTATATGATAGATTTTTTTAATAGCAAAATGATAACCGCATACGTCGATCGCAACTAGTTTCTTCAAGTAAATACATGTACATCACCAATATAAAATTAATTCGATCTATACATGCGCAGACCGTGCTAAATTAAATGTTCATTTAATTTCAGAGGAAAAGGCTGGAAATGCACTTGTAATAGTGCGTCATAAATACTTTAGTGTATTTAAATATTGATTGGTTTTGTACTATTTATTAAGTAAACATAAAAACTTGTTTCTGATGATGTTATTTTATATTTCGTTTAATATTTGGACCAAATACATGTAATAAAACTAGACGCCAAGTGATCTTTGTTTGCGGATGAGGGGTGTGTTTATAATAAAACAGAAGACAGAAACTACACGTACTACTTACCATGGGTAAATTCACGTGCGTGTACTGTATAAATATATAGTATATGATTTCAAGTATTTGTATGGATTATCATTCTTGGAAAGCAAACAAGAGAGTGGTTCAGCGTGCAATAAGTGATTCTGATTGCTTTGGTTGTTTTCTATTCGAAGAAACATCGTCCACACATCCTTGCCTGTCTGTGATAGCGACATTGTGTTTGTAAATTGAAACAACTTTGTGCTCTAATGAAAATAAAGTCCACTAACCTATTTATAGGTTATTTCTTATCGTATGCCCACGTCAAAATTTAAATAACTAGATCAATACAAGAGGCTAGCAGATGGGTTGTTACTTTAATAGACTAAATTGTAATCAAGTGAAGAAAATCGGAAAGTTGAGGGTGAAAGCAGCCGCAGCTCTGTAGCTCTAAGGGATAATTCTGGTTGACATGCCGTAGTTCCTCACAAACTTTCCTACAAAACTTTCCGAAGACGAGAAAATAATCAAACTTCGTCATATAGTATATGCAAGTTTTGGATTAACACTTAAAAAACCTGTTTTTATACTTTAAATGGTGTGCTTTATATGCTTATATTTACATTTTCCAATGTATCTGTCTGTGATAACACTACGAATCGATTTTGTACTATACAGCCCAATAAATTCAAAAGACGTATTGTTGGAGGCGCAAGCGGGTTTGCATAATTAATAATATAATATTTAATCGTACAACTGCTGAAAATTTAAGAATCATTCTTTGAATATTATGAGATGATAATTTGGTCTCATGACGAAATGATCAAATGATCAATTGATAATTTGATCGGTCGGGGCGTGATCAAATCTATCATAAAGCCCTTCTGGCTTTATTGGATTTGATCACGCCCCGACCGAAATTATCACCTCATAATACCCAAAGAATGATTCCTTATTCCTTAATTCTATAATCATTTTTAACTCGGCAAAATCAGACGGTTCTAGTGGTTGTTTTTATACCAAGAAATAGAGAGTTGAAAACACATATTGTAAGATCACTTTTGATAAGCGGATGAGAACCTAGAACGAAAATGCATTGTAAGACAAAAAAAAACAACAACATCAAAACATAAGGTTAATCAAGTATTTGTTTTCATGTTTCTAGGGGAGGTCGATGCCCCTCATACTAAGATGTCACCTGATGTAGATGAAATCAAGTGATTTGGATAAAGACCTGAGGGTAATAAAAGATGCCAGTTCCATTCATTACACGAAGGGCTAAAAAAAAAATTAATGCATCACTATGATCATGCGCGGATCTACATTGGGGGGGGGGGGGGGGGGGGGGGGGGGGGGGGTCCTGACCACACCCCCCCCCCCCCCCCCCCCCGGAAAATGAAAATTTATTATGTCCCTGTTTAGTTGTAATTTCGCAAGTAACTTTTCTTACGGTCATCTTAAGATAGCATGTGTCCATTTTCCGTTTATGAATCTTTATTTACGTGATAATTGCAAAGTATTTGTAGTTTAATAGCTCATTCACATAAATTATTCTCAACTTTGAAGCTTTTTGGCAGTTGATATTATAGATTTATTATCAACATTTCAGCAGTCATTAATTTGGTTAGCGTCTGTACGACATCTTCAGAGATTTTTTTTAAACGCTAGAAATTCTTGACGTCTCAAAAACATATAAGATTAGTTTCTAGTCATGATCTTAGCTGGTCAAAATACAGTGCACAAACTTCATATCCCAAATAAAGTTAGACTGTCGTCTGGGGCCAAAATTCACGGTTTAGGACTCGGCAAGGCCGTCGTGTCCACGACCATAAACCTTGCAAAGTACTCGGAGTCTCGTTGGGATTTCACTATCACCCACTTGATATAATAATATGCTTCAATCATATTCTATGAAAACAGGTATACAGAACTCCCTAACCAGCAAGAGCTTGAATGCATATATTCCGATTTTCTTGTTTTTTCCTTTGATTCAAACATGACCACGAAGGGGTATGAAATAAAGGATACATTAGGCTTCGAGTTTATATATCAAATCCCTAGAAACAATTTTTTTTTTGCATTATATGAGATTTTTGGAAAGAAGATGGGAAAGGGGGAGCGGGCGAAGCGCCTATATTAGGATGGATAAGATACTGAAAATAAAAAATATTAACCTATCGGATATTTCTTTCAAAACTTCGTTCCAAACAGTGCATACTTAACATAACATCGAGTTGTAAATGACATGTGGTGATAACGAACAGTGTTCAAATACAAAAGCCTTAAATAGGTTCAATACTTGGAATATATTGATTTGAACTGATGTTTGAGTTGCAAATTCTTTAAAAATAGTGCATTTTTTTAAAGACTTCAATGTCTGTTATTTTATAGAGTAGGTCTGTAGTACATATTTTGTCATAGTCTAATTAAGGTCTAGTGGAAAACGAACCAATTAAAAAAAACTTGGATTGATGACCCACTATACATTATAAATATAATTTTGTATCCCAACATGCAATTGAACTTTTTCGAAAAATAACATAAGTCCGTAAAGTGGTGCCTTAAATCGCACCTATATTCCACATTCTTGTGACTCGGTGGTAAACGTACCAGACTTTAGATAACCTGATAAAAGTGGGCTTTTTTAGATTGAGGGTTCAATACCAACAAAACTTGAGGCACAATTGTGTTGTTTTTCTTCGTGTTTGTTAAAATATTCAAGCTTACCATAGTTAAAAATTGTGCTTTAACAAAATTTAACAAAATTGAATTATATTATTAAAGGAAAGATTTATATGGAAAATATTTTAAAAATTTTAGGATTAAACCAATGGGCATTTGCGCCATCTTATTCATACATCTTCGATCAGTAAGAAAGTGAATGCAAAAATTATACAGGCAAATATAAATGTACTTTTTAAAAATGTTTATTACCGCGTTGTATTTCATTTTGTAAAGCTTTTTGGTTCAGAGTTTGGTACGAGTTGGACATTGCTACTCAGGTAAGCCCATAAGCTTCTATATATGGGATGTGTTATCTTATTTTTATCATCCTAAAAATATTATTTGTTCTTAATTGAAATCAAAAGAAATTATATCATAGCAACCAGGCGTTTTTCAGAGTTATATTTAATTTTGGCAGAAATTTGGCTCGGCTTTTAAAACTGGACTCCATTCAAACCGCATCAAGCCGTCGAAGTTGGGACAGAATCGCCAGACGTGAATAATGAAGGAATGTGCCGATATATTGCTGAAAGCGTCAGTCCAAATATCAAGCCGAGCCGAAGTCATAGCAAGTTGTCCTGTTGGAATTGTATTGGTATAATATTTAAAAAGTGGAAGTTTGTTTAAGACTTTCAAATCGGAGGTTTGAACCCACATTCTTCAAATATCTCAGAGTCTTTGAAACCACTGAGCTAGACACTGTCTGATGATTAACCACAGACATCGCTAAATGGAGCTTCCTTTTCGGTAGCACATTGGCAATTGTGAAAGTTTCCATAATGTATAGATGTGAGAACAAAATGAGATACTTGAACAGCACAACCACGAATATAACCAATTGAAAAATATAGCGAAGTTTTTCTAAAGCCCTCAACACATTCTAAATCAAAAATTTCTTGAAAAATGTTTACATTAAAATACACTCTTACATAACAAATTTAAGAATATACCAGTAGCTATTTTATCTTGTGTCTCTTAGAAGTTAATAATAAATAAAACTTCTTTTATAGCTGTTTTTAAGGCTCCAGTAATTAGAAATAATAAACTAACAAACCGTAACATTTCAATTACCAGTACCCTTTTCAAAAGTCATACTGGTATGATGTAAAGTATGTATATTGAAAATTAGCTATATACATTATTATGAATTCTATACAATTACAGTAAAATCACATGTATTTTGGTTTGAAGTTTGCTGTATACTGGTATTTGTAATAAAATCAGAAAGAATATTTCAAAGTTGTTTGAATGAATACAAAGAGTCTGATGTATTTCATAAATCCTTTATCACAACTATACAATTGTTTGCAATATAATTTATCTCAAATTCACTGTCTTTTCTCACACATGTTCTGATTTCACTTTACTTTGACTTCTCAAACTCCTTCCTTTCTTTGAGCTCCTTTTTGATAGCTTCAATGTGTGGAGTCAGGTATAGTATGTCCTACAAATGAAAACAGGCCACAAATTACCTCTAATAAAAAAACACAACATTCATCTGAAGTAAATGCTTAATTTTTGTCCCATTTTATACTCAAGACTCGGAGACTCAGTTTAAAATGGGCCTGATTCTGTACGCAGCTTTGTTAAAACCAATTTAAATGAAGGGGAAAAAAATTCTGACAGAGAAAAATAACAAAAGTGATGACACTATTTAGTAAAATAAAGATTTTTTTTTCTGAAAAGAAGTCAATTCACTAAACAAATTCCATTTTTTCATGGCAATATTGAGAGAAATATAAAAATAGTTTACAATCACATGACACTGACTTCTTCTAACTGTGTCCACTGCTCTTTTGGGAGCTCAATTTTGGAATTGAACAAGATGGTTGCCCTGGCGATGCGAAAGTTTCTTGCTTCCAGGTCTTCCCGGGACACTCTTTTAAGAGCCTCTGCTAGAATGGGGGTCTCTCTTCTCATGTCATCTCTCCACAGACCTGATTCATACAACCACAAATCACTGTTCATCATCCGATTTTGAATGTCATATCACTCTATTTACATTTTTTTCAGACCATATCATTCTACTTTCATTTCTTGCAAAAACTATGTGCAAAGCTACATGTATATATGTGTTATTCACAACTACAAAGGAAAAATAATTATCTGAAGACTGGATTTTTCTCATGATTAGATCTGCAGCGAGAATGAGTTTTCACATGTATAAATACCAATATATTCTTGTTTAATTCTTAACAAAATACATGAATAATCAACAACACTCACCAAGAGATGGAAAATAAGATTTGGAGTACATCAATCTTTGCAGATTGTAACGAAGACCTCTGTTAGCATCTATAAATAGACACAACAAAATGATTGTCATCATCACGCATCTAATAATATATGTGAATTATTTTGAAATTTTTGATGGCCGATGTTCAGATTCAACTATCATTATACTAAGTATATTACTGCTTGAATTTGCGATTCTTTGAAAGTTTTTTTTAGCATGTTTTGTGTTCATCTCAGTCTTTAATGGTCATATAAGATAACAACATACAACACAACCATAATGTGTGAAAAAGAGAGATAGATCATGACTCAAATTTTCTCAAAATTACCACTTTTCAATTCTCCCTACATGAAAAATTGTCAATTTTTCAAATCATCATAATAACCACATTTAAAGTCAGTAGTATGTCCCAAATAGGATATAAATTTGGAGATCAAAAAATAGAAAGTTTTCTATTAAAAAAATATGGTAAATCCATATTAGAATAGATAAAATGTAACAATTTTTGGTTAACCAACTTTTTCTGTAACGCTTCTGTTATGGAGATTGAATGATTAATCACTCAGTACATCCAAAACTTCTTAAAGATCAATCTTACAAACCATAAGTTTATATGGAAAATTGCTTACCAAAACTTGTTGCATTTGATATAAATCCATGCAGTTTTATGTAAAAAATTACCAAATCAAAAATTGCACTTCAAATTCATATCCCATTTAGGGGCATTATATTTCAAATGGGTTATTATAACACATTTCAAATTGGGCGATTGGTCCGAACCTGATAGATAAACACCTATGTAATATACATGAGACTTAATTATTATTAATTTAGGGGTTGTTTACATTGCAATTCAATTTATTAACTGACATATAAATTGATACTATCATAAAGACAAATTATGATTATTTCTGTCTTCAAAACATTTATTATTACACTATCCACTATGTATTTAGTCTGCCCGCGAGCCTACTAATTAAGTAACAATAAAACTTCGAATGCGCTTGCGTAGATTGGAATTCTGGGAAGAAATCAGACCATGTTTGAGAAATTCAAATATATAAAACTGGTCAGTTTCTGGGTCAAACTGCCCATTCTCGTCTCACTACTGACCATGGATATCGTCTTTAGCCATGGTACGGAGTCCTCATATAGATCTCTCCTAGCCAGATAGGAGAGAATATATTGGCAGGGGCCAGACCATGGGATTCAGAGGGAAATATTTGCAAAGTTACAGTTCATGACAGCATCTATAGTTGCAGTAGATTATTTTTAAATAAAAAATAAGTTGGTTTGCAACTGTAGATTGTGTGTATATCGCTCCATATACAAACTTTTTCCTTCAGTTAACAAAAATAAGTCTGTGAAAACTATAAATGATCACTAGCATACCCTGATTGTTCTGGAGAATATTTTTATTGTATTTCGATAGATTTTATGTATTCCGTTTTTAACCAAATAAAATAATATCCCACTGGGGTTTAAATAGCAAACCTTGTATAAGATTATTGTAAGAGTTCAGTTATGCAACATTAATCGTCATTCTTGTAAGTTCCAAGAAAGATTAGGCCTATGCCAAATCTTTTAAGTGCAACCAAATGTGGAAAAAATTACAAAACAGGCGCATGAGCGACTGTCCCGAAATCTGGAATTACAAAAACTGCTGAATAGGATCGGAGAGAGTATATATTTTGAGGAAATTCGAGATTCGTTGCGATAGATCCATATTCAAAAACTAATGGAATACTCAAAATAATATAGGCGTGAATTTATAAAAAAAAAAAACAGTAACATTAATCTTACATTTGAAATTCCTTGCCACCGAAGACATTTTCAAAGTGGTAAAACTGGAATGGCACGGAAAACACAGTCAGACACTCGTCCTTCGACAAAAGAGGTATAGAATAGGCTATTTTTATGCTATAACCAGACACTATAACCAGGATGTGCGCATGCGTGAAGCAACTTTCTATCGGGATCGGTAAACGTTTAGGAGGAAATTCGAAAGCTATTTGGAGGAACTTCGAACTGATATATGTGCAATTTAAAAATTACAGAAAATGCGATTTTTACATTAAATGTTCATTAAAATTAAATTAAATTAAATTAAAAGTGATAAAAATGTTATGTACATTAGATTTTACACCAAAAAGTTAAATAAATAATTCAGAGAACAAAAAAGCAATGATATAGGAAAACAACAGGCATTTAATTAGCATCGGAGGGGGGTGGAGTGGGGCAGGGACAGTGGGACGGGACTGCCCCCCCCCCCCCAGTACACGTTTTCTCGCAGCAAACATTTTCTTGAATTTACTTACAAAAAAGTGAATTAATATAGAGTCCCCCCCCCCCCCCCCCAATGTTTTTGGGTACCATGTGAAATGAAAGGGAGGAAATAAACTGTGAAATTGAAGTTAAAGGTACATTTAGCCCCCATACCCCCACGGATTAGGATTTTCAATTTTTTAAAAAGTATTTCTGGGTGTTTTTTTTGTTTTGTTTTGTTTTTTGCAGGTCAATATTGGATTTTATGTAATCCAATATTACCTAGTGCATTGTGCCATTTACCAGGTTATACAAACACTTTAGTCCATAATAAATAAAAAAAAATCCAAGCCTAGGAGGGGGAGAGAGGAAAAATCTATTTTGATTTTCTTTTTCTCAAAAAAATCATTTTGGGGGATAATATTAAGGGTGAACATGTCACTGACCCCTTGTAGATCTATCAATCACCCATCACTAGAGTCTGTGTGCCCATCCCCTGGGTCTGTATACAACCATAACCAGGACCAGTATACCCATCACCAGGGTCCCAATACCTATCACCAGGGTCAGAGTTCGTATCACCAGGGTCTGTATGACTATCACCAGGATCTGTACACCCAAAACCAGGGTCAGTTTACCCATCACCAGGGTCTTAATACCTATCACCAGGGACAGTGTACGCATTACAAGGGTCTGTGTGCCCATCCTTAAAGTCAGTATACCTATCACAAGAGTCTGTGTCACCGGTATATCTATCACATTCTCTATCCCCAGGGTCAGTATACCTATCGACAGAGTCCGTGTACGTATCACAAGGGGTTGTGACCCATCGTCCCTGGTGATAGGTAACTGACTGTAGTTATGGGTACAATGACTCTGGTTATGGGTATACAGACCATGGTGATGGGCACACAGACCCTGGTGATACAAACACTGACCCTAGTAATATGTATACTGACCACGGTGATAGGTTTACAGTTCTGGTGATACGTACTCTGACCCTGGTAATGGGTATACTGACCCTGATGTTGGGCACACAGACCCCACACAGGTACTGAGACCCTGTTGACGGGTATACTGACCCTGGTTATTGGTGTTCGGACCATTGTGTTTGGCACACAAACTCTAATAATGACTCTGGTGATAAGTTAACAGACCCTAGTGATACGTTTACTAACCCTGGTTATGTGAAAACTGACCCTGGTAATATGCACATACTTTGGTGATACGTACACACAGACACTAATGATATGTATAATGACCCTGCTAATAGATTTACATACCCTGGTGATACGTATTAAGACCCTGGTGATGGGTACAGAGAGCTTGGTGATATGTACTCTGACCCTGGTGATGGATTTACAGACTATGGTAATACGTACTTTGACCCTGGTGATGGATTTACAGACCGTTGTGATACTTATACTGACCCTGGTTATATGTATACAGACCCTGGTGATGAGGACACAGACCCTGGTGATTCGAACTCTGACCAAGCTGGTGATAGGTATTGAGACCCTGGTGATGGGTATACTGGCTTTGGTTATGGGTGTACAGACCCTGGTGATGGTCATACAGACCCTGGTGATACGAACTCTGAAAAATAATTCTGGGCTGAATCATGCACAGGCGCTAAATCAGCGTATATAAATATTTCACCCCTTAGTATACTATAGGGATGCAATTTTATATGTAAAAAAAATTAATTTGGAATGGGGAGCGCCTATGGTGATATCACAGGCACCTGACATTAAAAATATTTCTTTTTTTTATGGAAACCCGAATTACCGGATAACCTTTGAAAAATTTATAATTGTATTTCATGATAAAATATGTACAAAATTCTTAATTGTTAACAAAAATAAACAAGAAAAATAAACAAAAAAAAAAAAACCCACAAAAAAAAAACAACAACAACAAAAACAAAAACAAAAAAACGAACGACCTTCATTAGCTCAAAACTTGAGATCTCTAAGAATGATAACTCTCTTAATATTAATGTGGATTATATAAAATTATCCATCAGATTTACCTTAAAATTTTAAGTATGATATCATAAACTAATATGTAAACGGGTGTGACCGTTGGACCGAGCGCAGATTTAACACAGTTTGATTTTTTTGTATGAAAAAAATTATTTGAAACGCATACAGTAGGATCCGCCTGCCTATTCAAATCATAAGCCAAAGTTAAACAAAACGTAGCATGGTCATTCTTCATTATGACGTCATGTTTCATACGTAAAACGTTTTGTCTTCGGAAATAGCCGATGAAAAGTTCTTGATTCCGAGAATTATTTATTTTTCCTTTCAATGCTTATAATTTTCCCAAGTTGACGAATTGAATTTTTTGTACTTTATTCAGTCTCTTAAAGATCGGTTCCTTGATAGTACTGATTTTATTTTCCATCTAATAATTTGATAAGACTTACGTGAAACTAGTCGTATTTCTTGATTAAAGCACTGTTTAAAGTTTTATAGTTTGCATAGTCAATTATTTCCATCTTAATTACTTTCAATTTAACATTGAAAAGTTTGTAATAGGGTTTAAGTGGCAATAAACATCGATAAGCGCAAGTCATTTGATGATCGAGCTAACTATGGCGGCCAATATGGCGGCGCCCAGGGCTGGAAGAAATTTGTTTAGCCCTTAGTACCCCATATTCAACTCTCATTTTCCACTGATTTTCTTATATATACGTGTTACTATTAAGCCTCGCTTCGCGAGGCGGGCTTCGCGCGCCTCTCGCTGCGCTCGGTAATATGTTTTACGGTGTGACCGTTGGGGCGAGCGCAAAAGGAACCACACATTTATCATCTTTGTTAAATGCAACGCCAGGAACCCGAAGTTATAAAACATTTAATCCAATTGTCCTGCCCTATCTAGGCTAATATACATAAACCAACTACCACTGAGCATTAATTAGATGTAAAGCAGACATATATTAAAATATTTGGATTAATACAAAGATTTTTTTTTTTTATGCAAATACAATCATTTATCAATGCTTTGGGAAGAATTGATCAATAAAATCAGTAAACAATAAAGTGCATGTCAGTGTTATTTCTCTTTTGTTCCTTGTTGTTATCTGATTTTTAATTATTTTCCTCTGTTACATAATTTTGATTTTAATTTTTTTTTTTTTTTGTATGCTATATATGCGCTGTAGACATGTGCCATCTCTCCTTTTATGTGTGTGATATTCCAATATTATTTAAAGGTTTGACCATATGCAATATTTTAACCATTTAATTTTTCTCTTTTTTCTATTTGCTTATTACAAAATGAAGTGGCTGCATGTAGTTCTAATAAAAATAAGATATTTTTTTAATTTTTCGTTCCTACCTAACGTATGCATTGGATCAATATGACAGTTAATTAAACATGGAACTTGCATGTGTATTATCCTCTTTACTAAGCCAAAAAATATTTATCAAAACAAAACTAATCAGTCGAAGAGTCGCCGTTAACACTGAAATATAGAGTACTTACAGGTACTACACGTTACACCTAGTACAATGCTTAATCCACCTCTAAATTTATTACGGGAAAATAGCGCGAGATAATTGTGACGTCATACTTAACTTTCTTTTGCTCTCGATAGTTCTCGTAAATTGTCGGATAAATTCGGGGAAGGAAATGACGTCAATGATGGCCTGATAAAAATTTCTTTGAACAATGTGCAGATCTCAACTCGAATTTCCTCCGTTCGTACACGTTGTCTATGGAGCTCGCTACTCGAGCTGCGCTCGATATTAAGTAAAGAAAAATCAACATATTTTAGCTTTAAAATTTAAACATTTTTTTCTATATCCTATGGAATTCCATATACGACAGCCAACTGTCAACTGTCAGCTGCCAACTGCTTACTGCTTACTGACAACGGCTTACTGCTTACTGCCAATTGCTTTCTTCACCTCTGTATTGGGTTAAGCGCATGTGCAGATATTTATTTAAGGATGGAAGGATTGATAGATTGATAGCGTTTATTTTATTTTACACAAAACACATATTAACAACCATCTGACAGCCCTAAATCACCGCATTCCATATCATCTGCCATTTTACCTTAAATCACAACTAGCGAGCGAGCTTAGAGTGCCACGCCACTGCATGGTCCTATTATTCATATTATCTGATCACGTGACCCGAAACCTATGAAAACGTATGAAAACCCATCACGCAAATAATTTTAAGTACATCAACTCGTGTTTAGCACTTTTGAAATACATGAGAGATAGTGGAGTTCTAGCCTTGTCTGATGCTATCCATATAGAATGTCTGAGATTTTGTTTCATTCCTGTCATCCAGAATGACCTTGAAAGAGTGATGGACACATGGAATAATCATAGAATTAGAAAACAAAACACACTTTGTCCATCGGGTCGTCCATCTTTTTTGTATAGCAACCCAGAAGTATCTGGCTGTTGCGATATGAAAAAGAATGTACACTTAAACATTCTTGATATGTTTTAAAATATTCAGGCAACTGAAAATGATTTTGTAATGGGCTCATCTAACGAGTTTTCTGAAATTGCTTTAGAAACGAAGTTGCATCTAAATCTATTGCTCCCAAGCACGTTGCACGAGGCTATGGAACGTTTTGGGAACCTTAAAACGTTTTTTATGTCAAATGAAGTAACATAATTTCTGTTAAAATAAAATCATAAATGTTAAACACACACCACTACACTGTAGAGTTTTGATTTAATATACTCACACCAAGGTGGTCAAAACAGTTTTAAAGCCATGGATAATATATAATGTAAAGATATCGCAATGATTATGTAAATAACGACGCTTTCCAAACGCTTTCCAAACGGAGAGATGCATGTTCAAAATGGTTAACATAAAGCATGAGTCTGACAGGCCTGTTTCTTTACAAGATCGGAATATAGTCCGGAACATTAATTAAACTGTCTTCCACTTATGACTTTATTTCTGAGACAAGACCAGTTGGCAGTAAGCAGTTGACAGTAAGCAGTTGGCAGCTGACAGCTAGCTGTCGTATATGGAATTCCATAAAATCCTATCTATAACAAGTTTATCGATCGATTGAAACCTTCAGCAACTAAACATCACGGACTACGTGAAACAATTATGATGATGTTAGACTAAAATTCCCAAATAAGAATAATTTGCCTTTTCTCCCCCTAACGTACTGATGTACATTAATAATAATTCAGTTATTTTTACTTACTCTTTATAATTAATTCAGAAAGATGTAAAATAAATTAAAAAAAATAAAATGCTATCTTTGATGATTCATGCGGGCTATGAAGGTATATATACCTTCTGCAATGTTCGTGTATTTTCATACCCGCATGGATTATGCATTTTTTCTGCAATGATCGCTACCAGCATGAATCGATTTTGTAATTAAGAGAAGAGGAAGAAAATTGAATCAGCTATGAATTCAGCTATGCATCCAGATTTTGGCAAATGCTTAATTATTAAATCCCATAATTATCTAATTATGTCATTTAATTTGACGTTTGCACTTCTGACCAATTAGCTATATGTAATTCTGATTATCCTTGGCTAAACTTTTATGTCGAAAAGATGTATCATAATATGTCTTCTATATCAACGACTCCTGTATCAACGACATTTGTTCATCTAACTATCTGGCCAAATAAAACTGATTTTGCGTCGGACAACGTTGTATGCTCTATATAGATGGGTATGATTTTTATAAAATGTTTGTTTTAAGTAAATCTTTCCAATTAAGGTACAAATTAGATCAGAAATATGTCATGAAAGGATAATTTAATGAAAAAAAGGAGTAAAGACCCGATCAAAAGTACGTGGGAAACTTCTTATGATCCTAATATTTTACTACTGACTGAAAGTAATTCTTTAAATTGTATCATACATGTATATTTACATTCAGTGTATATTTCCCCTTGTGTTTGCATTGGAAATCTGCGACGTTCAATTTTCTATATTTACATTCAGTGTATATTTCTCCTTATGTTTGCATTGGAAATCTGCGACGTTCAATTTTCTATGAATACACTTTGATAATTCATGCGCCAAGTGCACAAATATAAACGTCTTCACGTGTTTTGAGAACATTTATTATTGTAAGATTTAATGAAACGTTCAATCTTAAATAACCAATTTGATATGTTCTTTTGAAAAATAATCATTAAATCGTATCTACTCATTCATAAAAAAGATTTTTTCTCTACAAAGTTTCTGGCACTATATTTTTAGTCGCAGAAGCAATCGTAGTCGTAGCATGTTAATATGGCTGTTCCATGTATGTTTCATATGTTTCTGACTGAGAGCGTATATAATGGCTTTACAGCCGGCGACAATACACATATATTTCATACAAATAGACATCAGTATGAATATAAATATATGCATTGATGCTTATTTTTGGATGTCGTCGGTCCTGTAACACACCAAGCGGTGCAGACAAATTATCAATTTGTCTGCACCGCTTGGTTTGTTACAGGACGACGACATTCTGTTCCATGTATGTTTCATATCCCTGACTGAGAGCGTATATATATATATATATATATATATATATATATATATATATATATATATATATATATATATATATATATAATGGCTTTACAGCCGGCGACAATACACATATATTTCATACAAATAGACATCAGTATGAATATAAATCTAAGCATTGAATGCTTATTTTTGGATGTCGTCGGTCCTGTAACACGCCAAGCGGTGCAGACAAATTATCAATTTGTTTGCACCGCTTGGTTTGTTACAGGACCGACGACATCCAAAAATAAGCATGCAATGCTTAATAAGTGAAAAATATAATTGACAGTTCGTCTCTACTCGAATTATGTCATCATTATTAATATTACCTTGTAAACTGTATTAAGAATAATTGTGTAAATATCATTATAGAAAAAGATACATGTTCATTTTTCATGGAATTTTAATACAGAGCTCTCCTTTTAAAGCAGATTAATACATTGTAAAATGACCTTGACCTTCCAGCCCTCTTTGATTAAAATTCAATTTCGTGCAATCAATCTAAATTTACAAAATACCATTTGAAATTGACTCGCATTAGTAAAACAGCACGTATCTCTTTGTTAGGTATTATTTTGATAATCTCAGTAACTTAAAGACTCGTCGAGACTGAAAAAATTTGACTGAAGTCTCTTGCGGAGAGACGTCAGTCGAAATTTTCCAGTCTCGACGAATCTCGCTGAGGTTACTATTTTGAGTGATAAGAAATTAGATTTAATAAAAAATGCACTTGTATACGCTAAGTACTACATGTACATGTATTGTAGCTCTGGTGAGTGGTAATTTGTACATGATATTGCAAAGTCAATGTTGCTGTAATGTTGTTGATAAACAATGGAAGATGGATATCAAAGATATTATCAGGAAAGTGTATTCTATTAGAGATTGCCAAATCCTCACCAACTAATGGGGTATCTCTATGGGGCGCCGTTTTAATATTTTTGATGTATTTTCTGATATCAGGAAATGATTTTTTGATATCAGAAATTCGAATTCTTGAAATCAGAACATACGATCCATTTTCTGATATCAAAAATCGATATCAAAAAATAATTTTCGGATATTAGAAATTCGATTTTTTGATATCAGAAAATGATTTTTTGATATCAGAAATTCGAAGTGATTTTTTGATATCAAGAATTATATTTTCTGATATCAGAAATTCAAATAAAATGGCGAATAAATTTCACATATCTAATGAATACTCCCTTGACCTAAAATTAAATTGCTTCAACTACAGAGCCCAATTTGCATTTTAATATTTGTTGTTTTTTATTTGAAGATTTATTTAATGTAAGAATTCAATAAGTGTTCTTGATAATTCTGGTCTTATGTATTGAAAGCGCTATTAACAGTAAGCCTGTGTAATTCTTTTATATTATACGACGCCATCATTTTTTTTTTAGGATCGTCTCAATATTCACAGTGAATCGCAAAAAAGCAGTGCTCATCATTGTTTATGTGGACGAACTTGCCAAAAATGAAATCAGGTTTAAAATTAAGCATACTTAATTATTCTTAACAGGCATCTACAGGTTTGAAACAGAGTTTCTAATGAATGACAAAAGTTGCATCACAGGGAGCATTTATTGAGTTGATAGTAATTTTATGTAGGTCTTATTTTCTGATATCAAAAAATCGATGTTCTGATATCAGAAAATACAAATGATTTTTTGATATCAAAAAATGATTTTCTGATACCAAGAATTCGATTTTTTGATATAAAATAATCAACTTTAATTCTTGATATCAAAAAATCTATTTTGTGATATCAGAAAATCATTTTTTGATATCAAGAATTATTTTTTTGATATCAAGATTTATTTTTTCAGGCACGTAGCATCGTTTTTTGAAAGGGGGGGGGGGGAGGGCAGAGTCATAAAAAAATCTTGACAAGCAAAAAAAAACCAAAAAAAACAAAACAACAAAAACGAATAAGGTTACTTTCCAAAATCCTAATCCGGGGGGGGGGGGGGGGGGGGGGGGGGGTGGGGCTGTTTATTTCCTTATTCTCAATTCAATTTCTTACATGGTCCCATAAAAGTAGGGGTGGGGGGAGGGGGGGAACTCCATGTTAATTCTATTTTTTGTACGTAAATTTAAGAAAAATCTTTACTGCGCCAAAACAGGCACGTAGCATCAGGGCCAGGTCCCCCCCCCCCCCCCCCCCCCCCCCCCCCCCCCCCCCCCGATGCTACGTGCCTGTTTTTTATATCAATAATTCGAATTATTGATATCAAATATTTATTTTTTGATATCAGAAAATACCTCAAAATATTAAAACGGCGCCTAATATATCTCAACCACAAGACACGGTGCACGCACCATCATTAACCAAAAATGACTTGTGCAGCAGATAAATCGAAAAGAATAAACAGAAAGAAAATGGTATTTTTTTCAGATGCAACGCCATATACAAGGCAACAAAGAATAGTGGAAATAAATATTAGTAGTTTGATACATATGATTGTACCTATTGAAACGGATTTCCACAAGTCTGTGTGTCAGCAAAAGAGATTTTCAGTGTAGTGTTTATTGAACGGTTTATAATTACTATTCGACAGAAGTTCAGAACTAGAGGCTTCATGTTCATAATAAACAATATCTTAAAAATAACCCATTATTTCAATTTCAATTTTATTTCACTGAAATATTTATTTATAGTGTAACAAATGAAAGCAATATGCATGCTTTTAACAGCAACAAACTCAGGAATTCTACCAGTAATTTGAGACAAACAACAAACAATTTCACATAATATCACAGAACAGCTTACATTTCTTGCATGTATTCAATAAAACAACGCTTTTTCATCAAACGTTACATTTGATCTGACATAGAGTAAATTTCACATCAAAGATGTCTTCATTTGATCAACCACTAGTAAAACTGGGGAAACTTTAGCACACGAAAGACGCAAAATACTCACAAACAATAAATAACACACACACAGACATGCGGATAGGATAATGCCATAAATAAGGGTATCTGCATGTTTTCAATGACCTTCCGTATGCGCTTTAATGACCGTATTATGCATTGAGGCACCTTATTAACAAGCGGCAAATGGGCAGGATGTAGCCATACACAGCGACCATCAATATCTGCACCGCTGTGGGTAACATTGCACCAAGTTAAACATATCGATCCTGAAAGTCGCCATTTCATGCACATACTAGTTCAGGGGTGGGAGAAAGCATTGCTGTTCATTTCGCTCATCTAGCAATTTGCAGGCGATTCGTTGTAGGATCTGAGTTTGATTATCACAGATTAGAATTATCTAACTGTTTAAAGCTGGTGCATTTAATGTCAATATCAGTGAATGCAAAATTTGTGCGTCCGTTTGAGTGGAGACGCTTTTCATGGAGGTTTCCTTCTTCTGAGGATTCTATAAAGTCTATTTTCACTTTGTTCACTGGGGGACCTAGAAAAAACAAAACAAAACATAAGATAATATCTAATATAGCTGAAGTAATACATGTAAGATATTTTCCCTTTTTTCCCTCTCTTATGTCGATTACTGAAATTTGACAACGCGCCTCGATACTTCACCGGAAGCGCAACCTAGTGTTACAAGGATTCTACCTACATCGTATCACACGTGTATGATCTGAACGTATGGATATCGCAGTAACGTAGATGTAAGATGGAACATTTATAAGCTTACCAATATAACTCAATAGAACTGGTAGAAAAATCAACCCGTGGGTGGCCCCATACACAACAATGGCCAGGTACATCCGGAAGTAGAAGACCTGGAACAGCTGGGACTTGGCGAAGGCCAGAACGATGATTCCCCCCAACTTTGTCAAAGTGATGCCACTCAACACCTGGGTAAAACAAGGAATAACACCATTACGGTTTCGTTTTAAATTAAACAAAATAGAATATTATCAATATGGCTTTGGAGATTGTTCGATTGGTTTGAAGGGCTTTTACGTCCAATGCAGTAACATTTTACACAGATGAATGTGGGTCTTTTGTCCATGTGATTTATTATATATATAAAGTAACATACCGAGCTCCCCATATGAGCTACGGCGTCCTTTGCTCTCTTGACTCTGGTGGTTTGATGGCTGACAGCAAAGGCCCGCGTGATGTGTGCGCAAAATTCTACGGATATTCCTACAGCCTAAAAATTAATAAAGAAACACATGTTTAACCAATCGTTGATATAGAAAACAAGTATTTTTCTTAGAAATTGAATATTTGATTAATTAAGGACTCCGATTGTCTGGACTTTTGAAAAAAAAGGTTATATATTTCCTTTAAGTAACGAAAGGAATATGATGGCTGACTAACCATCACAAGATTGACTAGTGTGACAGCGTTAATAGAAATATCCCACAATGCCATGAATCCTAAAATGTCTATCACGATCATAGTTATTGTGAGCACCACCATGAAAGCGGAAATGACGTCAAATCCCAAGAGTACAAACGTCACAACAAATATGGCGGCGATGCATATGCTCAAGTTTTGTATGGTATCTTCCACAATTGTGAGGTATTGTTCATAGAATACATAGAACACACTGTAATATTAAAGAAAATACTATTACACTGTAATTCATTGTCATAAACAATAAAATGTATGCGAGCGTTTTCCATTTTGCATCACAGGAAAATGCGTTGGGGTTTTTACCTGTAAGGGAACACTTTGATGGAGTTTCCCCCGGTCTTCAATCTTAACATGTTCGTCATGTTGTCCGCCACCTTCCTGGCTTCCTTCAGTCCCGTGATATAATCCTTATTGTCCTTCATTATGGAGTGGTATGTCATAAAATAAGTGGCTAAAGAAAGGAAAGAGAGGAAAAGATTTTTTTGTAATTTTCTGTCGTCATTAAAGGATCAACAATCTTGAAAGAATTAACAGAGAGACACTTTCAACTATTTTCCAGAAATTCCCAATGTTAATACCTCCTACGGCTTTGTTGTTATTTTTCAGATTAACTGCACTTCCGTATGCTGCGTGACCTCTGAAATGTCAAAAGGTGCAATGTTTATACAAATTAATTATAAAATACATCATTTATCTTTTTTATTTTTATTTTTGTTATTAATATTTACCCTTTGGCACATTTGATCCCCGGATTATCCTTTAAGTACCAAGGAAGAAACTTCATGAAGTCCTGAGAGACAGGTCGGCCGTCGGCAGTCTTGTGAACAGCGCATGTAGCACAGCTGGCATTGACCACTGTACAATGAAATTAACAAGGATTTAAATTCTGTTCGTCTAAAATAATATTTTCGATGACATTGTAGAGCAATCCAGAACATCTTACCGGTGGCTGCGCAGAAGTTCCCCGCCTGATTGTAGACACGACAACACGGGGGATCCCCACCCGGCCTCAGCCAATCAAAATAGTCGTCTATCCAGGCAGACGTGGGGTGGGCAATGTAAGTGCTAGATTTTGAAGAAATAAAACCCATGGAAATTGTGTTTTGTTTACTAACACAAGCAATATAGTACAGATTCGATACTTTCAACATTTAAAATTAATTACGCGTGCACCCTTGTCGCCTTAATTCACAGTATTTTACTGTACTCACTAGTTGGCTTGTTTGGCCGCTGTGCTAATCTGACCCACCACAGAATCTTCCGGACACCCTGTTCCCCCACACACCACATCCTGACCTACTTTGGTGGTATAGTCCAGACCATCTTCGACAACAAAGTAGACGGGTGCCCCCACGTGTAGGTACTCACTCAGGTTACCGAAGTAGTTCAGTACGTACGAGTCCTGTTATCAAACAGAAAAATGGAAAACGAAATACATTAATCCTAAACAGATTCAAACGTTAATAAACTGGTTAGCGGCGATAAATATTCGCGACAAAAAGGATCTGGCTATTCTTGCATGCAAATAAAAGTTGTTTCACAGTATTATCATACAGAGAATGATTCTCTTATAGCAGAATCATTAAACCCTAGAGTATAAACCACTTTCAACAAGAAAAGTGTTCCTTGAATAGTTAAAAAGCCGTGGATTTTATAGTTTCTATACCACTGAGGTGTTTTCTTGGTTTCATACTAGGCTATACTTACATCTGGCATAGAGAGCTTTTGATCCAGTCCAATCTCTATCTTGTGTATCTGCGAGGCACTGAAGCATAAATATCCCACAAACGCGACCATCTGAAAAATAAAACAACATTATTAATTAAATTTTTGAAATTTTACAAAAGTATTACACGTATTTGTTTCGTATAAATGGATATCATCGGTACTGAAGACCAAGAGCTGCTGATAGTCTTACCACAACTGGTCGCACAAATTTAGACAGCAACGCCTCTGAATAGAAGTTCTTGAAAATTTTGAATAGGATTCCTTCCGAGGCTTCAGTTTTCTTTGATTTGTCTAGTTTTACACAACAGCAAATGTCTAGTCTATTGCTCTGGAAATAATCAAATACAAGGATTTTTGAAAGCAAATGTTAATTGTTGAAATTAATCATTTTGGTAAGGAAAAGAAAATATTTTAAAATCAAAACCATGAGAGCCCAAACACAGAAATGTTAAAAACAGGCATCAAAATTAGTACAAAACATACATTATTAAACTTTTTGTATAAGGATAGAATTTTATCACTCGTGCAAATAGAACAAAAATCAATCGCGAGTATTAATTTACGAAATAACAACATAGAGAGTGAGAGAAAAATGAGAAATAAAAACTTAAAAAAGCAAATGAAAGCTGAAAAAAAATTAATTCAGTATTTAATATGTCTTTACTGACCTCTTCGCGTTTGGCATCTAAAGTCATGATTGCAACAAACACCGTCACTTGAAATAAAAAGTCCAGTAACACCGCCATTGCAGAATAAAGGGAGAACACTCTCACTGCAGGCATGTCTGTCAGTGCGCCTGGAGAAAAAAACCATTCCGCATTTTAAATCCCTTTATTCTTTAGGCTCTTTCTACGTAATGACAGTCAATAACAATGATGTTAAATAGACACCTACCCAGAAAGAATGCCAGTGACTCTGAACAGCTAGCCAGGAGCATGCTGGGACCTACTTTCCCCAGAAGTCTACCGATTCTGTCCTCCAATTCCTCATCCAGATGACCTTCGTCCCTCTGTGAAAAATGAAACCACACGTCAGAATATCTATATAAATCTTTTGTAATACTTGTACATGTCAATTCAATTATGAGATCAACAAAATCCAAAGATGGGGAATTTTATATCAAAACATTTCTCGATTGGTGTTCTGGGATGACGCGAAGTTGATTCATCGCAATTCGCAATGTTAGGTGAAGATCAATTTTTACAACGATAGCGATAGGTCGTTTAAATATTACCATATTTAAACCATAATATTCAGAATATTCTCTTTCTTTACCTGAAAAGCTTGGACCAGAATAAAGATGTTGTCCACACCGACAGCCAGTACCAGGAACGGTACGACCTCAATGATGATGAGAGTGGCCGCTATACCACAGTAGCTGAAGAGACCCAGGGACGAGGAGACGGACAGCAGCACGATACAGACCCCACACAGGCCCAGACTGGTCTTAGAGGAGACCTGAAACAAGAACCACATGGATAGGAGATCTGTCTTGGACATACCTCTAAGATCAGTGATCTACTGTATCAACTGTAATGTCCTTTTAATAAGGAACGCAAATTACTCCATTTTTTCGCTTTTTAATAAAAATGTTTAATCTTAATTAAGTCAGTCAGTAGACAATTCCGTCAAATCATGTTCCGCAAGGATTCTAAAATCACGTACGTTTCAATTTCTATTTCGATTTATTCGCGAATATCGACAGAGCTAGACACGGTGTATACTTACAACACAGCGTGAGCAGCGTCCAAATTGCCCCAGTGTGATACTGATGTACCCAAACATCACGATGTAGCTGATCACGATGGTCCACACGTCTGATGCACTCTCGCGTTGTATCTCGTCTTCGATGGAGCGCTGCGGAAACAACAAAAAGAACTGTGTTCATTTACCATTCAAGACTAAATTCACCAAGCGTGGCTGACAGTCTTTGCGACTTGGTCCCTTAAATATATTCTTACTTCAGCAGAATAAGCTATGATCATGTCAGGGTCGGAGAAGTTCTTCATGAAGCTGAGGAACTCTAGTTCCCAGGCGCGGGCCTTCTCGTTCTGGGCTTCTTCAACATGGTTGTTGACAACGAAGGTGATGACGAGAGCTGTAGACTCATTGTAATTCTCTCCTGTAGAAAGATCGGACAGTGATTAGCGGTGAAATCAAGACACCAAGTATATAGTCTGGCAGTAGTACAACATTTATACACTGATGAATAGCATTGAAAACTGTTTATAAAACTTAAAAGTTATGGACAATAAAGTTACCAGTGAATCCCCCAAGGGAGATCCAGGGGAAGATTGGCTGACCACTGGCCCCTAGACAGGACAGGTCCATGTGATGCTGGTCAGTGACTGAAGCAGGCGCCCTAGGCAAGTAATGACATTAACGTTATGCCAAGTTTCGTTAAAATCCGTCGATCAAAGAGAAGAATAAATGAGGTGTCTATAACAATTTCCTATAACAGCCTCCCGTATAGCAACTAAGGCAATTGACACTTAAATGAACTTGTATTGAAATGAGGTGTTTTTTTTTTAATTTGATTTGTGAAAAAATAATTCCATGCTTAAATCTACATGTATAAGACAAGAATAAAGTAATAGAATATATATCTTTCAAAAAATGCTAATTATTGCTCAATGGTTAAACAACAATAGAATTTGTTTCCAGATAAGTGCTAGGTAAAAGATATAGCGCTGAATGGTTATAAAAACCTTCTAAACAGTTGCATTCTATAAAGAAATGATTTAATGCGTTTACCTGGCACAGTCGGAGAAGTGGTCCAAGTAGTCGCCTTCCACGTAAAACCCGTAATCGTCATACTTGATCTCATCCAGTCGTGTGTGGTTGTTCTGCCAGTACTCCAGTATGCTCTGTATGGTACAGTCAGTGTTGCCGGGGGCCAGGGGCTGGAAACAGATGTCTTGTAGCGCCACCTTGCTGCCTTTGTAGTCCGCCTCAAGATTCTGTATGGTGAGCTGTAGATCCAGAACCTGTTAATATAAAGTAAAGACCCAAAGTTTTATGTAAATTCTGATATATCAAAATTTAATTGTATGTGTCAAGATTAAAAAAAACCTGCAAAATGACTACATTTATTTCAGACATGAAATATGTCCGAAAGGACATTTACAACAACATGGAGCTTTTGATATGGTAAAAATATACTCCCATCCAACCGTGCAAAAACAAACTCACTTTGTGTAGGAAAGTCTTGTTGAATATGGAGGTGTAGTTCCGATAGACACCGTAGGTAATCCCTGGAACTTCATGACGCACCCCTGTGGCGTTTTCTGGTCTTGTGATGATCAACTGCTGAGTTCGGTAGAATGGTCTGGAAGTGGTAATTAATAAATAAATTACAATTTTGATTTATTATTTTAAACCCCCATATGACCCACAGAATAATGTGGCCTTTGCCTCGAAGAATATTGATCATATATGTAGTATTAATTCTTTCTTATGCTTAATATGCTAAAGCTCAAATGAGCAATTCAATAGACTTTACTGTGCGTAGTGTCGTGTTTTTAACCCATGCAAATCGTTATAGCTTCTTTCACTTCAATATTATACATGTATTACCCAAAATGAGAGTCGAAGTAATTCTTCTCCTGCCTGGCTCTGCTATTCTCGGCTGACCAGAGTTTGACGGGGCTGGTAGTCACTTCGAACATCACTATGCCGACAGAGAAGACGGCACCCAAAACGAGGCCGGATAAGATAATCTTAACGGGGTTTTTGGCGCAAAACGTTCCCCATCGTCGGAAAACCATTTCCAGAGACGTCTCTATCCATAACCCCCCTCTCTGTAAGACCGTGCCTTTATGTTTCCCGTCAAGGGAGGAACTATCTTTTTGTTTTTTGTCTTGACTCCATTTCTTTTCAGTTTTTCCCGATCTGTTTCGATTGAAGAATATAGAGACGATGATAAAACTGAGGAATAAGACACAGAATATGATGAAAGTGATGAGCATGGCAAAGAACCAGCAGTCCATTCCCTGCACAGTACACGGTTCGCTGGGTTGGGGAGGCGGGGGGAGGGGCGCGCACGTGGCTTGACAATCCTGACAACTACAGGCCGACATGTTTCCGTATTTCTGGTCACATGGAGTCACGCTGTGATTCATGGGATGGATGTCCGCTGTGGATGCGTTGTCGATATGGTAGTTAATGGTGAACGGCGTCTGCCCGTTGGTAGTGGACCCCATGTAGGTTAGCCAGTCCTGGACGGAACAGTCCGCCGCGGGCTTCCCACAGATGATATCAAGGGCTTTCGCATTCGTGCTTGGCATTTGGACGTCCTTGCAGGAATTGTACATTCCGTAGGCATAAGTCTCACTCACGTGATAGTCCACTGAATAGACGATTTCTCGGGGGTCAGAAGGATTTGCGATGTTAGGCAGTTTCATCGACACTTTGAGGAAATCCGCCTGCATGGGATCACAGGTGAAATAGCAGAAGAGATAGAGGAAGTTGTAATAACACGAGGGACATCGAAGCAGTAGTTGCTGAGGAACGCCCATGTTCTTCTTAAAAGACCTCAGCTGAGCTAGATCGCAGCATGTCAGTGGCTGGTCACCTAAAGAGAGAGACAGAATATCAATTTATGATGACAGTTCCATCAAATTAAAGACATTTTTGACATCTCTTTATAGTGACCATTTACAGAACCTGAAATGGCTGTATATTTACGGTCATTTGCCTGAACTGGTCGCCTTACTTTAGCCATTTCGCAACTAAGTACATTAAGAAATTCATACCAGATGTCAGATTTTTTCTTTATCAGTGTTTGTTGATTTTATGATAATCATGTATGCTTAAAAAGTATTCGAATCACCTCATATTTAGTCACATGATGGTAGATATTAACTTTCACAATGCATAAAATCGATTTTGTTTGAAATCTCCCAAGAATCATAGACATTTAGTGAAAAATCGCGTTGCTGTAATATTAAAACTTTGAGTATACTTTTATCTCGTATTGATCCAATCTACCAAAAAAATGATAAAGTAACTGAAGTGTCATAATTGATTTCTATGTGTCTGCATTCTGCACTAATTTTTGAAAAGTGCGTGATTTCTTGTCCATTGCTTACCCTGTGTCATTTACAGGACACACTGAATTAGGACAGTAATTACTCGTTACTATAGTAGGACAGTAGTTACTAGTGACTATACTGGGACAGTACTCACTAGTAACTATTTTGGGGCAGTAGGTCCGGAGTATTTCCAAGCCCTCGCTCTCATTCATGGGTTTGGGAGGCCCATCATACACACAGTTCAGGTTACCCGTGGGTCCCTCCTGACATTCTCCGTACATAGAACATCTACCCGTAGTCTGAAACAGAACACACATTCAAAAGTCATTGTAATAAATTCACAATTCAAAATACACATTCAGGTATATTTATATATAGATTTATCTTTCATTTTGATATGATTTAAAAATAAAGTTCAATAAACCGAAAACGTAATTAAGAAACGATTCTGTTGTTGTTAAATATGTTAAAAGATTATTTATTTATTTTAAGAAATCATCATGCAGATAAAGGATCAAATCCTCTTTTAGGTTTGTTGGAAAAGATTCATTCTATCTTATCAAATATGACTCAATTTTATTTCATGGAGGGAAGGGGGAGTATGTCAAATGCCTTTAAAATAATTTTCACACTCCTACGCAGGTCGTGTGAAATTTAAAGTGAAATTACCCACATTTGTTTAGTGTTCGGATCATTCTGTAAGAATTAACTTAAATCAAAATAAATGAAAAAAAGTATAAGTTTTATCAGCGGGATATTTGTGACCGTGGAAGTGGGTCAAACTCAAAAGGGTTAAGACGCACTAACTTATCACATTCTTGGCATGGTAGATAGCAGTACTTCACCCGAAATATTTCTACGCACATTTCACGTTTGTACTTGACAAGTCTTTAGTTAAATTACTATTAAATTGAAAAATAGAATCAAGCGTTAAAAAAAATAATTCTTCTGATTAATAAGTTCTTTAATTAATTAGTTAATTGATTACTGAGATGCAAAAGATAACATCAATAACGTAATTTTAATTTGTTTTGTGTACAGATTTTTTTTTGGACGGGGAGGGGGCTATTAGATATTAGGTTTAGTGAATGTACTTAGACTTTTCGACAAAAAATACTGTATATACAAATAATCAAATAATACTACAGTCAACCAAATTAAGCAATTACAGAACATTTCAGTCGTCGAAAATTAACCGTTTATTTTTTAAACTATAAGGTTTAATTGAAAGGAACAAAATTATTACTGTAAATTTGTAACAAACCCACTAATATCATAATATAAGTACATAACAACCGTTTGCATTGTACGTCACGATCGCCAATTCCGTGTTTTATCAATGAAAAAGCCCCTTACCTGTGTAAAAGTGCCTCTCAGACACAATATAAAAATCACTACAAATAAAAAGTCCTTCATCTTGTCTATCATGGCGGTAAGTGCAATAAATCAGGAACAGAAAGTGAGCTCATGAAGAGAACCAGCCAGCGATCTTTGTCCCTGGGAACTATCGTACGATGGGGTGACACAGTCAGTGGACTGATACCATGAATGGATCGATCTATAGGGAAGGTAGTTGGACTCAAGCCGATAAGGGACCCCTTTAGCAACTTGGCTATTCGGTCTTGTTTGTTTTTGTGTCGTCATTGGAGTAGGTTGGGGGAATTGTTTTGGAGTGCAAGATAACTTGGGGTCAACCTTTTGTGTCCCCTCCCTTTTAAGGAACATTCTAGAATGGAGTTTATATCCGAAAAACGGTGTTTTGTCTCTGTCTTTTGGAGTTTTTGATATTTTCCTTGAGTGACATTTGGAATGCTTGGAAACGAAAAGAATCCGTGAAACTGAAATTGTTTTTTAAAGATAACCTCAAATAATCTAATTCAAACATTGGTAAGAAAAAAATAAACAGAGAACAGACAGATCAATGTGTAACAACTAGATATAAGGCGCTTGCTATGGGATGTCTTTGTATTAAAATTTTAGCAAAATTCAAGTGTTCTTTATCATTATATCTTTATTATTCTTTATTATTTGCTAATCATCCTATTGTCAGATACAGATATAAAGATTCAAAGTTTAGACTCGGAAGTTCTGTTATCTCAAAATATTCAGATTTGTATGTACTTGTTTCTGTATTATGATGAGATAGATGGGAAAATCGGTTGATTAGATAAAATAAATCTATAAAAATCTGGTAGCAATCGATTTCATTCCTTAAAAAATATTAATAAAAACACACCGATTGAAGAAAATGGTTTAAATATAAACTGGAGCAATATACCGGTATGTTACAATCCAAAAGAGTACGTGCTTTTACCTCATCAATTAAAAACAAATTATCGGGTATTTGAAAGTCTTTACATAGGTATCATTTGTTACTTTGATACAACGAAGGTTTGGATAAAATGAAATAGCATGGTTTCCAACCCAGGGCCAATCTTACTTACGATTACTGACCGTTGGCCAACTTGCTGAATTGTTCTCTTTCTCATGAAGAATTCATTCCCTGTTCCAATTGGCTACTTCAAACTTTTCTGAAGCGGGAAAACTCTTCAATCGCATTACATTAACGCATGCATCTATAAACATAAGCACGCTTACAAAACATTCTCTTCGTTTCCATACCTAAAAAAAACTTAAGATTTTGCACGTTCATTGGTGGAATGAGAAAAATAAATATTCATGAGTTAATCCACAGCAAGTATTTGTATGCGAGACGGTCATGGGTGTCCGGGTGATGATTAAGTGGACTAAAACTTCCTTGTCATACATGATCCGTTGTTTGTCTAAACATTTATTGTTACCAAACAGACTCCTTCAGTATCATTCAAGGCTGTGAAACAAAAAGAACGAGATTTAATAGCATCGGAATATCTATTCAGATCATTAAATAAACCAGAATATGATCTCATTTAGCACAGAAAGATGAATGACTGTACTGTCGTGCCTTTCACATGTATAATTATTAGATAATATCAAATCAAAGTTGAATACGGTATTAAACAAAAAATACCAGCGATTCAAGATTTAAATATCTTAATGAAAAAGAGGAAGATGCAACTGCTGACATGCGCACCTGTGATGGGATGGGGTAAACTGAAGACACAAAAATAGGACGAGTTATCTGGCTTTCAACCGGGTGTGCTTTCTTCCTTACCAAACTTTGTGATAAGTTAAAATACTTTAAACCGCGATAAAATTACTTGGACCACAGTTAAAATTGTTGAACCTTGGTTTGTTATTTGTAAAACTGAAATGTCAAGACGGTTTTTTAGTAAAGAAGAAATTCTTCGGATGACCAATTTTAAAACGATACATGACTATATACAACCGTCCATGTGACTGATCGTTCGTTCATGACCTTTTAGTACGTATATACGACAGCCGACGATCACTCGACCACCTTTGGGTCGTTCGATGTGATTATATTTGACGTCCTACCTGAAAAGGGGATAACAGAGAACAAATAAGAATTTCACATTTGAGAAGCGTTACAAATCATTGTAGGTAACTTTACTTATGTAGAGTATCAAAGATTTTCATAAAACTTGCTTTATATCTTCGATCTGACTTGTCTCTCTATTTTAAACTCCCCTGGCTGTAATCTTAAGTCAATTCTTTTCTGATCACCTTTTGTTCGGTGCCCGTCTGTAAACGTTTTCACATTTAAAAAACACTAGGCCAATTTAATTTACCAAAACCAAAACCTGGCCTAAAACTTCTTTTGGTAAATGAAGTTCTACTTAGGATAAAATACAGTGCCACGCCCTTTTCTATGGAGAAATTATTATTCAAAATTAAAAATAGGGTTGATGGCGTAAAAATCTTCCTCCCAAAAAACCATAGCACCAGAAATGCTTTATAGTGGGGACTTAAAAGGGAAGCAAAGGTCTAAATGTACCTTGGAATATAAAGTGGAAAATCTTTTGAAATATTCATAAGAACTAAGAACTATGCTAAATTTTGTGATATTACTATGCAACCAACCTGATATGGTGTAGATTCTGGATCGTTCAAACATACTTCGATCATTAATGTAACCAAAGGATGGGTGTAAAATTATGGAATGATTGTATAGAATAAAATCAGATTAATCTACTACTCTTTTTCTCGCCATCTACATCAACCTACAATACTTCTTGTTATATTATTCATGCAAGCATCCTGATACATAAATATCACGTAGATTCAATATTTTTTTATCAAACGGTGGACCCCCTCCCTCCTTCTCGTCCCCATTTAGGGTTCAGAGTTTAAAATTAGAAAATTTTAGAGAGGGATAAAAAAAATCGAGATCAGTTATTCAGGTGAGCTATGTGGCCCATGATCCTGTTAATTATCTATCTGTTGACTTTGCAGATAATATTTATATGCATTATATGTTATACACATTATACACCAGAATTATTATTTTGTTACACAACATTTGAGGATTTCAGAAAATCAGTAAAAGGTTACATTTGTGAACAAATTATTTTAAAGCATTTAAATTGCGTTTGAATTATCAACCAAAAAAATATCAAAGTAATTAAATCTCATTCTTACACCAATATTTATAGAATATTCAATAAGATTATTTAAATCATATAAAAATCAAACGATACAAAGCAACGTATTTCAATAAATAAGGGATCCCAATATTTATATGTTGACGATACAATAAAAAGGACGGTTAATGAGGTTGGGTGAATAACAAATTATTTTGGACATGATTTCATTAGCCATTAACTATGATTTAATTAAAAAAATTCCTAATACATTAGATTTCAAATTTGAATATTTTTTCTTTAAACAAAACTCTCCTTTAAAAGATTAATAGAGTCTAAAAATGGCCACGACCACCTAGCGTTATGTCTTTTAGAAAGGCGTATTATAATGCTTTCATTCACGTTCTTACGCCTTTCCGAGACATGATAATGTTTTTTAGCTCACCTGAGCAGAAAGCTCACCTGAGCTTTTCTGATCACATTTTGTCTGTCGTCCGTCTGTCTGTAAACTTTTCACATTTTCAATATCTTCTCCAGAACTACTGGGCCAATTTCAACCAAACTTGGCACAAAGCAACCTTAGGCAAAGGGGATTAAAAGTTGTGAAAGTTAAAGACCACCTCCTTTTTCAAGGGGAGATAATTGTAATTAGGAATTATTGAAAGTTTTAAGAAATTTTCAAAAATCTTCTTCTCCAGAACTTGCCAGGAAAGCTGAAACTTGTGTGGAAGCATCCTCAGGTGGAGAATATTCAAGTTTGTTCAAATCATGACCCCCGGGGTTTAGGATGGGGTCACAACATGTGTGTGTGTGTGTTGGGGGGGGGGGGGGATTTTAATAGGAATATAAAGAGAAAAATCTTTTTTCTAAAACCCATTTGCCTAGAAAAGCTGTTACTTTACTGAAAGCAACCTCAGATTATGTAGATTCAAATTCTTTCAAATCTTGAGGAATAGGGTGGGGCCACATTGGGAATCCAATTTTACAAGGGAAAATATTTTAATCATTCACAAAAACTGAAATGGTATATGGTTTTACTTATATGCAATCATTTTGACATATTGCCGATTCTTTAAAATTGTTTAGTCTTTGGCCCCTGTACGATTCTTGGGCCTCACAAGGGGTTCAGAGTTTTATATAGGTTTATATCCCATATATAAACAATTGTTTAGGATCTTTTTGAGAACTGCAATGCTCAACAAGTGATATGATTATAAAATCATCCTGTTAGAAAAGGGACTTGATTATAAACATAAGAATATCCAGGGTGAAAAAAAATGGATTTTTATTTATACAGGATCTACATATATTATACTACATTGTCCAGATAGTTTGTATTATGACTCCATTACGCTGATTTCATCATACCTATTGTTCCTCAGCTGAGCGATGTGGCCCATAGGCCTCTTGTTTTATAAAGGCGTTATAAGATGTTATAATGCCTTTGTTCGCGTTATAACGCTTTTGATAAAGCGTCATTACGCCTTTTATTTTATTTTTCAGAAACATAAATGATACTAATAGGTTTTTGTAAGATGGTGCATTTTTCCCTTATAATTATTATTTCACTATACTACATGTAGTATTATTTTCTGCTGCATTGCCAGAGACGTTCAAAATATTTCCAAGCACTTTGCTATAGTCCCGTTTTTTGTGTGTCCTCTTTATGTACACCCTTAGAATGATCAACCCCTATGTACTGTTTCATTGTGACTTTTTTTAATTCCATTCAGCACTTTTGATCAGCACTATTACAGTCCAGCATACAAAATTACATATAGCAGCATACACATCTTAAATAAATACCCAATTTTACGTCAAATATTTCATTGAAAAAAAAAATCAAATAAGCAATAAAATAAAACATACATCTACAACAAAATTTTGTATTGCATTGCATCACAATCAATCTCATGAATGTTAAAAATCATCAATTTCAGACGATGAAACATTGAATTTTCATGATTACATGTATATTTCACAAACATTGAAACAAATTAACAAATATGATTGCATCATTATCACTTAAGACTTTATTTCATTTTTACCACAAAATTGTACAAGTTATATAAATACCAAATAAAAAGTCAAAACATAGGAATGAAAGACATAGCACTATGTAAATAAAGTAATGTGCACCAATCTCAGTGGTAGTTTCTTTTGATGAGGGTGTCCATAATGGATAGGGATTTTCCTGATTAATGAGGAGTTTTCCTGATGACTGGGTGGATGGGTGATGGGTCAGGAATGTCTATGACAATATCACTCTGGACGTCCTTCCATGCCCCTGTCAGCCAGGGATGGCGTCATAACTAGAGCGGTTATGTCTAGGTTCAGTTATACTGTCTCTCTCTGATTGGTCCCTATTTTGGTGCTTGTATAATTTGGCTTTGTTAAGTGGTGGACCTATAGAAAAGGGGAAAATCAGTATAAAGTTAGCAGGAAAACTGTTTTGGCAACTTAAAAAATATTGCAAAGTTTCAAATCAAAAGCATTTATAGAGAAATAAAAAATGATCAAAATAAAATGATTACTTAATGTTTGTCTAAATCTCTGTTATATTTTATCCTTGCTTTAAGTGAAGCTGTTTATAATATCAGAGATCGGGGGAAAAATTTCCAACCAGGGGAATATATCGTCTGTTGTATATACAGTGAAACTCACTTATATGAGGCACAGAAATAAGGAAATAATAACTTTTTCCCCATTTCTCATATATCTTAACACTTCCTTGAATAAATCATAACAAATGTGGGTTATAAGGAACTTAAAATTCATGTCCCCAGGACTTGTTCACAAGCTTAATTTAATCTTCATCATAAAATAACATCTCATTTTATCTTTTTTAATGTTATTGATATTTAAAAGCTCAAATCTAGCAGCATTTAATACTTTCTTTCATAAAAACTTTGTTTTGATAATAATAACATCACGTACCTATATAACTAAGTAAAACTGGCAAGAAAATTAATCCATGACTAGCTCCATATACAACCATGGCTAAGTACATCCGGAAATAGAAGACCTGGAACAGCTGGGACTTGGAGAAAGCCAGCACAATTATTCCTCCCAGCTTGGTCAGAGTAATGCCACTCAGAACCTGAAAAATGTGATACACGTTTTTACTTTTCCATTGGCATTATTTCATTGCGTTGAAAATGGTATAACAACGGAATTTTTTTAACAGAAAGTTTCGTATAACAATAACATGTAATTGAAATGAACAACAGAACAAGACTCCTGTTGATTGGTTTAGAGACACTCACAGAGCTACCCATGTGTGCCAGGGATTCCCGAGCTCTCTCAACTCGAGAGGGCTGTAAACTAACTGCAAACGCTCGGATAATGTGAGCACAGAACTCCACAGATATACCAATAGCCTGGAAAATAAAACATACAATGTATGTAAAAAAAACCCCCACAAACATTGCTGAAGTCATGATTTCATTTCCTGTACTTTATTTATTGGATTTTACAGAGGTACATGCTATTTAATCAATACATCATTGGTTAAACTAAAATCAGTGAGCCTTACCATGACCAGATTGACGAGTGACACTGCATTGAGGGTGATATTCCAGAAGTACATGAGTCCCAGGATGTCTACCAGTATCATGCCGATTGTGATGACGACCATGATGGCAGAGAAGAAGTCGAAGCCCAGCAGCAGGAAGGTCACCAGGAAGATGGCGGCGATGCAAATACATAGGTTCTGGATGGTGTCTTTCACAATGGACAGGTACTGCTCATAGAACACGTACCACACACTGCAGAACACAAAACACTTCATAGTTCATGCTCATTTAAATTTCAGTGGTGTATTTCACTTGTTCTATTAATCTTATTCTCATATGAAATCCACAAAATTGGTGCTTAACAAATATTGATGAAACACCCAAACATGGATTATCTCCAATACCACAAATATGTTGAAGTACTAGTAACTTGGAAGTCCCAACCACTGTTACTTATGCATTTCAAGCCCTATCTCTTATTCTTTAACATCTCTTTCTTGGTCAAATGAAGTTTGCAATAATGAGGTTTGACTGTATACATGTATTATCATTTGTGCAATCTTAACTATACCATAAATGGAATACATATATGGCTTTGTATGAGCCCCCTGTTATTACCTGTATGGGAACACTTTGATATTGTCGTTATGGAGCATTGTTCTGAGCGTGTTTGTGATATTGTCTCCTATTTTTCTAGCCATCTTCAGTCCCTCAATATAATCTTCATTTTCGGTCATAATCGTGTGATATGTCATGAAATAGGTTGCTAAAATCATAAAAATCGGAAACTTAAAAAATAATTAACAAGAACTGGAAGTAAATCACTGTCTTCTGATATAACAATCGCAACTTCTCAGGCCTTTCCTGCAGAGATCGGAAAAACACCTCAAATGTAATAACATTACCGGATGTTAGAAGTTAATACAAAATAGAGTTGCTTCCCATCAATTTAAGTATTGATGAAATATTTATATGTGGTGTATTTTAGGGTATATCATTGAATTTAATGAAGTCTAGCTCACATCTTAACAGATCATAAAATGTGTTGTAATTACATCAAGTGTTATACAAAGGGGGTTGTCATGGCATGCGAGGTGTTTTTCTAAGCTCTGCAGGAAAGGCTCGAGAAGTTGCGATTGCTGATACAACTGACAAGCTTCCTACCTCCGACATCTGTTTTGTTGTTAATGAGATTAACTCCACTTCCATAGGCAGCATGTCCTCTGTGGAAAGAAAGAAAGATCAATTTGTTTACATTGTATACAAGCTGGAAGGGATTAATTAAAAGACAGAAATCCAACAGCAAGAATAAATGCACACAAAACTTCCTACCCTTTAGCACATTTCAGGCCAGGATTGTCCTTCAAGAACCATGGAAGGTATTTCATGAAATCTTTTTCATTTGGTCTCCCATGAATTGATTTTCCCATTGGACACCCAATACATACAGAAGAGTTGTCTGAAAAAAAGCACTTGAGGTTAATTAACACAATCACAAATCCTTAGCTACATGTATAAGACTATCTCAACATTTAAATACACATATCTACACTGTTACTGAATCAGATATACACATACATGTGTATCTTAAATATCAGGTACAGAAAGTTTGAAAACAATGGTATATGGTTGTACTCATGGTTGCTTTTCGTAGATTTATTTTGGTATCCCTTACCCACAAATTATCACCTCCAACAAATTCAGGAAATATGTCTTTATTCAAGCAAATCAACAGTAAAAATCCCCATAAACCATTACGAAACTCTCAACCCACATGATTCCACAGTATGTTATAATGGAGGGTGAATGTTTACCTGTGGAGGGACAGAACTGGTGGGAGGAGTTGGTCTCTCTACAGCACGGGGGGTCTCCTCCCGGGGCCAGCCAACTCAAATAGTCATCTAGCCAGGACGATGTAGGTTGGGCTATCCTAGAGCTAAAAATAGAAAATGAAAACCACTTTTTATATTACTGTGTAACTTGCATCCAAGGGGATTAATATCATAGAGTTCTAAGCTCATGAAACTATGACATGAAAACAAATATTGTTTATATTTGTAAACTACTGAGAATTCTGTTCCAAAACTTACTAATTTGACTGTAGAGATGCTGTGTAGATCTGTCCAACAAGAGAATTCTGTGGACAGCCGTTCCCTCCACAGATGGAGTTCTGACCTTCCACAGACTTGTAATCCTGTCCTTGCTCAACCACAAAATAAACGGGGGCGCCAGTGTGAAGGTAGGAACTCAGGCTTTTGAAATAATCCAACACATAGGAATCCTGAATTTAAAAATTATAAATTAATAACAATTCACAGAATTAGAAAGTATCTGTGGCACAGCCCATTAGATTGTATTGCTTGCACTTTACATACTTAACATACTTAAGAAAAAACTTTACAAGAATGAAAGTCTATACTGAAATAAATGTTCAACTTTGATGGTGAATTAGCTACCAAATATGAATATGAAAGACTAATAGAAATAAATTCAAAAATGTGTGAGTGAATAAAAAAAAATTTTTTAAAAGAGAGCTCTTACGTCAGGCATGGAGAGTTTTTGATCCAAACCAATCCCTACTTTGTGAATGACTGCTCCGCTGATGCAGAAGTAGGTCACAAAAATTGACATCTAAAAATAGAAACAAATACATGTACATGTTAGCAAATAGTAACAAAAACAATGATATCTAACATCACCATCATTAAAGATGTGTGTGGTGGGCAGACAGTGAACCACTTGTTATAGATTTGTGATGGACCTATCATCACAATCTTATGTGGTAGGCACTGAACCTATCATTATAAATTTGTGTGGTAGTTGGTGAACATATAGATTCTTTAGGGTTGGCGGTTACCCTATCTTATATTTAAGTAGCGGGCGGTGAACTTATCATAGATTTGTGTGGTGGGTGGTGAACTTATCATTATAGATGTGTGTGGTAGGTGGTGAACTTATCATAGATTTGTGTGGTGGGTGGTGAACCTATCATTTATTTGTGTGGCGGGTGGTGAACCTACCACTATTGGCCGCACCCACTCCTTCAACAGAAGGTGAGAGTAGTAGTCCTTGACCAACTTATACAGGAATCCCTCACTGTCTTTGTCCCCAGATTTCTGGTTCCCCATTTTGACGAAGCAACACATGTCCAGTCTGTTACCCTGTTCAATGTATATAGAAAATTGAATCAAAGTGCATCAAGGCCAAAAAAAATCTATACATACCGGTAGCAGATTACAAAACAAACAAATAACAAGGTAAATTCAAGCAAAATTTGTTGAAAATGAAAATAAATTCTGCAATAATCTGATAATATAAATGATTTCTTTAGTTGTTCCTGTTGGTACCTTTTGCCTCTTGGCATCAAGTGTCATAAGTGCAATGAAAACTGTAATCTGAAGTAGGAAATCAAAGAGGACAGCCATGGCAGCGTAAAGGGAGAACACTCTTACAGCAGGCATATTGGTCAAAGCTCCTAAAATGTCAAATTGAAGGAATCATGTAAACATGTTTTTACAAGTGATATTAAAGCATGCAAAATCTGACTTTAAGATGCAAGGATCTAAAATGTTTTGACTCATTCATTGGCAAAATTTTGACAACTTTTGCTTGCCTAAGAAGAATGCGATGGATTCAGAGAAGCTGGACAACATCATGCTGGGCCCGACCTGCCCCAGAATTCTACCAATCTGTTCCTCCACAGTTTCTCCAGGCCTCTGCTTGTCTCTCTGTAAGAAAACAAAGGACAAACCTGAGGCATATTTAATGTGTCTTAATAATCTGCTTCCAAGAGCAGCTTATTTTAAAAATAGCTTTTTTGAATTGAAAAGAGTATTAAAAATATTTTTGTGAACTTAAATTTTATTATGCAATTTTGTGAACAAAATAATTCATAATCTTATAGAAAATATCCTAAATAAAGCACATTCAATATATTTTTATAAGTAGATATTTTCTGCAAATAAGCCTTTTTTCAAGGATAGCTGATGATAAAAAAGTGTCTATGATTGAAGATTTTTAAAAAAGCATTATTTTGCAAACACAGATGTACTGCAATCTGCAGCTGAATTTGCTAATAGTAAGTACCTGAAATGTTTGCACCAATATAAAGATGTTGTCCACACCAACAGCCAGTACCAGGAACGGTACGACCTCAATGATGATGAGAGTGGCCGCTATCCCACAGTAGCTGAAGAGACCCAGGGATGAGGAGACAGACAACAGCACAATCAGCACACCGGCCAGACCCAGGGTGATCTTAGCATCTACCTGTGTACAAACAGTAGGGAATATCAAATAAACCTAGATCTTAGCATCTACCTATGTATAAACAGTAGGGAATATCAAATATAACCTACATCTTAGCATCTACCTGTGTACAGACAGTAGGGAATATCAAATATAACCTACATCTTAGCATCTACCTGTGTACAGACAGTAGGGAATATCAAATATAACCTACATCTTAGCATCCACCTGTGTACAGGCAGTAAGTTATATCAAATATTAGCTAGACCAACACATCTGTGTGTGGATCCGGACCTTATAACCCCGTTTGTCATCAGAGAGTAAAGAGTTCTTCAGTCTTGTATTAAATATATGCCATAAATAACAGTTTACAGTAGGTCATACATTATCTGTGATAGAATGAACCCCACTAAACCACACATCACAGAGGTGAAGCTAAAGAGTGTACCAGCATTTTGGGCAGAGAGCAGTCGACACAATCGCCGTACTGTCCAAGCGTGAGTGCTATGTATCCAAACATGATGAGGTAGGAGGCGAGTATGGTCAGGACATCCGAGTCACTCTCCCTGTTAATCTCGTCCTCAATGGAGCGCTGAAACAAACCAAAACACAGTCATGTTTACAACAAGTTTCTATTTTTACACAAAGCCTGCCTAAGAGAAGTAAAACACACTCATGTTTACAGTAAATATCCTAGTTTTACACAAAGCCTACCTCCGAGGAGAAGGACACAGTCATGTTGGGGCTCCAGAAGGACCTCATCTTCTCAATGAACACTTTCTCCCACGCCTCTGCCTTCTTGTTCTTTTCTTCGTCCAAGTGATTATTCACGACAAAAGTGATCACCAAGGCTTCGGAGGACTTGTAGTCATTCCCTGAAAATGTCAGTGTCAAATTCTACAGCAATTCCATCTAACATTGATATAGAAAAACTTTTTAGAATAAACTTGAATTAGCAAAGTTCATTTTCTGTCTCTTCATGAGTAAAAGACATCATACTATCATTTCACTCAACTTTGTCAGTTCTCAATCTAAGGAGTAAACATTTATGAGAATGAGTTCAAAAGCTACAGAATTTATACACATAGTGGGTTTATAAAGCATAAACTGTCCAACCGAATTTATATGAGTATTAAATTCTGTAGCTTTTGAATTCATTTCTATTAATTTAATAACTTATAATCATGTACAAAAATTGAGATGACTGCATGGTTCTGATATTAAACATAATGCTAAGCACTGATACTTTTTTTTTAAGCATACGCCATTGTGATGTCAGTAAAATAGTTCATACAAGAGTAACCTTTTTCATTTGACCAATGAAATAAATTTTTAACCAATGAAATGAATTCTACCTTTGTATCCTCCCAATGAGATCCAGGGAAATATTGGCTGACCACTCTCTGCCAGACAGCTCATGTTTAGACCAACTGTGTCCTGTGTTGATGCAGGTGCCCTGATAGGAAGAGAAAACCTCAACACTGACAACAAAGTGAAACAAACGCCATCTTTACCTTCTCAAAAATGACTAGAGCTATACAGAGCTTTGTTCAATGGTTGAGTGTAGAAGAGAAATTATTGAATGTCATGTATGACTGAGCCAAAATGAGATGTATCAATGCAGCCAATGTGTAGTTGTCTTATCTTTGTCAAACCATGATTAATCCAAGGAGCGGTCATGCGAAAAATGTTGTAATTGAAACAGTACCAATAAAACAATCGAAAGTTCCTTCCATGGATTCTCAACAAGGTAACAAAACACCTCCATCAAAAACTGTTTCTGAACAAAACTGTAACTGAGATCACAACAGCAATACAAAGTCGGTGATAAAAGCTGACAGTACAAATACAGACAGGCCTGCCATCACATTTAAGTACACACTTACTGCAAACAGTAACGGAGATGATCTATGTAGTCGGCTACGACGAAGAAACCGTAGCTGTCCTTCACGACCTTATCGATGTTAGTGTGGTTGTTTTGGTAGTACTGTAAGATGCTCTGGATGGTACACTTCGTGTTGTCGGGGGCGAGGGGCTGGAAACAGATGTCCTCCAGGGTGACCTTCTCCCCGTTGTACTCAGCGGTCAGACTCTCAATGGCCAGCTGGAGGTCTAGTACCTGTGGGGTGGGGAAATCAGAAGGGTACTTGTGGTTAGTGTCAAACATAATCAGGAGATTCTTGGGCTATGCTTTTCAAAATACAATGTAACTTCTTATGACCAATTTTAAGAACTTTATAATTTACTGGATGCTGTATGTTTCAACCTCTAGTAAAACATGCTTAAAGAGATTGAAATACTTTGGAATACATTGGCTTGCATAAATCTTGCACCATGAGAATCATTATTAATTGGAGACCGAAAAGGTTGACGGCTTACTCAATTAAAGTCATTTTAAAAAACAAGCTCAGATCAGAATTTTTGACACTGCAATTATAAACTTGTTAAAATCACTTGTTAAAAAAGTCATTTAATTGAAACTATTACCATATGTAGAAATTCCCTATCAAATAGGCTGGTATAATTGACAGAGTCCACGGAGGGGGGAGGGTTTTTGTGTACAACATTTGTGTGGTTGTTGGGTCGAGTAATAATCAACTGCTCTGTTCTGTAGAATGGCCTGCAATTCACAAATAATAATATCAAATGCTGTAGTAGTTTCCTTAAAAAGTAATAATGAGCCATTAAATTATACCCATACATGTGCATACTTTATTCCTTGAAATTTAACCTTCTATTTTCCTGTTTCCTTCTTTATCGGGAAATTTCCTATTCATTAAACTATAATTATGATACCAAATGCTTGAGTCTTGTAAATGAGTTCATCTAAATTTAACTTAGTGAAATATGGTTATTAAATCTTATCATTCTTTATCAAGTGACAGAGCAATCCTATACAAACTATGTAACTACAGTAACCTCTATCATCAATAAACAATAGCATACCCAAAATGAGAATCAAAGTAGTCCCGCTCTGTGCGTGCCCGACTGTCTTTGGCTGACCACAACTTGACAGGGTCAGTGGTCACCTGGAACACGGAAATCCCTGCGGACAGGGCACCAGCTACCGCCAGACCGACAACCATCACTAGGATGGGGTGTCGGGCACAAAACGTCCCCCAGGCGTGGAAGAACGACTCCAAAAGCGTCTCCATCCATGACCCAGTTTTCTCCAGGCAGCTGATGTCTGCGTGGGAGACTTTTGGGGCATTGATCCTCTGGGCACCAGGTCTGCGTCTCTTCTTGCCTTCACCGTTCACACAGAAGACTCCATTGTAATCTCCATCCTCATCCTCAAGTCGAGAATACTCTGAGTCCATAACATCCAAAGAGTTCCGAACCAGTATGTTGTAGCAAATGACGTAAATGAAGAAGAACAGATTGAAGACCAGACAAACAATGGCAAATGCAAAGTAGTAGCAATCAATGTGCAGGATTTTGCAGGGTTCTGGCTTCGGAGGGATGGGGGGCACAGGGGCACAGCTTGCCTCACAGTCCTGACAACTGCACACCGACCGGTTCTTATACGACTGGTTACAGCCTGTGATGGTGTAATTCATTGGAACAAACGTTGAATTACCTGAAGTCACATTTTTATCTCCAATTGCAAAATTGATAGTGAAAGGGGTGTGGCCATTAGCTGTTGATCCCATGTAGCTGAGCCAGAGTTCTGCTGAACATTGGTCTGCTGGCCGACCACAGAAGACACTTAAAGCTTTCTCATTGGCTGATGGCATTTGAACATCTTTGCACGAGTTGAACATTCCATGAGCGTATTCATTTGTTAGATAGTAATTTACGGCTTTGACAGCTGTTTTATTGGCTGGTGTAACCTCGGTTCCGTTGGACTGCAGGAACCTGCTTTGGTGGGGTCCACAAGTCAGGTAGCAGTACAAGTTGAGGAAGTTGTTGTAGCAGGATGGACACCGGAGGAAGAACTGCTGAGGAAGCCCCATGTTGGACTGCAGGGTGTGGAGCTGATTCACATCACAGCATGTCTTGGTCTGGTTACCTGAAATGGAGGAGTCACCATTCCTGCTTAACACCAACAAAATCTACATTATTTAACTAGTCATCTATCTTTAAGCTAAAGCACAAATTTCTCCAAATGTTCAATAAGAGAAGAGAGAGAGAGAGAGAGAGAGAGAGAGAGAGAGAGAGAGAGAGAGAGAGAGAGAGAGAGAGAGAGAGAGAGAGAGAATGAGAATGATTTATTAGTACATGTATCAATAGACAGGAGAGAGAGGAGAGAAAGACATGGAAGGAATTAATTTTCTATCAAATAATTGTTTTTTACTCCATAAACATCTTAATCAAATAATTTAATTGGACAAAGGAAATTGAATTTATTTTCTTTATGATTTGGAATAACTTTATTCATGACTAACGTTACTGCAAATGCAGATTGCAGTAAAAATCAAGAGCAAACCACAAGGGTTTTACTCTTCTAAACCAATGAACATGATAAAAAGTACTTGTGTAAGTTTCTTCATCATTAATATGAATTGCTAACAGTGATAAATGAAATAGATTAAGTAATTACAATATGAAGTTTGACCTGTTGAGTTCTGCCTTACCTGTGACGAGATCCGGACAGTAGGTCCGGAGAATATCCATGCCGACCGGATCTTCCATCACCTTTGGGGGTCCATTATATTGACAGTTAATTTTGCCTGAGGCAGTATTTTCACATTCCCCATACCAGATACACTGACCCTCCTCTGCCTGTCAAAACAATGTTATAGATTTGTAATCATCATGAAAATTGTTCAAGTTAAGAATAACTACTGTAAACAATCTTTTATTTTGGATGACTTTTTTTAGCCATTCATCACACTCTGAGGTAAACTACATTGTAATTCATACATCCATATATAGATAAGGTGCATGTTCAAATTATTTTTTGATTTTATCATATTTTTCATTCTAGTGATCTTAAAATTTAAAAGTATGTTGACTTGAAAATTAACACTAGTTCAAGGAACTTATATTCTCCTTGTACTGAAAAAATAACAAATTGGGCTTAAGTATACAAAAGTCACATGTTATAACACTTACAGTAAGCCCACTACACTTGTATGATCTTAAAACCTGAAAGAAAGCTACTTAAGCTTGTGCATACAGATATATTTGATAAACCAGCTACATTGCTACAACATGAGATATATACATGTACATCCCTGTCTGTATTCCAATACTCAATTATATATGTAGTTATGTAGGCTTTGTGTGTAAAGAAAAAATTGAAATAACAGTAAATCTATACAGAGAATAGACATTATGAGTTGACTGGTTTTGCACTTTGGTCATGGATTTCATAAATATTTCGCAGTTATCTGTCAGGCATTAACCCTGGTCAAATGGAGCAATGACACTGACTCCCTATAAACTGCTGTGTGACTTTCATGAATCCTCAGTGACTGTAAATTACCTGATTACATAAGGTTATAAGTTAACATACTTTTCATGTGATGTTACAGTGATTTACACCTGGTGTAACAAGTAAATGTACCAGTGTTCATGACCCATGACCTAAAATTGAAGATCACATGTACATGTGTACCTTTGATAACTGCATCAGAAACTGGGCTATACATTGTGTTGTTATACACTGAAGTCAGAATTATATCTAATCAGGCCAATTATCTTTCTCCCTGATAAGAACAATCACTTTCAGTGAACCAATGACAAATACACATAGAATAAATAGTATATTTGACAATATAACATAGACATGAATTCATTTCGATTAATAAAAGTTAAAAATCCATTTAACTAATAAAATTAAAATTAGACGTAGAATCCAGTTTTTGAGTTTACATAAAAAAAATTACATTATGCAAAAATATTGTCCGGTATTGTGTATTTTTACAAAATTTAATCTAAACATAATACAAAAGGCTTGCGCAAATAAAAAAGGTTACAGTTTTACACCAATTGTTGCAAATTTTGTGGGACATATGAAAAAAAAAAACGGAATCCGATGTAGGGTAGGTACCCGTAGTATATGCTTGTAATTTATGATCAGTTTGTTAAATTTGTAGATCTTAAGGAAACATGAAAAGTCCTTTGTTACAATATTACAGTAATACATAATGCACCACTGTTACTGTACATGCTGTTTTATGTAATAATCAAAGTTGCATGATAATAACGTTTCAGGGTCTTAACCTTAATCCCAACCATAGGTCTTACTCCTATTCAAAGTCAATTTTGTTAATAACCATATATTATAATAAGTGACATGATATAAAATGAAATAACAAAATACTATATATAACATATTGAAAATATTCTTTAGAAATATTTTGATTGTAATTCACCCCACACAAAAAAATGGTAAAAACTGTCTAAGTTATGGTCCAGTGGAAAACTTTTTTGCTTCTAAATATATATGCATCGTTTATATGAACAAACTTCAGAGATATAAAAAAAAATCATTTTTTTTAAAGGGAAATTTTTCAAGTCATAGTATTAAGGGGAATTCTAAATATATATAGGATTTCCTTGTCTTCATAGAAGGGCAAACAACATAGATGAATAAGATGGTACAAATGCCTTTTGGGTTGGTCATGAAATATAGTAGAATATTTTAGTTTAATACACATGTATTTATTTTTTGTTGGCAACATGAATCGTTTATTACTTGCCTTGATTTCAGGAAACTAGAGATTGAGTAAGACAGAATAGTAAGACCATGTTATAATAATCATAATAATATAATAATATAAATGTTATTATTATTAGTAGTAGTAGTCATAGAAGTTGGGCCAATAACTCAGAGGTCGCTGGTTCAAATCACAACATGGTAACTTGATGTATAAGGCACTTTATCTACATTCACATGTCTCAGTCCACCCAGCTGAAATTGGGTACCAGGCAGCTCATGTTAGGAGTTAACCTGCCATGGACTGGTGTCCCATCAATGGGGAGTTGATGACTCTCTTACGCTTAGCACCATGGAAACCAGGGATAAGCACCAGCCTTAAGTCTTGGAGAAGGATTAAACTTTAAACTTATTTTGAATAAACATGATAAAATTGATTCTTTAGCATGTTTAAAGACAAATTATTTCATTATTCATGACCTTTCGCACATATATGCATGTGATTTGAACCCTTTCCTACACCTGCTCATGCACAAACATTAATTTACCACTTACATAATTTAAAAAGATTCATTTAATGTGTCAGTGTACTTGTCCAAATACTAGTAATTGACATGATGCACATTTTTTCTTAAGTAAAATATAAACCCATACAAGGGAAATTTGATTCCCTTTAGGTAAGTAAACTATGTAGGGTACCAAATAGTCATTTGCAACCATCAAATGGGGGTAAGTTACAACCATGGCACCAAAAAAAATAGGCTGTGCCCAACCTATAGTTATATAAATAAATTATTTCAATACATTTGTACTACAGTCTGAGTTTTCAGTCATAGTCTCCATTAAGAACCCGTCATTAGATTGGAGATTAAAATCTGATTCATATCATACAACATTTAGTTAAGAAACAAAAAAGAAATTTAAAGTTTTGATTTTGTTAAGTGTACCTCATTGTTAGATGTTGCTATCCCACATAGGCATATCACCATAAAAAACACAGACGTCTTGAAATCCTTTCCTTGGAACAGAGCCATCCTCTCTCTCAAGTTGCAGCAAAATAAGTGGAAGATGACCATATAATCTTGGACCTTGGACTTTCTATAATTTACATAGTAACTTCGACGCTTATTTAGTCGATCATGAGATGGCCTGATCCGAGAGTTGTTAAAACTAGGTAGCTTAAATGATACCGGAGTTTATCATGTTTATGAAGGAAACGGTTTTTATTCAACATTTCATTAGATACTGTATTGATAAAAGCAAACTTAAAGAGTTGATATTTTTTAAAGGTAAGATGAATGGGAATCTAAAAAATAACACGGGCTTTTTAAAAAATCGTTTCGGCCAAAAAGTTTTTCTTCTTTTACCGAATTCTGATCCGATCAATCGATGGGTATCGGGTTCATTCGCCCTATTACCTATTCGCCTGGGTCCGTTCGCCCAGAATCTGTTCGCCTTAATTATCGTTCGCCCTATACCTTGTTTCTCCATACCTGAACAGACCTCGGGAAAACGAATGTTAGGGCGAAGGGACTCCCGGCGAACGAAAATTAGGGCGAACGGCGTCAAGGGCGAACGAACAGTCATACATTTCAACCGGTTTTAAACCGGTAATCAGTCAGAGCCCACAGGTGCTTGGGGATGGGACCCCGACCCACCCCTCAACAATATTCACCCCTTACATTCCCGAGTTATTTTTTCATCATTTATTTTTTTAATTATATGTGATGTATGCTACACTAAAAGAAAATTCACAATTAACGCGAAATAAGCTATGTATAAAAAGTATCTCTTTTTATATTAGTGGTATAATTTTTTTTATACATAGCTTATTTCGCGTTAATTGTGAATTTTTTGAGTGTAGCATACATCAACATATAATTAAAAAAATGAATGAAGAAAAAGTATCTCGGGAATATAGGGGGTGAATATTTGGGGGGGGGGGGGGAGGGTCCCGTCCCCAAGCACCAGTGTCAGAGCCTTATTAAATTAAATCATACCAACTTTATCATTTATTGATTTAGTCATCATAGCATATAATCCAAATTTTTAGAATTTTCTTTATCAAATGCGTTGTAAACAGTTTTGTCGATGGGCGTGACAGTATCTAACGATATTGAATGTGATTCGTGCCGAATTAGCCAGGTAGCGAATTGACAAGACTTTTCAAAATGGCTTACCCGTACGGACAGGTGGGTACTTAATGAAATTATGACAATTTTAGAGTTTTGAAGGAAGCATATACTAAAATGTGAACCTTAGATCATCAGCAAAGCCAGTAAAGTTTATCTGCCCGAAGAAGAGTTAGGCAGTAAAATAAATATTCCGAGATAGGCTATCTAATTTCTTACAATTTGTGTTACTGTCGTCATACTGAAGAAGGAAGTCTGTATCTGTTCATGTATCAGGTACGTCGCAGAACCCAATATTGGTTTTCATGCAACGTTTGTGTAAAGCCTACATATATGATTTCGTCAGTATTTACTAATGTAACTGTCTTGGTCAATAGTTCAATCCAACATTGGCAAAATTTGAACTTTTGAGTGTCAACACAAAAAGGCCAAAGTGAATACCCAACAGTTTGGTTTGCTATGCAGGCCACTTGTTTATCACATAGCATTTAATTGCTACACAAAATGCGCAGTATTCTCTTTATGTGAATAAATGGGCAATTGATCCTCTGTCAGTACCAGAAGATTTATGGGATTGGTCTCGTAGACTGTAGGATCACAGAGAAATTGCCTACCAAAAGTTGTTGTATTTAATGTATATTTATGACGATATCTAACAAACATTACTCCTTAATTTTTTTCAATTTTTTGTACTGCAAATTTACATCCTAAACGGTCTATTATAACCCATTTGCTAAATGGATGATTTGCCCAAACCTGTTGAAATGTACATGCACTTTTTGTTAATCACGAGTTGGGGATATTAACATTTGAAACTGAGTAATTTTTGTTTTAAAACACATTTATTGCATTTTAGGGGCCTCCAGGGGGATATGGTGCACCACCTCCTCAGGGGGGAGGTTATTATGGGGGCCCACAACAGCCAGGTTATGGAGGAGGAATGCCAGGACCTGGGTTTGGGGGACAACCTCCACCCCCCGGAGGATACGGTGGCGGAGGTAAAGGCTTCTATATAATAATGTATTATCAGGAAACTGGTTTATCTTATTTGCTTCATAGGGTTTCCAATACTGGATAGATTAGAATTAAGTCTCAATGATACATTTTGTTACTAAACCAAGGAGTAGGGAAATACTGTCTGTTTATCATGTTAATTTAATCATTTCTCTCCTGTTTATCACAAGGTTTTTTTGTATGGTTTAAGTAGGACTGATGTATCTGTATAGTTAGTAGGCTTATATATCAGTTTTGTTTGTAAGCTAGTATATCTATATCATTTGTAGGCAAATATGCCTGTATTGTTTGTAGGCTATATAATATATCTCTATCTTTTGTAGGCTGATTTATCTGTATAGTTTGTAGCCTGATATATCTGTATTGTTTGTAGCCTGATATTTCGGTATTGTTTGTAGGCTGATTTATCTGTATCATTTGTAGGCTTTGTTGCTCAGCCCCCCATTGATCCCCAGGTCCAGCAGTGGTTCATGACCGTGGACGTTGACAAGAGTGGTAGAATTACAGCATTAGAACTACAGCAGGCACTAGTCAATGCTAACTGGTCCCACTTCAACCCAGAAACCTGTAGGCTTATGATAGGTGAGTTTAGAAGCTACCTAAGACATTGCCTGATTTTTCATCTCTATATTACTAATTGTAAAAAGATTTACTATAATTCTGATGAAGGAAAATAGTTTTATGACTTTGTAAGCTTTTTCTATTGCTTAGCTTGTCTTAACATTCAAAATACATGTAAATTGAATAATTTTGAATCTTTCAAATGGGTAATTAATTATTATAAAAAATATGCAATGTTTAAGGTGAGGTTTGCGGTTACAGGGAGTAACTGATTTCCATTGTGACGTAACACCAACTACCCTTTATTTCAGATATGACTTCAAGATTTATATGACGTAATAATTGACTTCAGTTTTTTTTATTTCAAGGGTTTTGTAGTTTTAAATGAAAAAGTAACAGGATACAAGCATTTTTTCAATTTCCCTAAAAAAGAAGTTCACAGCATATAGTTTTATGTAGTGTTTTAGAAACACCAGATTTACTATCATTTTAAAGTTTTTCCTGAAACCGGTGGATTTGGAAAGGTTTCAGATAAGATCTATTTTTTTATGGAAGTATAGTCCAATATTTAACTTTTGTTGGATTTTGTTCTATTTTTTAAACAGTTCATTAGAAATTAATAATAAACGAATCCTGATATAAAAAGTGACAATATTTTCAAACATTTTAAGCATAAATAACCCTCATACTAGTCACATATAAAATGTACATATATTCATGAAATTGTTTACATTTTATCAAAATGACAGTTTGAAATTGATGAACTTTGACTTTTTGTAGCTATAAAACAGGTCCAGCAAAATCATTTAAAAATTTTAAAAGAAGAAAAACTTTAGTATAGGGAACAAAATGGTATATAACTTTGGTACAATTCCAAAAATTAAAATAGATATGCAAACTGCAAACCTTACCTTAACTATATTGTTATACCGGTATTAAAATAAACTTTCATTTTGATTAACTAAGGATTAAGTAAGTAGGATAATAAGCTGTACACATATTTTTATTAAGGTACTTTTTTTAGGGATGTTTGACAAAGACATGAGTGGAACAATAGAAATGCACGAGTTTCAGGCTCTTTGGAACTATATTCAGCAGTGGAAAGGCGTGTTTGAACAGTTTGATCAAAATAGATCGGGTCATATCGATTTCAATGAGCTTTGTAATGGTTAGTCATTTTTCTTTGCATCATGTATTAGGATTTTTCTTTTCTTTCACGTTAACATATTGAAAATGAAATGATCAGTTGAAGTCAGTTATTTATAAGATCCAACATTCAATATTTATTCGATGATTTGTATTTTTAACTCTTTAAAGATTACAGAAAAATTTGTTTAATCCTTGAAAGTAGTTTGTATAATATTTATAAATATAAAAATTATATGATTGTACATGTATTTCTGTAGACACATGAACAGTATATTTGTACTTTTCCAGCTTACAGGCAGATGGGCTATAATCTTTCCCCACAATTCGCTCAGACCGTCGTGGCAAAGTTTGACATCATGGGTCGACAGAGCCTGACTTTGGACAACTTCATCCAATCGTGCGTTATGTTGAAGTCATTGACCGACGCCTTCAAATCCCGGGACCCCACAAGTTCAGGCAGAGTCAATATGAGTTACGAGGACTTTATGATCTTAGCTGTGTTCAATAAAATATAGGGCCTGCATTTCTAAATTATTATGAACAATATACACCATTTAGTTATTTTGATAATTTTTATCTTTTGTTTTTTACCTCTGGGTCATTTGTTGCTTTTTAATTATAGTCATTTACTATAGGTTAACTAAGGCATGCATCCTTATTTAGCTTTTAGTGTCTGTCAAATAAATGACTTAACATATGATATTTATACGTAACCTTCCTTGATAAATTGCTCTCCTAGCTTTTCCTGTAATATATGATTTAATGAGGTTAGTGCAGGAAACCAGTGGGAAATGAATATATGCACTTGTTATTAATATCATGGAGTGCAGAAATTGTATCGGATAAGTAGTTTCATTTGCTAAAGATCTTGTGCATTTTAGAATTTGTTTACACTGCTATACTCATGAACTTATCCATATTGGGTTTTTAATTTAAATAAATACTTTTTTCTATTAATTTTACTTTCAGTCATTTATCGCTTGGATAAATTAAATATTTGGTTTTTCAGTAAGCATCACACATAAGATTGCAGAGTTACTGTATAAAAATGTACAAAGCTTCTCAAAGCTCTGAGTAATCATGCAACTGTATGAAAGATATCCACACTAGAATTAATGACCAATACAATAATTTACCATGATTGAAATTTTAGATGCTTGTTGAACACCACCCCAAGCATAACAAATGTCAATAATACATGTACATGTCAATTTCACCGTGAACTTCAGGAATAATTTATAAGCAAATGTTAGGTCTCAATTTTCTCGAGTTCAACAGTATTCACAAAAATTAAAGTTTGAGTCAAAAGAATAGCAAAACAAATGCAATACTCTGCACATACATGTATTGGTGAAGTGTCCTTTTAGTTATTTTGAGGCACCTGTATTTGTTGCTCTCATTTTCCGTTGTGACGGCCAGACCGTCTCGAATAGCTTAGTTGTTAGAGCACCTGACTAGAGATTCAAGAGGTCCAGGTTCGAATCCTGGTCCAGTCCATTAAAATATATGTATCAATGACAGATCTGAGGACTACATTTTGATGCCATGTTTGAAGCAAAAGTAAATAAAACCCAGTGGTTTTAAATAGGTTTGAATAAAGGAATGAGATATACATGAATTTGGAGTGGCCAGAGAAATAACTAGTCTCATTTGTCATTAATAGTAATTAAAAAACCAAGTTATCAAAATACTGCCATATATTAATAATGGGATTGCTTCATACCAGGCCATTGAGAAAAAAATTCTTTTGACAGGGCAGTCTGACATTTAGTTTATAATGCCTCTGTAAATTTTGACAAAAAAAATCAAAATATTTTTTCATCTATTTGATATTTTGCCCTTCCATCTGGTCTGAGAGAGAATGCACATTTAAGGTTAAAACTTAAATTTCTTCTCCACATTCACACCAGTAAATGAATAGTTCAGGATCATTTCATTTTCAGTGACTTTATTTGTGAAATATAAACAAAATGAAAGATTGATTCATTTAATGAAGTCAACCTCATAATAAATGAGTGACCTTAAATGTACAGAATTAACACAACAAAATCAACAATGTATTTCCACATACATATCGTCTGTATATCAAGTAATAAATTATTTGTAGACATAACTTTGAGTATAAATATCAACAGTTTTGTAGCAAAATAGATATATACAATAAGTTTTCAAAAAATAACAATTATTATAAAAATATAAAAATGCAAACAATTTCAAAATATAAATAAATAGTTGTAAATTATCAAAAACTATATGTTTTATCATAGTAACAAAAACAAAGTTATAAATAATAAACATACAATACAACATTCAAAACAAAAATATTTACAGAGTTCTCACTGAATTCCCAGAATAATGTACAAGTCTCTGATATGACACCTCTGTCAATCATATAATGAAAATGCACAAGAGTCCTGCCATGTTCTCTGCTGCAACCATTCCCAGAACCTGAAATATGGCAAAATCATCAATGGAAAAATTGGAGGGGGGGGGGGGGATTAAAAATCTGCCTACAGCCATATACACTGTACAACTATAATATTCTCCACAATTATGAACAAACTTACCTAGGTCTGATAAATATTGCTGGGTCTCTGATCCACCAGAGGGCGCTGAAGCGAAAACTACAAATTAAAAATGTTCACAATTAATAAGTATGATCATAAAGATTGCGTCTCGTTATAACAAGTTAATTATCTCGTAATTACGAGAAAAGATCTCATAATAACGAGAAAAGATCTCGTAATTACGAAAAAAGATCTCGTTATTACAAGTTGATTATCTCGTTTTTCGAGAAAAAATCTCGTAATTTCATAATATCCTGTAAATTGTATACTTGTAGAAATAAGCTGTATGCATTTTGTGTGCATTATAAATTGTATACTTGTAGAAATAAGCTGTATGCATTTTGAGTGCATTATAAATGAAACTGAATATTATAAATGATTGATCATTAAATGGCTGCAGGTTCCTTATTACCAAACGTTTACAATTTTTGGCCCCTGGAGCTAAGGTATAGATAATTTGAGATTCCTCTGACTCTTGAAAATGCAAACATGAGACTATGACATGTCAATAGAAGGGCTATGGTACTCAGGTGACCGTCAAGGCCTGTGGGCCTCTTGTTTCACAATACAAAAATGATCGTGATATAAAGTTAACATCGTCATTAAAGAATAGTAAATTATATGTAGAAAAATTTATGCAGTTAAGTGAAAGATTTACCTCATCCTTATTTCTTGAGATTCTTGAGCGACGCTCATCTGAAAAGACAAATGAATTGTAAAAAATTTAAACATTTCATAATTAAATTATATTTATTTTATTAATAATTATTTTATAATAATAAATACAGAGGAAATTTTGTTTGCTTTTAAAATTTGAAATTGATAACTGCATGTGAATGAAATAAATGGATTTTTAAAAAAAAATTCATGCATGCATGTTTTAGCATTATTTTTTAGCAACTGTCTAAATAGTAATTATTTGTACCTTGTAAATGGTCTAGAACTGGGTAAAGTCTTGGGTAGCTGGGTGGTACTCCACTGTGGATAGTGGGTCTCACCTGTAAAATAGAAGCAACCAATCAAAAGAATACTACAATAATGCACTGATGTCTTGACTTTATGTATGCCATGTCAATTCAATATATGTAATATTATGGCTACAATGCATATGAAGACTTAATTTATCTTCATGAATTCCAAAGATTAAAGCAACTCTTTCGTGAGCATATGTACAAGCTATGTGCAATAATAAATATCCCCCTGCAGTAATTTGTGCAAGGGGATAAAAAGCTCCTAAATATGTAGACTGGCATATTTTATACAGGAAGAACAAACCTGGGCAGATGGTGGTCGACTTGGAAGTATGGGCTGTCTGAACACCACCTACAATATTGCAAGTAATGGTTCATTAACACGGTACCAACTACAGTCACACTGTTCTTAAAATTGGAAAATATTCTCCATGAAACATACATGTATAATTATCAACTTGAAGTTTTGCAATCGGCAACAAAATAGTTCTCCTAATCCTTACCCTATCTCTGTTCACCCCATTCATGCCTTGTCGACCATCCATAGAGTTCAAAGACATTTCCCTTTAAAAGAAGAAAAAGATTCTTAAAAACATGCTACAGAATATTGCACTAAATATCTTTCTAATCTCTATACCTGATACTTTACTATTACATAAATCAGAAAGTCACACAGATCTTTGATCTAATCATAATTTACTGGTACATGTACTGGTTTACCTTTGGATTTTCCATTGGTGCCTCTTCCTACAGAGTAACACAAAGAGTACAATGGTCAGTACAAAGAATAGGACCCCGATAGGGACCGCCACGCCCACTCCAACCAGTGTCTGTGTGTCCTCGCTACCAGTCCTGAGGGTACTGAGGACCACTGCAAGAGTAAATCAGGGTGAGATAACTCATTACTGTGCAGTATATATATATGTCAAAGTAAGTCAGTCAGAAGACCGTGAGACAGGTGCGATGGAATCAATATACTGATATGACTGATACACTGTAATTAGTACCTGTGGTTTGTGGGGTAGTTGAAGGTGGAACAGTAGAAGGAATGGCTCTGCAATGAATGATAAACAACAGTGATCAACTTGGTTCAAAAGAGCCAAAGAAACAGAAAATGGAATTTTGTGATTGATTTTGAATTGATTGAATATATTTTACATACATGTGTGATTTGGAACCTTAACTTTACTTACATGCAACTTGATAGTCCTTGTGAATCAGTCTTACACCTCTCATTTTGTGTACAAGTGTAGCATGGTACTGGAACTGTGATAATACAAGTGCTTTGTAATGAGGCATTTATATTACTATTTGCATGTACCTGGTACACAAAATCTAAATGTCAAAAGATTATATCCATATTGTTCCACGTACTAACTAATATATCTTGATCACACTGATTGGACAACTTATCATATAATTACATGTAACTACTGTACAGTTGAACTTCAATATCTCGATCACTGATATCTCGAATACAATGGATATGTCGAAGTGATCTGTAAGTCCCAACCCCTTATTTTTTAAGTATTTTACCCTCGAAATCTTGAATACTTGGATACCTCAAAGTTTTTAAACAGTCCCATCTAGTTCAAGATAACAAAGTTTGACTGTTTATAGATTAGGAATCATTTTGGTCATTATGATAGTAATTACCGACCTTCTTGTGTTCCATTGAAGATAAATGAACTCTTTAAAAGAGATACACAGCCACCCTCCAGACTTATACAGCCAAGTTTGTCAATGATCTCATGAAGTCTCCCACCGATCTGGTCCAATAAACCGGCACTTACTGACGTTGTCAGGAAAATGGAGGCCTGTATTTGTGTCCCTGTTGACATGGGTCTGTCCAAAAGATAAATATCATAACAATAAGATATATGATCTTAAGCATTGATGATACATTCATGCACTGTTTGAGGAACTCACATGATTGCAGTAAGCTTGATCTGTTCTACTGCTGTCAGGTTCAGTAGTCCACTCAACTGCAAAAATCCACATTGAACATTACTGAGAGACTACCCGGTACAATGTGTTATTTCACTAATTCAGACCTCAAATATTTCATGCATGATGAGCATTAAGCAGTTTTTGTAAGCCCATTACTCACAGCTCTGAGTGCTGAGTCCTCTAGCCTGGCATATCTAATGTCTACTGTATCAGCCATGTATCCTTCATAGCTCCTCTCAATTGTTATCTTCAGGGGTACTACATTTGTGGTGCGTACTGTATCAAAAGAACAAAACAAACCCCACTATTCCAGCTAGCTTACTAAGATTAAAAGATAATCTAATGATTTCAATAGTCCATCACCATTTCGGTTGATCATATGCATCCTCGCTAGCCAAGGGTTTGAACCCACTCCCTCCTCTGTAGAGAGTGACTGTTTCGATGGATTGGAATTCAAACCCTTGGCTTGTGAAGATGCATTTTGGTTATTATTACGCCTGTACTGAAGTAAATGTACATACCTTGAAGGGTTCTGAAAGAGATGAAATAAAATCATTTTAGAAATTTTGAACAAGAAAGTGAAATTTCGACATTTTTAATCTTGATAAGGAAAATCGAGATCAGTTTCACCTGTGTTGTGAATCTGCATGGTTAGGGGATGGGTGAGATGCATATTGCGCCAAAATTGTAGACATGAAACACTTGTTGCACATGCAAGAAATGTCTTAGAAGTTGAAGTTTGCAGTATTTAGATACATAGTCAATTGCAAGATAACAGAAACAGTATGCTTACCTGCAGATGTACTTCTGGTTGACTGTGATGTAGCACTTCTCTGAGGCCAGGCAAAGTAAACAGGGAGCAGGTACTGAAAAAGTCAACCTGTAGGATCAGCATCCACTGAGTCCTCTCAAGGATCAAACAACAGTGCTATAGCATGGCAAACATATCAGAAACAGACAAAAATCATAAATAATTTATTACAAGGCTGTTAAGATATGGCAGAAAAGCATGTTGTAGAATTATGGTTAAGTCCTTTGAGCCCTAATACATGTACATGTACTAGTATTACACCTGAGTGTACTTGAGCTCTTACCATAGGGTACAGATATGACCGGGGTCTCTGTTATGGCGTATCTGTGGCCCTGGAACTGTATCCCTGATTGGCGTACACTCTCTACTGCTATAGTCAAGCTAGCATCTAACTCACTGGTTAGATTTGTCTTGAATTTCACTTGTACATCAAATATTGTGCAGTTTTCACTAAAAATGATAACAGAACAAAACAAATTCACAGCAATAGGACAAATGATCAAAAGAACAAATAATCCTTGAGGTAAAATTCTTTCTGACCTTATCTTTTGAATCTGTACAGATGACAGATCTTTCATGCTGTTGAAGAATTTTCCAATCTACAAAAGATAGTAAGATTTATCAGAAGGTACATACATGTATCCAAATTTGCATAGAAGTTGCAATTCATAGATAATATAACTACTGGTATAATCAAAGTCAAAGAATGCATTGAAGGATCTACTTACCTGAATTTGGATGTCCTTCTTCAGACTCTTATATTGAAGAGTAGATGGGTTGTTGTATTCAGACTTAAAATCTATTTCAGTCACAAACTGTACAATCACTGTGGAGTTAACATCTGTAAAGAGAGTTGATCTTGTAACACATTGTTCTCATCATATAAACTAAGCTATACAGTATGTGAAACACGCCTTTAACGAAGTGCTACGGACGGACGATTTTGCTTCATTATGAGAGTAATTCGTTATATCAATCAAGTTTACAACATGTCATAAAGACACGGGGAATGAAAATCACTTCGCTGTAAGCATCATTTCATTATAAGTTTGTTCGCTATAATCATGTTTTACTGTACATGTATATTGTATGGTTTCCAGAAAACACAAATTAATGCAATGGCATGTTCAGTAAAACAAGGAGAACATGCTTATAATAAATTCACCCTTACAGGGAAGTTAGCTAGGTTCAGTCCCCTAATGTTTGCATAATAAACTGATATATAAAACAAATTACATTGATAACAAATCAAAATCGCTATAGTCCCTGGATCGACCTATGCAATAATCATGTACTGAATATAAAGAGACATACAAGCACAAGTTGTGTGGTCTGGGTTGAGCGTGTAGCCCAGGGGACAGTAACAGAAGGCTCGGGCTCCCTCCACCCTACATCCATACTGACAGGTGTCAGCCACCCCAACACACTGGCTAGACACTTCATCTACAATCAAGAAAGATATCACAGCATTTCTTTCTTGTTTGTAAGTAGTGTATTTACCTACAGAATTATTCAAATATTTAAAGAACATATACAGTGTTTTCATTTATCAAAAACATCAAAAAGAGAGAGAGAGAGAGAGAGAGAGAGAGAGAGAGAGAGGTACCTTTAAAGCACTTGTTGGAACCACTAAGGTGAAAACCCTCATAACAAACACAGTAGAATCCCCCAATAGTGTTGAGACATTTTTGATGACAGTCAGATATGTGTAGTTCACATTCATCCTCATCTACAATCAAATTATAACTTATTTGCATGTACAATGTAGTACGATGTAAAACTTACTATGATACATGTTAAGACCTATGGTGACTTTGTTCAGGAGCAAACATATCTTTTCAAAGATCTATTACATTTCAACAATTTTATTGTAAAGGAGTAATTATTTATGGATGTTGATGTTGATCTCTGTCAATACAAATGTATGTAAACTGAAAATCCTAATCAAAGCGTTGCCTATTCTACATGCTTGGTCCATGGGGTACAGATTATACCTATACAAGTCTTGTTGTCTGCAGCCAGCTCGAATCCGGACAGACAGGTACACTGGTAGTCTCCAGGTGTGTTCAGACATCTCTGGGTACAGAGGTTCTGGCCAGTGGAACACTCGTCAATGTCTGTAACAGGAGACATATTGTACAATATAATACACAAACAGAATTTAGTGGGAAAGAGAGTGGCAGTGTACCATTGATTCAAGCTGAACAGAGGTGTCCAAATGGTCAAAGCAAAAAGAGAACTGTGATCAAACTTTATGTGTGGAATATGTCCAAGTTTAATCATGTTGACATATCATGGAGTAACTTATAGGTATTATGCAGCTTTTGAACCCTACTGGTTATTGTAAATAACACAGACATATGTATTAAGTAAAATAATTATAATGTATTCAAATTAAGCTTGCAAATCTACCTGGTTTAAAATGTTATACGCACCTTGGCATTGATTGTTGGAATCTCTTTGGTAGCCATTTTCGCAGACGCACATCTTGGTGAAGTTGACGTGCACACATTTCTGGTGTGTTGCACACGGTGTGCTGCTACAGTCAATGCCATGCTGAGTACATTGGGGGCCGGTCCAGCCCGTCCTACACACACATCCAGACACAGGGTCACACTTCAGCGCACCTGGTCCACACTCACAAGAATTCACACAGTTCCCTCCCCATCTCCCCAAATCAGAACAACCTATCAAAACCAAAGTGGAAACAAAGTGTAAGATGAACAATTGGTAAATTGTTATCCTTCTCAAAATTAAAGTAAGAATTCTAATTTAATGGGTAAATCTAGAAAAAAAAATTAAAGGCAATAGTTTTCTTTAAAAAAACACATATACAATGTATATTTGTGTTTACCTTATATAAAATAGGTTATATAACTCAATGGATTATCTACAAAAACTTATTAATTACTATAACTGCATCAAAGAAAGAGCCATCAATTTGCTTACTGATACAGATCTTTCTGTCAGTGTCCAAGGTGTACGCCTGGGGACAGGTACAGGTAAATCCCCCCCAGGTGTTCTCACATCCGTGTGAACATCCAGACACTCCCATCCAACACTCCTGGATGTCTGAATGCAAAAACTCATGTTATAAAAATCCATATATATACATATATATTCGCAACAATTTCATATCAAGCGCTAAATATTTATACAATGAACTTCTGAGGAGTAAATTTAATTAAAGCATTGTATATAATGATTTAGGAAGGGATGATGAGTGATAAGTATAACAAGTATACCTCCTATTCTGTACTGTAGATTCCTTATTTTATGCAAGTACTTAATTCTGCGATTCTCCCATATTTTGTATCAATTAATTCTTGAAAATATAAAATTGCGAACACCATACCTTTGTTATATGATATCTTAAATTAAGTTCATAACTATCAGAAAAATTAAAGCAATTAAGATTAGAATCTGCAAGGGGTGCTTTTTGAGATTTTATACATAAATTAATTCCTCGTGTTTAATTAAATCTACAGAAATCACTTACCATTGCAGAGAGTAAAGTTATCTCTTTGTACAGAGGAGTAACCAGTCCTACAGAAGCAGACAGGATTTCCTCCCACGTCCACAGTACAACCTCCATAGGTATGGTCACAGAAGTTCCACTGGGGGGTGCTTCTACATGGGTTAAGAGCTGAAAGCAATGATTTATTGAACATTACTTAAGTGGTTAAAAATATCTATGTGTTCACAATTCGGTTCAAAGATGTACAGGAGTACAGATAAAAATTCATTAAAAATCACCATGTCTCATATGGACTTATTCAAAAGACTTGTCTAAAATGAAGACTCCTCACAAGTAATTACAATGGTACATACATTATTCATCCGATATTTTACTGTTTAAGGAGAAGGGGAGTTTTTAATTTTAAAAGTTGCACCTTTTAAAGTACTCTCCCCCTCCCCTCGCTCTCTTTCAGTGAAGTTAAAAAGTAGCCTATAACAGCAGACAAAGATAAATATATGCTGCACAATTCAAAGCTCTCTCTCTCTCTCTCTCTCTCTCTCTCTCTCTCTCTCTCTCTCTCTCTCTCTTCACAGTATCTGATCAAGCGACCAACCAAGTTCATATCCCAGTGAACTTTTTAACTTGCTGTTTATTTCTTTAATGTCTTTCTCCCCTCTCCCTCCTTAATCTCTATTGATCCATGTACTTCTCTCTCCTCTCTCTCTCTCTCTCTCTCTCTCTCTCTCTCTCTCTCTCTCTTTCTTCAAAATTAGACAGCTTATTGATGTATAGATGTATAACAATAGAAAGGATTAATACTACCTTGAACCAAACATGTCTTTCCATCAAGCTGTAGGGAATACCCAGCTTTACATGAGCATCTATAGCTTCCTTCTGTATTCACACAGTCATGGTAACATCCATGTATCTTCTCAGAACACTCATCCAAGTCTGTTGATAAAAGTGATCTTATTATTCCAGTAAATTAAGGTGAAATTCAGTACTAAAAACCTAAAGCTTGTGTAATTATATGTTGCACAAACTACCTGCAACAACATGCTTGTAACTTTTATTTCAAGCTTACATTTTCCCATGAATCATACTTGTAAATGGCATTCAGCTAATTGAAAAGATAAGATTATTTGGTTGTACCATTTGCTAATACATGTACATAAATTACATGTATGTAAAAAAAACAAACACAAATATGTTTTCATGCAAAAAGGTAATGAAGTGAAATTGAGTGACAGATAAAAGTGTTTAATTATTAAATGGTTAATATAATATAGAAGTACACACCTTTACAGGTGCCATTGACCCTCCTGAAGCCTGCCCCACAAACACAGGTATAACCACCAGGTGTGTCCACACACTCCTCATCCAGGGTACAGGTGTTCCTCGCCCAGGAGCTACAGGCACTGTGATCTGTCAATACCAAAAAAAAATTATTTTCATATCAAATATGGTGCAAAATTTACCAGTTTATATTTCTTTTCTATCAGAATATGGTGCAAAATTTACTATTTTATATAATAATGCACAGTAAAAACATAATGTTAAAGGAAAAATTTCTCAATATGACATTATTGACTCACATTCACAGAGTCTTGTGGTCATGTTTCTTTGGTAGCCATTTTCACAGTCACAGCGGTATGATCCGAGCGTGTTAGTACACACCTCGGGGGACTGACACAGCCCTGAGTCCTCGCACTCATTGGTGTCCAGCTCACAGTACCTCCCCGCCCACCCTGGCTTACACACACAGCCAATCACATTGTCACAGTACAGGGAATGATGGGTACAGTCACATGACTTGTTGCAATCAAGTCCCCAGCGATCAAAGTCACATGCTGTCAAAGAAATTATCTCAGTCAAAGATGGAAACTATGGTATCTAAATAACACAGTAATATAAGAACTTTTATGTTCTGATGTGTAAAAAAAAAATGGGGTTTTTAAAAATCTGTTCAATTTTCTGTTAGAGAACAGAAAAAACTAGAATGTGCATGTATCCTTTTTTCTCCCTAATGATGAATGAGTCAATGTTCATTGAGAGAGCATGATCCTGGCTGTCAGAAAATAAATGTATATGTAGTAATCTCTTGAATTAATACATACCTTTACAAGAGGTCCGATCTGCTGCTTGGAGTGAGTACCCTGTATAACAGCCACACTCTACACTTCCATTTGTGTTCTGACAAGTGTGTGGACAAACTCCATCCAGACACTCGTTGATTTCTGATGAAGCAATATACGAGACATTTCATTAAATCTATCAATCATAATATTACTTATTAGGTTTGTTATTGACTGTTTACAGCTTCGCCTCGCCTTCTATGGACTTTACCGACCCCACAAATTTCTGTAAACAGTCAATAACAAACCTAATAAGTGTTTTGTTTTGCCGAAGACCTAAAGTTTGTGTAAACAAACAAAAGATAATATAACAATTAAATACATAGCTTAATTCTCTTGTTTTTTTTTCGTTCCTCGCCAGTCATCTGCGAAAACCTGGATGCCATTGTAGGATCGAAATATTACGTCACGGGCAAAGGGGGGTCATTCTAAATATTTGGGGGCTTAAAAATTAGAGGTATGGTCGAACGTTTGTGTAAAAAATCAGCTTAAATAACGTTACGTCCGCCATGTTGCCGTATAAATTTTGACGCTCGCCGTTTAAAGAAATTTGACATCAAGACATTCTAGTCCGAGGCAAAACAAATTCTGTTGAAACCTTGTTACGTACAAATTCTATAAAGATAGTATAATTGCTATAAATTCTAAAAAAAAATGTCACAATGTAAATATTGTAAAATATGATAGTACCAATATATATCAAATTCTATTAAAATATGATACAATTTCAATACTGATCAATACCTTCACAAGATGAGTCAGGCCGTGCTCTGTAACCAAGGAAACAGAAACACTCTGCTTCTCCTGAAGGCTTTAACCTGCACCCTTGCGAGCACTGTCTAGCAATGCAAGCAACTTCTGGGGAAACTAAAGGGAAATCAAAATTCATAGAAAGTCAAAGCAATGCAACTAATATTGACTCAAAACAGTATGAAACAACCAAAAATTCATGATTAAATGCATTAAACACAAAGAAGTATTCAAGTCATCAACTCCATTCAAAGAATCTGACTTTATGATCGCGAGTACAGGTCAAGTTTTCATGACTAGTGGTGTTACCTTTGAGACATGTGCGATTGTCTGTGTGTAGCTGATAGCCAGGGGAGCAGTCACAGTGGTAGGATCCCTGTGTGTTCACACAGCTCTGATCACACCCACTCATTCTTTCATTGCATTCGTCAACATCTAAAATAAAACTTTTGGAATGATAAATTGAACACAAAATTGTACATGGAAGAGTATATATATACTACTCTGTGATACAATTTATTTTCCAGTATCTTTTCTGGTAATGGCAGGTGCAGAGACATGCACATGCCTCAACCTATATTCTGACATTGAAACCACTCAAATCTCTCTGTCCATTGATTCCTCTATCCATCAAAATACTTCCATCCATCCAGCAATAACCCTTCAGACTCCATTGCATTGGTCTGTGAGGTCTTACCTATGCACTGGAAGCCACTGAGTCTGTAGCCTATCTGACATGTACAGAGATAAGAACCGTCTGTGTTCACACAACCTTGGCTGCAAGGAGAGGGGTTCAAACTGCATTCATCAACATCTGCAAAATTTAAAGAACAGTTGAGAACTTGAGTTTTACAAAGATTTATTTAATGGAGGTCTACTGTAAATTCCTAATGTGAGGAATTAATATTCACTTATTAATAAGATCGCAAAAAACATTCCTTGCTGACTTTAAAATCTTGCTTATATTTTTCTGACAGTTGTGAGCTAAATAAAACTACAACAAACTCAAAGTTTTGTGCTCTTGAGTTGATAAATAAAATGGCAGAATGGCAGACCCATTATGTACTTGCATAAAATGAGGAATCTTCAGTATTTAAGTAGGTTTACAATTTCAAACTAAACACGATTGATACTTACCTATACACTTGAGTGAGCCGGATAAGGTGTAGCCCTCAGAACAAGAGGAGCATTGGTAGGTCAGTCCCCGGGATTGTTGGACAGAGGGGGTCAGGTCCTGACAGGCAGCGGTCGTGTTACAGGGGCTGCCCACACACCCATCCTCATCCACACTGCAAGTGGGACCTACAACACAGACCAAAGAAATCAATGACCCCGCTTTCATTGACTGCCAAATCAAGGCTCAGTAATGACAGAGCAAAATTGGTGTCTGACAATGATCATTTTCAATGTAGCTACATACATACCACATTTAAACCACATGGCAGATGTCACTATTGACATCTTTTAATAGCATACAACTTACCCTTACCTGACAGTGTCCAGCCAAGTTCACAGGTTACATCTTACCTTAAATTTCCAGCTGAATTTACAGATTACATCTTATCTGTCCAGCCGAGTTCACAGATTACATCTTACCTGTCCAGCCAAGTGCACAGATTACATCTTACCTGTCCAGCCGAATTCACAGACACACTCCACCAGGAAGAAGGAGGAGGACTGGGGGTGAGGAATGACGTTGTCAAAGTAACACCTGCCATGTCCACTACAGCCGGGGCACAGGATGATGTCCGGGGTCACAGTCGATGACACCATGGAGTTAGGAGTCTTTGCATAGATTCTACAATCACCATAATATAGATATAGGTGCAGTCATCATGTGTACAACACGCAAATGTCACAAATCTGGAACCTCTCTTAAAAACTTTAACAAGAATAATTTCATTTTAATCCTAATGCAGCTAGAGGTGTTAAGCAGATCTGTACGTGATAACATATCAGAAATATTTTCAACACTGTATCACTAGAAGGCCAAAAAGATGTTAGAGAAACATTGGTTCCCAAAATCACTCTTACAATCTGAAGGATTATTTCCGACTCTAGTTATATATTGTAGATGAAGAACTGGAGGGAATGATACAATTTGCCTTTATATACACCAAATTATCAAATAAATGACTGACTTTATAGATTTGGGGGAGACGTCCCTGGGAGTCCATCTATAGAGCATGGCCGACATCCCCCTCTCTGTTACATTGGCACTGATAGTTCCCGACACAATCAAGCTAACATAGTTGTTCCCTGTGGTCTGAGCTATAGATGTGATGTCCACCATTTCTCCGACAGTGGCAAACAATCTCAGTGGGTAGTAACTTATCATTGGAGAGACAGCATCTGTGTAATACATGCAAAATGTCACCTTGTACATATATATACCTACATTTAGAATTTATTACACAGTGTATCGAGAATTAGAAGCACAACTATTCACTTCGAACTACTGATAATGATAAAACATAACTAGATACACTGAAAATCATACTTTCACCGAACTGTTATTTGTATTTAACCTGAGGCCTGTTCAATCGAGCAGATGCTTGCTAGCTAACATTGTGTAAAAGGGATATTGGATTCTAGGAAGCCATCGCAAGCGTTTATCATCTATACAAGTATATAAACATGGTACCTGGGTTTAGATTGTTTACCTGGAGAGACAGGGATGTAGTTGTTGCAGTTATCCGAGGGGCGGTGGATATAGAACTCCTCACACATCCGGGCCTGGACACAGCATTGGGTGTAAGGATTTAGGTCGGTGACCAGCGCCTCCCTAGGATGAGTGAGAGGGCTGTTCAGGAACACATAACCTGACCCCAAAGTCGCAAACAACAGAGATCCGTAGGAGGAGTAACAGCATTTCTGTGAAGAGAAGAAATACACTGTAAGCTTACGGGAGCAAATCCAATACAAAATTTCTGATTACCGGTTTCTCAATAGACATGTACATGTGCACCACATCAAACTCATCTTTTATATGTGAATGAGTGTTAACTGAAATAGATTGTATTTATTACTATACTCCAGCTACTGTTAAATACAGAGCCATGCATTCAAACTATAAGAAACGAACTTACCCTAGTGTAGTTAGTATTGACAGGGGGTGGATGTACAAAGTAACAATTTGACTCCATCACAGTCTGGACAAACTTGTCATCTAGCGCTGCCTGTACCGTGTTACACGGACATGCGGGTAACAGGGAATCGGCCCGATTCACCTCGCTCTGTTCTCGCACGCTGTCTGTCCTCATCCATGCGTAACACAGAGCCCTGTAATTATTCTCCGTCTCTCTACAGGTATCCAGTCTGTATATCCACGCTCCACTTGTATTGTTTCCTGCACAATTCAAACAAGCATATGGACAAGTTATTACTGTAAAAGTGGTTATTTACGCTGGTGGTTAAGTACTATGGTCACACAATATGCATGGGTGTTAAATACACGGATGCGTGATTTACCGCTCTAAAATTTGGATTTTTTTACCATATGCGTGGTGGTATTTACTCGGTTTTAAGCTTACCACTTAACTAGTGTAAATTTCCCCCACACATAAATAACCACTTTTTCAGTAACTTAAACTAAAAAACATTTAAAATCAAATTTAAGATCAAGATTGGTATTTTCCCCTGTTTTCTACTAGTCTATTTGATTTCATTCATAACAACAAGAAGGACAGTTACTAACTGTTGTATCCTTGGTTTATGAGTGAACTGTGGATCTCTTTGGATAAAGAAGCTGGATGACTGTAAACATCAGAGGGCTGGTTTCCACACCTGAACCCCATAACAGCAGGTTTTGTGGTATCCCAGTGCACAGAGTCATAAAGGAAGCCTGTGTATGTGGCCACTCCATCACTGATCACCAATAGTTGAAACGTGGCATTCTGAAGCAGCAATAATGCATGCTAAAGTGTATCTTCATACTTTGATTAAAGAAACTCTAACTTACTGTCCTCACAACAAATACTTCTTAGCATCAATTTTCATGGATATTGCAATAAAGTTTACTTCCAGGATATAGAAAATTGACAAAAAATGATTCACTCTATAAAGATTAAATTTGTAAATACATACCGGTATATCTCACTTTATTGATTACTGGTCACCAAATCACAAAATCATCAACAAATTTTAATGAAAACCATGTCAGTATTGCATTAACAAGTATACCTTTGTTGGAAACAATGACTTTGGTGAGGGCACAACATTCTCCCAAGTGACAATCAAAACAGTGTTAGGGTTAAATGGTTCTCCGACACCTCTCTGGTCTCTGATGTTGTTGACAACTAGTTCTTTTGCGTCAGTGAAGATGGCCCCAACATTTTGTGCTCTGTTATCTTGATAGAGTTGATACCAGATACGGGATTGACTGGACAGATCAATGTCTGTCCAGTATGGAGCCAGGATCTTGTCAGCTAAAGCTCCTGATGAATCAGACAAAAGTGTTGGTTTTCCATCATCAAATCTCGCATCAGCAGAAATGAACCCATCTGAGTAAATCTGAGGGAGAAACACGGAAGAATAGAAACTAGCAACATTTTTTCAAGAAAGATATATTGTAGAGGGAAACATTATCAAAATGTTCAATTGGCTAAAACATGTAGTAGTTTGAATGCATACATAAATACGTCTGCTAATAGAGCAACCACACATGAATCCAATGTGGTTGTACACTACAGCCTGCAGGGAGTCATCTCCACTGGATGCTAGACTGTCTCCATATGATGACCCAAAAGGCAACAACTCTAAAAAAACAGAAATGTACTTGTTAAATTATTGCTTCTCTTGCAGAAATGTTTAATAAGAAGTCAAACATTTCTAAATCTTTCAAATATCTTTCAAATATTTTTGGAAGTGTGTTTGGCAAAATAAAATAAAGCAACTCTTTTAAAGATTATAACAAGTAAGCATATAAACATACTTCTTTCAATTGTTGGTTGTGTAGTAGAGGTTCCAGCAGTTGTAACTGAAGTGGAGCTTCTCATGGTAGTGGATATATTTGGTGTCAAAGAAGTAACCCGTGTTATGGTTGTTGTTGGCACTGTGGGGGTAATTTGAGTTGTGGTTGTTGTTGGCACTGTTGTTGTACTTTGGGTTGTGGCTGTTGTTGGTACTGTGGTGGTACTTTGAGTTGTGGATGTTGGTGGCACTGTGGTGGTAATTTGAGCTGTGGATGTTGTTGGCACTGTTGTTGTACTTTGAGTTGTGGATGTTGGTGGGACTGTGGTGGTACTTTGAGTTGTGGTTGGCACTGTGGTGGTACTTTGAGTTGTGGTTGTTGTTGGCACTGTTGTTGTACTTTCAGTTGTGGTTGTTGTTGGTACTGTGGTGGTACTTTGAGTGGTGGATGTTGTTGGTACTGTGGTGGTACTTTGAGTTGTGGTTGTTGTTGGCACTGTTGTTGTAGTTTGGGTTGTGGTTGTTGTTGGTACTGTGGTGGTACTTTGAGTTGTGGATGTTGTTGGCACTGTGGTGGTAATTGGAGTTGTGGTTGTTGTTGGCACTGTTGTTGTACTTTGGGTTGTGGTTGTTGTTGGTACTGTGGTGGTACTTTGGGTTGTGGTTGTTGTTGTTGTTGGTACTGTGATAGTACTTTGAGTTGTGGTTGTTGTTGGTACTGTGGTGGTACTTTGGGTTGTGGTTGTTGTTGGTACTGTGGTGGTACTTTGGGTTGTGGTTGTTGTTGGTACTGTGGTGTTACTTTGTGTTGTGGTTGTTGTTGGCACTGTTGTTGTACTTTGAGTTGTGGATGTTGTTGGGACTGTGGTGGTACTTTGTGTTGTGGTTGTTGTTGGCACTGTTGTTGTACTTTGTGTTGTGGATGTTCTTGGTACTGTGGTGGTACTTTGGGTTGTGGTTGTTGTTGGTACTGTGGTAGTACTTTGGGTTGTGGTTGTTGTTGGTACTATGGTGGTACTTTGTGTTGTGGTTGTTGTTGGCACTGTTGTTGTACTTTGAGCTGTGGATGTTGTTGGGACTGTGGTGGTACTTTGGGTTGTGGTTGTTGTTGGCACTGTTGTTGTACTTTGTGTTGTGGATGTTGTTGGTACTGTGGTGGTACTTTGGGTTGTGGTTGTTGTTGGTACTGTTGTGGTACTTTGTGTTGTGGTTGTTGTTGGCACTGTTGTTGTACTTTGAGTTGTGGATGTTGTTGGGACTGTGGTGGTACTTTGTGTTGTGGTTGTTGTTGGTACTGTGGTGGTACTTTGGGTTGTGGTTGTTGTTGGTACTGTGGTGGTACTTTGTGTTGTGGTTGTTGTTGGCACTGTTGTTGTACTTTGAGCTGTGGATGTTGTTGGGACTGTGGTGGTACTTTGGGTTGTGGTTGTTGTTGGCACTGTTGATGTAATTTGTGTTGTGGATGTTGTTGGTACTGTGGTGGTACTTTGGGTTTTGGTTGTTGTTGGTACTGTTGTGGTACTTTGTGTTGTGGTTGTTGTTGGCACTGTTGTTGTACTTTGAGTTGTGGATGTTGTTGGTACTGTGGTGGTACTTTGTGTTGTGGTTGTTGTTGGCACTGTTGTTGTACTTTGTGTTGTGGATGTTCTTGGTACTGTGGTGGTACTTTGGGTTGTGGTTGTTGTTGGTACTGTTGTGGTACTTTGAGTTGTGGTTGTTGTTGGCACTGTGATTGTACTTTGAGTTGTGGTTGTTGTTGGCACTGTTGTTGTACTTTGAGTTGTGGATGTTGTTGGTACTGTGGTGGTACTTTGTGTTGTGGTTGTTGTTGGCACTGTTGTTGTACTTTGTGTTGTGGATGTTGTTGGTACTGTGGTGGTACTTTGGGTTGTGGTTGTTGTTGGTACTGTTGTGGTACTTTGAGTTGTGGATGTTGTTTGCAATGTTGTTGTACTTTGAGTTGTGGTTGGCACTGTGGTGGTACTTTGAGTTGTGGTTGTTGTTGGCACTGTTGTTGTACTTTGAGTTGTGGATGGTGTTGGGACTGTGGTGGTACTTTGGGTTGTGGTTGTTGTTGGTACTGTTGTGGTACTTTGAGTTGTGGTTGTTGTTGGTACTGTGGTTGTACTTTGAGTTGTGGTTGTTGTTGGTACTATGGTGGTACTTTGGGTTGTGGTTGTTGTTGGTACTGTGGTGGTACTTTGAGTTGTGGTTGTTGTTGGTACTGTGGTGGTACTTTGAGTTGTGGATGTTGTTGGTACTGTGGTGGTACTTTGAGTTGTGGATGTTGTTGGCAATGTTGTTGTACTTTGAGTTGTGGTTGGCACTGTAGTGGTACTTTGAGTTGTGGTTGTTGTTGGTACTGTGGTAGTACTTTCAGTTGTGGTTGTTGTTGGTACTGTGGTGGTACTTTGAGTTGTGGATGTTCTTGGTACTGTGGTGGTACTTTGAGTTGTGGTTGTTGTTGGCACTGTTGTTGTTCTTTGAGTTGTGGATGTTGTTGGCACTGTGGTGGTAATTGGAGTTGTGGTTGTTGTTGGCACTGTTGTTGTACTTTGGGTTCTGGTTGTTGTTGGTACTGTGGTGGTACTTTGGGTTGTGGTAGTAGGAATAAGATTACAAGCCCTTCTATCACTTTCCAGTTCATATCCTTGGTTACAGTAACAGAGGTAACTTCCTTCTAGATTACTACATCCGTGACTACAGTTATGGATACTTGTGGTACATTCATCAATATCTGTAAATTAAACAAAAGCTGAAGGCTGCTACCAAAAACCATGTGTATATTTTACCAAAACACCTTGACAGGTAAGAGGTTTAACATTATTTTCTAATTGAAAAATGCAATGATACAGCTTCAAGTCTAACCTAAGAAGCTGTTAGCTATAGTCTACAAAATATCAAGATCATTTGAAATTCTGAATGTTTCATTTGGTACAATTTGATGTGATTTACATAACAGAAGGTGGCAATTTCAAAGACCATATGTTCCGATATACATTTATTGCAATATAATGATTTATTTTTCTCAAGCAAGCATGAGGTACGCATTTTACAATGTACACCAAAACAATTTTCATCTCAAACCTTTTTTCATAACTATGGGAATGTGGTAAAAATAGGAAAAAGTTGGCAATATATATCTAGACAGGGAGCTGCATCTGGGACCTTTGTAATTCTATTCTGAAAAAACCCTACCATGTACTGAGATATTAAGTCCTTATATCCAAATTACATGAAAATATTTTGCATAAAGAAACAAACCTTGACATGAGATATTGTCTGGCTTCAGATTGAACCCTGGACTACAGGAACAGTTGTAGCTCCCCTCAGTGTTTACACACAACTGTTGACAAATGGCCTGACCATTGCTGCACTCATCCACATCTACAATACAAATTGTTAATTGTTAATGGTTGAAGTTTTTCTAATACACACTGTAAAGAATGGAAAAGTCATTCAATGAAAAAGACACTTTGTGAAAAAATAAGTTTTTGAAAATCTATAAGTTTAAGATAACTTTGATTCACTGGCACTTAACCTTGACATCCACCACTTTGATCACTCTGAAATCCAGACCTACAGATGCAGGTATAGGAGCCCTGGTTGTCCACACAGACCTGACTAGCATTGCAGGGTGACGTTAGACATTCATTGATGTTTGTATCACATAGTGTTCCATTCCACCCCTGCTGACATACACAGCCCACAATGGGGTCACAGGATGAGGCCCCCACCCCACAATTACAGGGGGTGGTACAGTTGGGTCCCCATGAATTGGTCACACTACAACCTGAAAGATAACAACAAGTAAATATATATTTCAATAAATTTATCCCATATTAAAAATTTCTCATAAAATCGTCTTTAAAAAAAAGCATGTTATTTTATGTCTCTAGTTGTTAGTAAAATAACGTTTAAAGGCATATTGAATAAACAACATTTTTTAAAAGAAGCAGCAGTAATGTTGAAGACCAGTTCGGCCAGTGTATTTCTTGAACCAATGTAACGAGAACAAAAGTTGATTACTTTCGCAAGTTTTCTGATTGGTGGTCAGCTTGTATCCGTCTGGACAGCTACAAGAGAAACTTCCACTGATATCAGTGCAGACGTGGGAACAGCCAGAAATGTTTCTCTCACACTCGTTGATATCTGAAAATGGACAAAGATAATTTGGCATCAAACAATTGGGTCACATGTCACACATCAGAATAATATAATTCTGGTTGTAATGCCATATTTCATTGACTAAACAAAACCATCTTCATACTGATAATATAACAAAACAGTATTAATCTGTTTGCATAATGCTTGGTGGTCTTAAGCCTGAAACCGTCCCAATTTATATGTTACATGTAGGTATCATATCAAAGAAAAGGTTAAAATCAAATTTATTTCTGAATAAAGCAAAATAACCCAATCATCTTACTTGGACACAGATAGAATCCTGATGCATTGACCTGCAGCTCATAGCCGGAGTCACAGAAACAGTAGGCCACATTGGAAGCATTAACAGTGCAGCCTCCATGTGTTGTATCACACATCCCATCCATACTGGACCCCAGACATGGATTGCTGGCTACAACCAGAACAATTACCAGATATACAGAGCTTGACAAATGGTCAGGACCAGAGGACATTTTACTATGGTATCTACCAATCATTAATTGTTAAATTATTGCAGGTTGCTGTCAACTACATGTAACTATGTAGATCTAATGAAGCAATGCTGCTCATACAGTACAACTAACATTGCAAAATAAAATAAATATATATGCATATTGGTTTCTTATCAAAATAGTTTTGAATATGAATTAAATCTTAAAAATGTTTTCCATGTAACTTAAACATATGTTCATGTTACAATGAATTGAGAATATTAAAAAGATTACCAGTATTTTTTTGCAATTTGAGTCTTACATTTAACACAAGTAATTCGATCATCTTGAAGTTGGTACCCAATTGAACAAGTACAAAAATAACTTCCAGCTGTGTTGTGACAGTTCTGGGAGCAAGAAGATATTCCTTCTCCACATTCATCCACATCTGAAAACAAAAAACCATGGCGATTTTAATAGACAATTCACTTTTTTTTTTAGCTTTAATGTAAGAAGGATCAACGATATTTCAATTTAATTTAAACATAAAAAGGCAATCAATACAATGTAACCCCTCATGCAGCTGTATTGGTAGCATCTACAAGGAGAACTGTTCTAAATGAGCATCAACATCAAATTTGCACAATGAATACTCAACCAGTTATTCATACTAAAATATGAGTAACTCTTTTTTCACATTACCCAACCATTAATAATATGTTAATGCTCATAATTATAATGTAACATTACAATATTTGCAAACTGTTATGAACAAATAGACTTTGATTATTGTTGGATTTTCTAATGTGTTTGTCTCTATCTTACATACAGTATGTCCATACAACAGCCAGATATAATACTTACATTTGGAGTTACAATACTCTGTGTTTTAAGATTTGATTTAAAAGCAACAAAGCACCTGTTATAGTTTCCCCCTACCTGTACAGATTCCAGAGGTGGTGTTCCTCTCGTACCCTGTCTTACAGGGACACAGGAACGACCCGGGAACATCTTGACAATTCTCTGTAGATGTACAGTTATCTCGGGACTCAGAACACTCATCCACATCTAAAATATGCAAAGTGAAACTAACTTCAAACTTCTGAGCTCTTGAAATATTACTAGATCATTCCTACACTACCAACCAACCAACCTATATAATTTAGAAAGATATAAACATTTAAGTTGAAATAGGATCAATGAATAGTAAACTTTAAGGTTTACGTACAGTCAAACGCCTTTAAAGCCAAGTACCTAGGGTGAACGATTTTGATTTGTTGAATTCAATTTGTTATATCTGAATATGATTAAGTTTAAAATATATGCTTTAAGAATAAGGGAATGAAATTGACTTCAATGTAAACTCGAACTCTTTATACACATATTCACTGTGCTTTACTGCATATGTATATCTAATACAGTAAAGAATACAGCTTATAACGAAGTGCCAGGGACGGGCAATTTTGCTCTGTTATAAGGTTAATTTGTTATATCCATCAATTTAACAACATGAGGGGGGAATGAAAATCACTTGGCTATAAGCGCCAATTCATTATAAGCGTGTTCACTATAACTGTGTTTTACTGTATATGTGTATACATGTATCTTCATATATACGATGGATTTAGTCCCCCCATACTCTGACAGGATCTAGCAGTTTATATATATCTATATATGTGTATATCTTATATATATGATGAATTAAGCCCCCCTTACTCTGACAGGATCCAGCAGCGTCCCTCCTGTACCCAGTGATACACTGACAACTGTAGGATCCCATGTTATCTACACACACTTCTGTGGCCGAACACAAACTGGGGTCTACACATTCATTGATGTTAGTGTTACATTGAACTCCTGACCAACCAGCCTTGCACACGCAGCCTCTCACACTGTCACAACGCAAAGCATTCTGGGAACAGTCACATGATGTGTTGCAATTGTATCCCCAGTGCAAAGAGTCACATCCTACAATCAACATAAATACCAGTAATTATAATAATGTAACGTGAAATATTGTTCCATGTAAAAATTATAAATTCTTCATGAAATTCACTGAAAAGTATCATACTAATTAGTTGTTATGAAAATCACTGAAAAGAATCGTGAGGACTTTACCCAAACATGAAAACTTGTCTTCTTGTAGCTTGTACCCAATTAAACAACTGCATGAAAAACCTCCGTCTGTGTTGGAACACACTTGGGAACACTGGCCACTATTCTGACATTCATCCACATCTTTCATTAAAAGAAAACCACAAATTATTCATTTATATGTATCAAATAGTTTTGATATTCTCAAATTATATGTCCCCAACCAATTATCTAACTATAGCTGTTTTGGATATCAATCTGGATCAATGCTTTCAGTCTCAATATATAATGGAAACATAAAATTTAGATAGAGGTAACAACCAAATAATTTATCTCAATGACTGCATGGCAAAAGACAACAAAATTAGAAACAAGAAGCAATCTTACTGAAAATACTGATAATGCCAACAACATTGAAAGTACACAAAGTTCTCAATGAAACACATACATTACAGAAAATTAAAGAAGTCTAAAGTTAGGTATGCTAATGGAATGATCACTCTCAAAGTGCTTACCGGTAACCTGATAGGTATGGATTTATGCTGCATTAAACCTCATAGATCATACTACTGACCCTTTACATCTTTCACAATAATGCATGTGTGATACGGTGATATCTTTATAGTAAAATCATAATTTCATTGATAAGAAATTATGGTATTTAACAATTCTATATATAATTATAAGTTTTTCAAATTGGTATTTATAACAGAAGTTGTCAATATAAACAATTTTATGTACAGCCCATCAGTTATAATGTAAATATGAGCTATACATAGTTATCTATATATTAGGAATTCCGAAATCAAAATGGTCATAATTAATGGTTAGTGTTAAACCTGATTTAGTTAATTATATATCACATGGTCAAATCTATATTTGAATTCTCAAGTTCATTGGTTCTTTAAATTCCCTCTCTTTACTTTGCTCTTATTGATCTGATCACACTGTTGACCAGTTGTGTCTGTAATAGTCAACCATAAGTAAATCTGTAGATTGTAAGTAATTGTTTTATATTTTATGCAACTGTAAAAGTGGTTATTTATGCTGGTGGTTAAGTAAGCGTTTTCGGGCAAACAATAAGTATGGGTACTAAGTACCCAGATGTGTAATTTACCACACTAGTAACTATAAGTTTTGATTTTTTACCATACGCGTGGGGGCATTTTACGCAGTTTAACTTGTGTAAATTTCCCCCACGCATAAATAACTACTTTTACAGTATCTATATTATTGCTCATTTATGAGGCACATTATATTTGCTACATAAGTACATCATGGTAAAATGTAAATCTGTTTAAATGTAAATTATCATGAGTGAAAACTTAGTGTTTGAGGAATGTTACAGTTATTTAATAACCTGTTATAAGGTAGATAGCATAATGCAGATTTAATACTATTGTTGAATGTATATAGATACAACACCTGATGATATAATAGGATCAGATGCAGTTCAAAACATATTAGCTTTGTTTCACACATAGGTATACATATATATATAAATATCATATTTGATTCTTATAACCTGAGTTACATTAAATAGGTTTTCTTTATTAAAGCTTTGATAACTATCTTATTTCAAATATCACAGGACAAATATTATTGAACTCTGGATATCAGTTAGCACTGCGATAAGGGGGATAACTCTTGTTTGTAAACTGTGTTCAGCTAAATCATGAAATAGATATTCTCTATACTATACAATGCAATGATATATCATGTGTGATCTACTTTATTTTTATGATGATGTGATATTGATCAAGTACTTATTGTGATACATGTACTGTTAAATATTTCAGAGCGGAAAAGAACAAGACTTGAGAACCCTTACAATGGAGTTATTGCTATTTATACCCACAATAACACCACCATTACACATATACCTGTACAGTTCCTTCCGTCTGACAACAGCTTATACCCCTGGTTACAGAAACAGTAAGCTGAGCCTGTGGCATTGACAGAGCATCCCTGGCTACAGTTCAAATCAGCACAGGTTTGCTGGGGAGCTGCAAGTAAATAGGTGATGGTGTTTCATGCAGTTATACAAATAATTTACCTTATAAACAGTTCATTCTCAAAAACACGTGTTTGACCTACCTAGCAAGGTACAAGAAACGCCATCTGGTTGGAGAGAATAGCCATCCACACAAGAACAGCTGTAAGAGCCTGCAGAATTCACACACTGTTGCTGACATGCATTGGTCCCTTCGTTACACTCATTGATGTCTTCAAACAATTAAAAATTAAATTAAATATTTCCAGATTATGTGGAACAAAAATCTTCCCAATGTTTAGAGTCATGTACCTTCCAGCAAAAGTTGACAGTGGCTTGAATTGTTAAACATTGAAATAAAATACCCGACTATATTCTCTCCCTTTATAATAGGACTATAGCTATGATACAGTATTACAAAGCATCTATTACAACTGAGTTATGCTTTTATTATTATCTATACATGGATGTTTACCTGAACAGAGAGAATTGGTCAGTCTGTAGCCAGTGTTACAGGAGCAGGAGTAACTCCCCTCTGTGTTTGTACACAGATGGTTGCACAGATTCAAAGAACTGTTGGAACATTCATTAATGTCTGCAAATGAAAGGAAAATATAATAATGATAAAGTAATGATAGAAAATTGGGGATCTATATTTCCTTAGATTTATTCAAAGAAATAAAATGTAGTGTTACGTACTTTATCACACATACATTGGTGTGCTACATGTAAGAGGCAAAGCATGAGAAACATTCCCTTACCTATACACTTATAGGACTAAGTCACCCCTTACCTATACACTTGTAGGACTAAGTCACCCCATACCTATACACTAGGACTAAGTCACCCCATACCTATACACCTGTAGGACTAAGTCATTCTTTATCTATACACTTGTAGGAATAAGTCACTCATTACCTATACACTTGTAGGACTAAGTTATCCCTTTCCTATACACTTGTAGGACTAATCACGCCTTATCTATACACTTGTAGGACTAAGTCACCCCTTACCTATACACTTGTAGGACTAAGTCACCCCTACCTATACACTTGTAGGACTAAGTCACCCCTTACCTATACACCTGTAGAACTGAGTCACCCCTTACCTATACACTTGAAGGGCTAAGTCACCCCATACCTATACACTTGTAGGACTAAGTCACCCCTTACCTATAACTTGTAGGACTAAGTCACGCCTTATCTATACACTTGTAGGACTAAGTCACCCCATACCTATACACTTGTAGGACTAAGTCACGCCTTACCTATACACTTGTAGGACTAAGTCACCCCTTACCTATACATTTGTAGGACTGAGTCAAGTATGTACGTACCCCATACCGATACACTTGTAGGACTAAGTCACCCCTATTCGATACACTTGTAGGACTAATTCACCCCTTACCTATACACCTGTAGGACTTAGTAACCCTTTACCTATATACTTTTAGGACTAAGTCACCCCTTACCTATACACTTGTAAGACTGAGTCATCTGGTAGCCAGTGGGACAGTTCTGACATGTAAAGGCTCGACCACTTAGCTGTTGCTGATCTGCTGGCATGTCTGTACAGTTACTGAGGGGGTCACAAGGGGAACCAACACACCCATCAATGTCCGTCTCACACGAGGCTCCTATAGCAGAACAAGAGTAAAACCAAATTGAATAAGGCAGTGAAATATTACAAAGAAAGAAAATGTAAGAATGGGAACCAAGAATCTTTACCTGTCCATCCGATGTCACAAGAGCATGGTACAATAAAGAATGAAGAAATACTAGTGCTTGTTGCTAGGGAGTAGTTACAGTTTCCATGGTTACTGCAGCCATAGCACTGGTATACAGTTTCAGATAGCATAACGGATACACCATTTAGTTCATCAATAGCAAAGAATCTGCAAGAAGTTAACGGTTTATTATTAATTAAACATACATCTAATTTTATGTGAGCAAGTTTCAACAATATAATAGAAGAAAGTCCACAATTAACCTTGTACTAGGATAATAATGCCCTCTCCAAAGAGTATACTTACTCTACAGCATAGGGAGTCATGTCTGGTGGAGTATAGATGTAGGAGAAGGACACGTTCCCTGGGAGTGTATCAGAAGTAACATTCACTGGACTCAACATAATGATTGTCACATTGTCTCTGTCCACATCATAGGCAAAGGCCGTTATATTGATGCTCTGGCCAACAACTGTGTACAAGGTACCAACTCCATCCAAATAAGGCTTTGTGTTTTCTGAAAGAGGAAAATGGAAATGCCCTTATCAATGCTTCAACATTTGTGTTGGCTGGCTCTCTTTATGACGAGAATTAATCAGAAAAAATTCTTCAAGAGAAATTTTCATACATCATCTAAGCATATCTTTAACAATTAATTTGTGGTTTACATAATTAAACTGCCCCAGCCAAGTTTAACTCCTATAATTCTGCACTAGCTAAGTTAGAATTCATTCATTCAACATGTCAATTCATACATGTAATTAGAGATAAAAGTGAGAGGACCATAGTTACAGATATATCTTTACCCGCACGCATCTCTTCCTCAACAGATGTCTCATATGCTGTCTTAGTGGCATTAGCTATGGCTTCATTTTGCGTAGCCAGAAAATCGTAGATACAATTAAAATTTTGGGAACCTCCACACACTTCTTGTGCTTTGTTAATCTCTTGCTGAGTAAAATCGTCCATAAATATTGGGGAAAACCCAGTCTGTTTGAAGGAATTGCAATCCACGTTACTTCCATACACAAATAGTGATTGAGCACAATCAGTTCTCCCTGAAAAAATTAAAAATATGTTATGTCAAATTAAAACTCTGTGGATTTTAAAAAATACAAATGTCTGATTACTGCTGTAGCAGAATTTCTCGGAATGGAAATTCAGATTACTGATGATAAAAATGCAAAAAAAATAATAATAATAAAAAAGATTAATAAAATGACCTAAAATCAGAACTGAAAAAAAATCCCATCTATGCATAATTGTAAATGTACAAAGACGTAAAATGTCTTAGAGTCTATAGATAAGCACTTAAGAATTTGCAGTAATAGAATAAAAATATAGTGTTCTTATTTTAAGTCAAATTCTTGAGCTCTACCTATGCCCCCCCCCCCCCCCCAACTCTCCCAGAAAATTAATACATGGAAGTCTTACAAAGCTCTCCAAAATTGAAATATATCTCCTTTTCGGTCGTGTTGGAAGGCAGCAGTGTTCCATTGGGCGTTTTAAGGTCATCATTCATATTCCCGTTAATATTTCCCAGAAGTCCGGAGTTGTTTGTGGTGGAAGATAATGCATCTGGAATTCCAGTAGTTAGTTCCAGCATTCCAAGGTTAAGAGACATATCAAAAGTGATGCCTACAATAAACAATATCGGCATGCACTGCTTACAGTAAAACACTTTTGCTCAAAAATAGATATCGCATATACTTGAGTACTACCCTGCCACATTCTTGACAATTTCATTAATAAAATTCAAGGTTCAGCCAATCTGACTGTTATAAAAAAAAATTACTGATAGGTCAAGCTTTTTCATGCCAAGGTTAGAATAAAGAAATTTACGTCTTCTATTATTACAATTTTTTATAAAAAGTCAAATAAGACAAATATTTAATTAATGTCTATTTTTGAAAGAACATGTATGCAAAACTTCAATTCACAGTTCTTGTGAAAGTAAAAGTGTATCTATAAGCATTGATAGGTAGGAAAACATGCATTATCAGGAATTCACTATATGCGTAAATATGAATTCATAATTATGCAGATATAAGGAAGTCTGGAAGACTAGTTCCCTATATCCAAGTTTTGCTGAAGTAAGTAAATATAATAAAGCTGTTGAAACTTATTATTTCACAAAGTAATAAAACTCTTTTCTTTCTTCTGAGCTTGTTTACCTGATGGAAACAGAATCTTGACCGAGTTTGTGCCTGTTCTTTTCAGTAACAGTCTACTGGCTACGTAGTAAGAGTACTTATCACTGGAATAAAACTGACGGGTAATATCTTCTCTACCTGCATGAATAACCAGTCCTGAAACAAAGTTACAATAATGATTTGCTGGGAAAACTTTTAAAGGATATTGGCAGACTTTCAAAGTCTATTCATTATACCATAAATTATTTTCTATGGACAAATTAAGGTTCACTGGCCCTGTAACAAGAAAGACAACTCAAACTTTAGGAATAATTTTATAAGAATAATCCTTGAATATATGTGCAAGATTCTGTACCTGTCTTTGCTAGATTGACCTCCACCTGAGCTATTCCTCCATTCTTTTCTTTGACAGCGAACGCTTGGAACACGGTGGCATTAATGGCGGTTCCATTAGCGTTGATGGCCTGTGTTGTACGAGTCTGAATCTCTAGAAGAATCTCATTAGATTCAGGTTGTGTCATAGTCAGCATCACATATTCTCCAAGTCCATTGAATGTGTAGGTAAGACCATCTAATGTTCGTATGTGAGGGTCTCCAAACGAGGATCCTAAAAGACAGAGCAATGTATTCTTCATATCTCGTCATAATCTCAACAATGTTGAATGGACAGCGCAGTTCGGACATTACAACAAAATGTATCAAAAGGAAAAATTTAACATACCGGATGTGAGGGGTTGGTAAAGTTCACAAGTGTCAGAGTATCTGAGTCTTAAGAATTCACTACAGAGGTTGGAATGGAGACAGCAGTAATCGTGTGGCTCCTCATCCAATGTATTGGCTTCTCTAGGATTGTGTAGAGGGTTAGATGTATATATAAAACCAGCACTTGCCCCAGAGCTAATCAGGGTGGCCAGAGTTGAATTTCTTGAGTAGCAGCATTTCTGAAACAAACAGTAGCAAATATTGAAGATGAAGCGGGATGGGAAAAATAATGAAAGATCAATCTGGGATTCCAACCAGGGCTCCCTGAATCTCTAGTCAGGTGCTCTACCCACTGAGCTTCTAGTATCTGGCGCCAGTATTCAATGGTCCAACAATCACATTCCTCCCCCCTTAAAAAAAATCTTTGCCCTTGAAGATCATCTGAACTTGTCATGGTAAGTAAGTCAATACATATTTTTGCATAAATTATACTGAAAGAACAAACAAATGACTGGGCATAAAAAAGGATGCGTTTTGATAATAGTTTTCAATGAAACGGTTCTGAACACCTGCTCAGACACATCTGATTGCTTTTCATCAAGATCCTAGCTTTTAAAGAAATTTGTAGTGTAAAGCAAGATTTTTAAAATATAATTTATGACAGCACATATTACATGAACGGTAACTCTGCACACAATATTCAACAAACAAAGCCTTATATAGTTATTACCCTTGTTCGAGAAACCCCAGTGGGAGGAAATTCACTGACATAACAGTTTGGTTGGTTGGGGTATTGTACAAATCGACCATCTTTTTTTACTCTGTCTTCACTACATGGACAATTGGTTAATTTTGTGTTTGCCAATGTAACTGCCAGATATTCAGGGTTTCCATAGTTTTGGATCCAGGTGTAACATTTTTCAGCATAGTTGATGAAATTGCTTATGGTATCCATCTTGTAAATCCACACTCCTGGCCTATCTCCGCCTGAAAGACAATTATATTTACCGAAAGACGTAAAGTATATTGGTAAAAAATTAGTAATAAAATAGACCCGTATCTTAGTAGCTAGTACACTTACATGTATCTTTACCTTATTACAAATGGTCTGTCAGCCAAAATATGACACTAATTACCTGTAAAATTTAGTTGCTCTACAGAAATCAAAATATCACTTATTTTCAAACACTGCATTCAGGCGCGTAGCCAGAATGGAAATGAAGTGTACTCCTAAAAACGGCCGCTTAAAAACGTGAGGCCCTCAGTGGGTCCAGGGCAAAGCCCTGGTGGGGGCCCAGGGGGCGAAGCCCACGGAAGCTCCTGGGTTTCACCAAATTTTTAAGTCGATTTCCTGCAAAACAAATCATGCTACATCCCTTTTCTCTAGCAAATACGCAGCACTGAAAAAAGCTTCCCAGGTTGATATGATACAACAAAGGGGTCATATAAATACTAATATCGTTATCATCGGAGAATATTTTCAAAATATATTACATAGTTCTTTAGAGCATATGGTATTGTAAATGTTGCAAGGAATCCTGGGAAAGATGATAATTTTTTAATTCTCTATATTTGTAATATCAGTAAAAGAAGATATTTATACAATCATCTTTATTATTTACTTTCTTTAACCTAATGTTTAGCTTTACCTCAGCGGAAATTTAAAATCTGATATAGTCGTATCCTCTTAGCAACTATTTTTTTTTTTTTTTTTTTTAGGATAGATAGTTCCCTTAGCTTATCAAACTTATGGTCTGGATAAACAGGATACCACGGATTAACTGCTGCAGTTTATTTCTACATGTACTATACTTTCTTTCTCTTAAATTTTGGATGATTTGTTTTGGCAATTATTTAATAAAATACTTTAAATTTTATTGCACATACTTGCTGAATATAGATTTGAATGGGAACAATATCAAACACACAAAATAATTGAAACAGGTAGTGTTGAATGGTAAATTTCTTTTCTGCAAATAATCTCTCTCTCTCTCTCTCTCTCTCTCTCTCTCTCTCTCTCTCTCTCTCTCTCTCCTCTTTTTTTTGAGAATGATGTGTACGCACTTGCGTACTTGCGTATAGGCAGCTATGCGCCTGGCATTGAAGGTATGATCATAATTTCAATATCTTTAACACAATACAAACCACAGAGTCAATCTACAGATCAACCAAAAAGTATAGACAATAATCACGTAAATTACAATCATTAAGCCACCATTAAAAGGTGCTAGTAATTTAAATTAGGATTGATTAACTTATTTAAAAAAAAAATGCAAAAGTTTTATATTTTAATTAATCTGCATCCAAACTCTCCATGGTAACTTACTGTTATAGCCCTTGTTAAACACCTCATCGAGCATGTTGTTGGTCAGAGAGGCTGGGTGGGTGTAGAAGTTACTGGACCCACACTTGTATCCTAGTAGGGCTGGTTTTGGGGGGAGCCAGCCCATTTGTTTAAAGAGGAAAGCTGTGTAGGTGGTCACTCCATCACTGACGATCAGCAACTGGAAACTGGCCCTCTGTTAACAACATCATTTGTAACTTAATGACAACTGATTATTAATTTTATATAACTTGCACACAAAAATTGATAAAAAAATCTCCCAGCTTAATTTTTGTTAAGAAAATCAACTCCAATATGTATTGTTAGCAGTATTTTATAAAGGCATGAAAACATCTATTAAAACATTTACGGATACTACTAGTTGTTGGCTTTAATGATTTCATCCACATCTTAATATAGAATGAATGCATCTGTGATATTTCCCAGTGGACCACATCTTAGCACCATTTTTTAAATTTTACTTGAATAAAAAAAAGTCAGCTGTTTGGTCTTTTACCATGTTGAAAAACACAGACATAAAAAATCAAATAAGTGCATTTTTGCAACACCATGACGAACACCCATTCATTGATATACGTACTGTACTTGTTTTTAATCTGAACAGTGTGTGTTATTTGGAATTTTTACAATTTGGCAAGGGAGAACCAATTACTTACAGTGGCTCATGATGACAGATCTGTATTTGAGTTTACATGCAATCACTTGATACTATATGACTTATCCTTTAGTCCGTTCTTTAC